>CM038009.1:16028132-16493874 GCA_021234005.1 Nephelium lappaceum
ATGTCTCCATTTGAATTCTAAATCAAAATATAAGAATAGTGAGTTCATTTAGGCACCAAATAAGCATAAGAGACTAAACATTAAAAGAGAAAAAATGTGACATTCTACATTCTCATCAGAACATTAAGCATAATTAAAGTGAAAGATAAGAGTGAAGAAACATGCATTAATGATATTAAAAAGGTTGAGTTATAAGGTTAAGTTACATTGTAACCCTAGATATGTAGTTTAGTTCATCATTACAAAAGAGAGACAACTCATACTATGTATTAACAACATTTGAACAATGAAATAAACAAGAAAAAGTGAGAAATTCTTATGGAGTTTGGTGAGAAGCTTTCTTCTTTCCAAAAGAGTGTCACTTCTTTCCTCTCAAGATGAAGCTCCCTCTCTCTAGTTCTTCTTCCTTGTTGAACGATGCACAATATAAGTCAATCTTGTTTCTTTTGCTTGAAAATGGTGTAGTATATGATATATGAACTCTAGAGACTGCTCCTTTAGTCCAAGGTTGCTTCTTTAAGCAATTAGAGGTGTATTTATAGCTCTTCCAAAACTAGGGCATGAAAATGGGTGTGAAAGGTCAAAAATATCCTCTGAAGCTTCCTTTTGCGCTGGCCCGGATGAGCTCTCAAAGGGGGCATAAATGAAATGGTGGGGTACACTAAGATGTGTGTTTGGCTACAAGAAAGTGCACTTGTAGGTGCATTTGCGGCCTGAGGACGTGCTCAACTACGCGCTATATGGCAACGTAGCGAGCTTATAGGTGCACATTTGATTTGGTGCAGCAGGGAAGCGCACCTAGTTGTGCGTTGTGTCATAGGGAATCACACACGTCAACGTGCCTTTGGTAGTGAGTAGCACATGACAGTGCGTTGGCCTGATTGGGGGCATGCAAATGAGCAAACTTTGGGCAGTGGCTAGATCCTAATTGTACGTTGAGATGGCTGGAAGCGTGGCAATAGGCGCACTACTAAGTTGAACCTAGGCTTGATGATGCTATAATTAAGTTTTCGTCTCAAATTGGTACGATTATTTTAATATCACAAGCACACCATTTCTGAACTTAATTCCTGAAACAAACTCACAACCATATTAAACAAATCAACATTTACTCAAAGATCAAACAAACGACTCAAATTTAGAGGCTAAAATCAAGTATCGAAATGGTGTAATCAATAAACTAGCATTATGTGAGGATTTATGATAAATGTCACAGTACTTTGGTTTAATTAGTCCTTTTCTACTATAAATTATTATTTTTAAGTAATGGATAAAATGTAAAATAATAGATAAGGGTATTATAGTCATTTTATATTGAAATGGTGGTCAACTATTAGAATTTATGGAATTTAGAATGTTTGTACACTTACAATCAAAATTCCCATCTAACTACAAATACACCTAAACTCAAAGTTATTTATGCAATTTGCCCTCTTACACTTATGACTCATTTACTGGAATGGGATGAACTTAGTAAAAGAGTGTATATGCAGTTTGAGGAAACTTCATTTTAGTCCATGGGGTATCAGAAACTATTAGGTTTTTAAAACTCATTTTAAAACAGTTCATGTTCATATAAAATTTTGAAAACTCTTAAAAAAAATCTCTACCGTTAGTTGACTAACTGTCAAAGGAGACGAAAAGTTTGGAGAGAAAAGTTATTTTTGATATTTTGCAAAACAGAGCTGAGACGACGAAACTTATATGACCAAGATTGAAATGAAAAAAAATATAAATTTATTTAAATAAAATTTTTTTAAAAAGTAATTAATTAATTAAAAGAGAACTAATTTAAAATTTAAAATTTAAAAAATAAAATATCTCCACCTTTCATCTCTAAAACAATGAAGATTTAAATTAATTAAAAAAATAAATTTAAAATGTGGTTTTTAAGAATATCTCTTAAAAGCCACGTTTTTAAGAGAAAAACCAAACGAATCTATTAAACCTGTTTTTTTTTTTTGGTCTTTGAAGGAAAAATGATATTTTAAGACCAACCCTTTTCAGCAAACACAATCACAAACTCAACCATAGAAATTTATACAAAAATAAAATAAAATTTTAAGGTATGGTTTGTTTTAAAAATTGGTTTACCAACAGCAGACTTGTGAGGACGAGGAGAAGGTCTGACGGCGACAGCAGTGGAGAAGAAGGAGAATGGCAAGTCCAAGTCAACTTTGACATCCATGTTATCATCGTCTTCATTGTCGAAGCCGTCCTCTTTGTCATCTTTGAAGCCTTGGAAATCAACCTCGAAGTCATTGTCAACAAGAAGAGCAATTTTGAAGAGCTTCTTGTTACCACTGTCACATCCCCAAACACAGCAACCTTACCAAATAAAAATGAATCTCACCATATCGTTATCTATTGAGATTTTTTTAAATATATATATTATCTGTTTTTTTATTATCGTTTAAATTCTATTTTTTTTTTTAAAAAAAAAAATCATATTTTAGGGAAAAAAATAAGAAAATTTGAAACGTAGCAATTTGTTGTCGGTAGAATAACATTGTAATATATTGGTTTCATTAGGAGCAAAATGGTCATTTTAAGTGGTAAGGAGCAATTGAATCTTTTTAATTTTTTTTATTTGGTTTGATCGTCAGTTGACTGACGGTTTAAATTGTTTTCAAGAGTTTTTAAAATATTTGGAATCAAATATGTTGTTTTAAAAAGACCTTTAAAATATGATAGTTTCTAATACTTTAAAGATTAAAACGAAGTTCTCTCAAATAGTTTTAGAGAGGTGAAAATGGTGGCATTCAAAAATTATTTTTTATAGTCGGAGGGGGATTAAATTTAAAAAAAAAACTACACATATTTTAGGACAAAGATGGTATTTAAATATTTGACTATTAAGGATTAAAAAAAGCACTCAATTATTTCTATTAAAGAGTTGTGTACATATTAACACTCTAAGTAAAATAGGGAAAGTTCTAAAATGCCCAACTGTGAATAAAATGGCAGGCTTCACAGCTGTTAAGCCCAATAGACTAATTTGGCTTTTGGGCATCTTCTACAATTTTAAAAGTGAAATTTGCTTCAAGTGAACCAGGTCTTGCTTCAACACAACCATTATTCGCATCACACAGGCACTTGCTTCTTCAACTCTCGCTCTATAGTTTCAATTATTGACTCTCATTGACAATGTTCAAAGCTGACCACTGATAATGGTTCACATTTAGACGTGAACACAGAAACTAGGAGACTGCGCACAACCTGCTTGATAAAATGTCTCACAGAGAAAATGTTTTTCCTTTTTTTTTTTTTTATGCTTTAATGAAAGTTCTTGATAACTCCAGATTGGAATTCTCGTGTTTTGAGTTAGATATTGATGTTTTATGCAAATTCGAAAATGACTTCATGATGTTTCCATAGATGTTTGATCAAATGATTGCTTGTATTGTGTAGTTGAATTCATTGATCAAATTGGGTTGTGTTGATATCTAATTGTGTACTATATACGTATAACTGAATTCTAGGATTATAGTTGTATAGATTAGATGCAAATATGTTCATGTCCATAATAATATCTATCAGCAATTTCTTGGAATTTGTTAGTAGGATGATGCCCTTTTTTTAGTGTATAGTTTACGTTTTGGTTGTCCTTTTTTTGGTGTACGGTAGCAATGCGGTCTTTTGTAATCTGTCTTTGTTGGTTTAAGGAATTTGTTTAGAAGGGGGATAGTGCGTTTGGGACTTATATTAGGGATTGGAAGAGCAATGCGGAGAAAGCGTACGTCTTCGCTAGACATTCTGTCATCAAAACGTGCACCACGAGATTATTACAAGGGAAAGAATTGCAAGCCCACTGGTTTCCACACTCGGAAAGGTTTGGTAACTCTCTACTTTGATTTTGCATGTTGAGCGTTTTGCTTCTGAATGTGTGTGTACTGGAGTATTTGAGGATATCAATTACAAGTTAATAAGTTTAGTGAAAGTACTGATTGTTGATTTCCCCATAGAAATGTTTTTGGCTATGATTATTATGTGTAAATAATTTAGTGGGAAGTCGTAGCAATACATGCATATTTGAAATTAGATTTTATTCTGTTAGTTTAATGTATCCGAATTTCACGACTGTAATGTAACACACGTTAATACTCGTGCTTATTTGTATGCCATCACTTCAGATTTATAGTAGAGGATGGATTGTGTAGTTTCTAAAAGTGTCTTATCAGTGTATATATAATGGCATTCTCATACTCATCAAGCTTTTGCTGAAACATGTTTGATGCAATTTGTAATTTGTTTTTATCCTTGTTGTACAAAGATCTATAGCAGTTCATCTTACTAGTACTCGTGTCCTTCAACCATCTCTCAGTTAATGTTCTTAAAAACACTTGCTCTGAAACCAACTTTAAGTTGCTTTCTGTAAATATATTGTGATTTTGTGAGGACGATGGATGCCAGTCAGTTAACTTGTAATAATTATCAAACTGCTGTTGAATATCAGATTTTGCTAACTGTAAGTTAAGGCCTTTCTCCAACTTGTCTGCAACTCAACTTGTGTTGTGCAAATTTAATTTTTTTGCTTGTCACAGTACGATGGCAACAAAGTTTAAGAATTCTGGTTGAGGATCTGCCTAACGTTGCTCAAGATTTTTGTTTTTAAATTAAAAATGAAAAACGGCCATCTTAAAGATTCAGGGAGATTAAGTTAGCATGTTCAAAGAACCTAAACAATCGTTAACAAAATAAGGTATTTCCTTTTGATTTCCTGAGATTTGAACACCACCAAGCAGTAAACTAAACTATCCCATGAAGGACTATAATTTACATGCTTACAGCATATATAATTTTATTGTTTCTAATGTAATTGAACAATTACTACAGGTGGGTATGTTGTGGTGCAAGAGAAACTGCCAAACTATGTGGTCCCTGATTTGACAGACTTCAAGGTTCTCATATTCTACCTATATTTTTTTTTTCATCTTTCATTTTAATTGATGATGTCTCCTGTTGCATTGGAATTTGTGATGTGTGGAGGACATATTTAGTTAGGAGAATTGAATGACCTAGTTCTGTTACAAGGTAGAAACAAATTGTTCCCCCCAAAATAGTCGACATCAATGAATTAAAACTTAATAAATTTTTCACTGTCATTCTAGTGGTTAGATTTGTATGTTTTCCATGGCAGCCTTGTTTTGAACTTCTGCATAGCCTATGCATTCTTAGGTCTTGCAGCAAGAAAATTAGTAGAACACTGAGAGAGATGGTCCTAGATATTCAAATTCGACGAGGGTTTTCTTGCAAGTAAGAAGTTACCAAGAGAAAGTCTGAGGTTGGCCTCACATCCAAGTTAGATAACCTATGAACTCCAAAATTGGAGGGTTTTGACTTCTGACCACTTGGTAAAGCTAAAGTTTTTCCTGACATAAAATCCGTTTAATTTTTTCTGCTAATTATTAATTATACCTTTTTTTTTAAGTATTATTAATTCTACCTTAGTAGTTGGTAAATTATATATTTGTCCATTTAGTTCCACTTCTGGAATTCACTCGAGTTAATCACGAAACCAGTCTAAACACATTCTTCCATATGTTGCATTTTGTGAATTGGAAGCCATATTTAGTCTCAAGCTTGAAACTGCATACTCCTAACATGAATTAGAATTGTGCTGACCTCATGCAGCTTGCAATGCCACACTATGATGAGAGAAACTGGCTAATCTGATAATACACTGGGATTGCCTGACCTCCATTTTCCAAGAGGCATTCCTGTTGAAGTCGTTTGTCAAACATTAAATTTGGTTTACAACTCAATATTTGATCATGTTCTAATGAAAAGCTTCACAGTTCATGTATACTTTGCCAAATCACAAATAATGATAATGCACTGCTATTACACACTACTTAAGCCAATGTTTGTTTCCCAGATTATACCCGTATCACAAGTTAGCTGATTATTTACCTATACTCGAGAATTGTTTAATTTAATGTTGATTCAGATTGCCTCTACTTGCTTGCAGCTGAAACCATATGTATCTCAGTGCGTGAGAGAAGTCAAAACGACTGAGGTTGCTGAATCTGCAAAATAATAGAGCAAAGAGAACGGCACCAAATCTATTTCCTTGCTGTCAAACTCTTCAGCCTTGTGCACTGTGTTCAAGTTGAACATGAAGTTGTGACTTGAAACTAGATGAGAGCCTCGGTAGTTTCTTGATTTCTGAGACCTTTTTGAAAATCTGAACTGCTAGCATTTTATGAAGAATTTGGATCTCTAGAGTCAAGTAGTATCTTACACCTTATGTAGGGAACTTGTAACAAAATTTGATTTTACATGGACGGGGAATCGAGTTTCGGAAAATGGTATTTTCGTCATATAATTTGAAAAATGCATGAAAAATTTGGGTGCAAATATTGCCACCCATAGAAATTATTTGCACACCCATTATTTATTTAAATTTTATAATACAAAATTGTCCCTTGGCAAATTACCAATATGGACAAAACAAATTATCGTTGTTATTGATGCTGATAGCTATTTTAGAATTAGATGCCCTTTTTGTGAGTAAATTAATCTAGACAAATACTGAGGTTTTTTATCCGAGTTATTAATTCGATTCTTGAACCGTTGAGTGATGGCAATGGTTTGAGATTAATGAGGTTCCTTCTTGTGGTGGTTCATTGATTTGCCAAATTTGGTCTTAGCTGGGTGGATGTCTTGTTTTGGTATAATGAGGTTCCTTCTTGTGATTTGAGTCAAGGGTGGGCGTTTTCGGTTTTGGATTGGGTTGGGTTAGAAATCTTCCAACCTAACGTGGGTTGAGTTGAAAATTCTTCAACCTAATCCAACCCAATAAATTCTTCAATCCAACCCAACTCAATAATTATAGGGTTGGGTTGGAAATCTTCCAACCCAACGTGGGTTGAGTTGAAAATTCTTCAACCTAATCCAACCAAATAAATTCTTCAATCCAACCCAACTCAATAATTATAGGGTTAGGTTGGGTTGGGTTAAATTCGGTTGATCAGGTTGGATTTAATCCACTACAAAAGTAGACATTAGACATAACTCCTATAGTCTAAGTAATTTGACTACAAATAAATGAGTACAAATAATGATTCAATTATTACAAATAAAATATTCAACCCACAATAAGGTTGTTATTAATCCTCGTCTCTAGTAAGTGCTCTTCTAGAAGGAAAATAAAATTTTGGATTTAAAATTAGGGATGAATGTTTGTTGGGTTGGGTAGAAAATTTTTTCAACCCAACCTATACCAACGTTTTTAAGATTTAATACAACTTAACCTGATAAAAAAAAATCAAGTTAGGTTAAGTTTATCGGGTTGGGTTGGAGATGGCCACTCCTAATTTGAGCTTGATAGTTGATGATTGTATGGCCCTGTCTCATCAACTTTCTAATTAACATCTTTGTTTCTTTGTGTCATCAAAAGGATAGTTCTCTACCTTTTGTTTTCTCCTTTTTTTTTTTTCATTTTATCTTTTTTTTTTTTGACACCCTAATAAACTAATCATGCATAAATACAATTTTATATTGGATAACAATTTAGAACTGAAAGCAAAATTATATATTTAGAGGAATATATTTAACAAACATTTTATGAAACACTTGGTGAACAAATTTAAATTCATATAATTTCTCTTATCACAATAGTCTAATAAAGTTACTTTTGGTATTTATTGGGTGCTTATTATAAATTTAGTAGATGTTAAATATATTAATGGGTCTATTAATCAAATGAGTGTACAAATCACTTTTACAAGTGGCAACATTAGTACCCACAAAATTTGAGTAGTGCTATTGACAATCTACAAAATCTCTATTCACACTCCAGTTAGTAGTTTTATACTTCTTCATTATGGCAAATTTATCCTCAATTAAAATTATAAAATAAAATAATATATTTTTAAAGACATTTATTACACATAAATCTTTAGAATACATGACAACTTATCACTTTTTCATCTTTCAATATTTTATAAATCCAAAATCCTAAAATTTTATATTTTTTTAAACATCTTTTATGCTCTATTTATCAAGGAGGGTAAAAGTTATTATACCACTCAAAATAACACAATAATCAAGAAATAAACTTCTAATTAGTTCTAAACTTGCAATGTTTAAGTTTTATATTTTAGGATAAAATAAAATGTCATTGAAATGAGTTAATTTTTTGAAGAAAGTATAGCGTCTTAGGAATTAAAAAAAGAAAAAGAGTTTTCCAAACAAATTTGTTCCAACTTGTTCATTTACAATACAGTGTTTGTAGAAAAAGAGTGAAAAAATAAAAAGGGTGTTTTGGAATAATATAAATATCTTTATAAATTTTATTATTTAATATGAAGTGGCTCAAGAGAATAAGAGTGAAAAGAAAAATAATTAGATCGTAAAATGAAAATCTCAAATTTTGTCGAGAACTCATGGCAACATAACTTAAAACTTGATGTATATATTTACTTAAAATTCCTATAATGATATTGAAACATTCCTAAATTACTTCTTCAAGTCAGAAGTTTGACCAGCAAGTTTAGTATTCTTCTTATCCAGGACCACACAACTAGGATTATAAGAAATTTGCACTCCCAATCTTCTTTCATGTCCATTGCTTAATAGTAACTATAATAATAAGAACTACTTACAGGAACTCTCTCTCTTGGATTCTTTTCTTTAAAAAAAATAAAATAAAATTATTACATTAATTTAAACCAAATTTTATCGAGGACTTAATTATCTTTTGTACATAAATAAGTATTTTATTAATTTAATTAAAGTCAAACGTCGAGAGTTAAAAGGGTAAGAATTATCGTGAAGCCATAATTTTAGAGTAATGCTAAACTATCTAAAATATAATTGTTACATCATCTTGAAAATTAAGGTAATTATTACAAATTATCTTACCATCTTATTTGGACTAAAAATTTGAAAAAGTTTTTGGAAAGTGTAGAATTGTTTATAATTCCATTATTAATGTGGATGTAAGATATTTATCATTGACCAATCTCTACTTTTCAAGGTTGAACATCATAAAAACAAATCTAAATTTCTATATATATTTTTTTCAATTTTCCTATGATATAATCTCGGGTGAAAAATATATAACCTCTTAATAGGAATATTTAAACACTTTTTTTTATTCTAAAAAGTTAAAAGTTCAAGTCGTACTTTTGTCATAAAACACAATAAATGCGTAGTTTTCCTTGAATTTAATCTCACCTCCTCCACCTAAAAAAAAATAAAAAATAAAAAATAAAACCTCAAGTGAAGATGAAAACAAAAATTCAAATTTTGTAAAACATATCTCATTTATTCTATTGTAAACTAAAAGTTAAATAATATTTTATCCAAATTAGTGCTCAAATAATATGGCATTGTTGGAAAACGAAAGGCTAATCAATTAAAATTGATGAATTAAGATTTGATTCATTAATGGTGCATTTATTTTAATTATAGGAATCAAAATAAGATTAGAATGATTTGAAATCAGAATAATATATCAGAATCAAAATAAGTTTTTTACTTTAATTGTAGGAAACAAAATCAAAATCAGCAGTATTTCCATTAAGCTGTTTACTTTGTTTTGGAATCGAAATAGATTAATTACAAGTTATAAAAATGTCCTTGATTAATAATATTTTATACCCCATAAAAAAATAAACTTTGTTAACAATATTATTGTTGTTATAAAACAAGGCTTAAAAGCAATGAATTTAGAACATTAACAAAAAAATAAAGAAAGAAAGACAGTAATAGAGAAGAGACAATGTAATTCCATTGATCGAATACTTTGAATGATTATAAAACAAACTTATACAAAGGTAAATTGGGAGACTAATTTCCATAATGAAGTAATAATAACATATGGTATTGCCATAAGGGAATAATACAAACAAGGCAAAGAATATTTTTAAAATGAATGTGGCGTTAAGTCCATATATTCATAACACTCCTCCTTGGACGTACACTATTTGATAATACCCTTCAAAATTCTTGGACGTGCTCAAATACTGTTTTATTAAAAACCTTGCCGGTAAAACCTAATAGGATAAAACCTGATTGAAAGAGAAAAAGAGTGTAGGGGTACTAAACTCCAAAAAAGAGATAACTTACCCCCTAATGAAACTTTTAGGGTGACACCATTTAAATTCTACTAGTAAAAACCTAATTGAACAAAACCTAATTGAACAAAACCTAAGTGAACAATATTTCATGATCTACTAGATCAAAAATACAATAATCTTCTGAATTCAATAATATTTAGACGTGTTTGAAGGGATTGTCTTGTTAAAAACCTTATCAGAAAAATCCAGTAGAACAAAACTTAATTAGAGGAAAAAAAAGTGCAATATACATATGTCTATATTAACTTAATATACTCTATCTAAAAGAATGCTCCCCCTGATGGAGTGCTCCCTATAATGGGATACTTTCCATGATAACATTCTTTCCAAAATCTTCAACTTGAGTGATAGAAACGAGAGAAATTAGTTTGTGAATGATCTTTGTGGGATCTAAAAAATACCCAACATTAGCATAATCAATCAAGTTTGCACCATTAGTAGATTTTGAATAAACCAAATCTGTTGTTTTACAAAGATAATGAAAAATATGTTTGATCTCATTCCAATGGCACTGTGTTAGTTCAGGACTGAATCTTGCCAATAGATTTATTGAAAAACAATATTAGGCCTAATACATTGTGCTAAATATAATAAATCATCGATTCACGTATTTGTTCATTATCTTTTTTATGTCGAAATGGATCCCTTTTAGGATCAAAAGACCAAACAACCATAAGGATACTCAAGGGATGAACTTTATCCATATTCAAACATTTTAAGATTTTTTCAATATAAGCTAATTGATGGATAAGTACTCCGTGCGATTTATGCTCAATTTTTAGGCCGAGACAAAATTTTGTTTGTCATAAGTCTTTCATCTCAAATTCTCTTTTTAATAGTCAGCAGTTTTTCAAAGCTCTTCAAGTGTTTCGATTAAATTAATATCATCAACATAAAATGCAACAATGACAAATGAAAACATATGGGCATATAGGATCATTAATATATCCTTCATTTATTAAGTATTCACTAAGGCGATTAAACTACGTTTGTCTAGATTGTTTTAATTCATACAAAGACCGTTGCAAGTTAATAAAATAAACATTGTTGGCCTTTGGTTTATATGCTTCAAGCATTTTAAATCCTTCAAGGATTATTCTCATCGTATGAAACTAACTATGAGACAATTTATTTCCACATTATCAATATTGGGTTTCTACAGTAAACCCTTTGAGTTGAGATACAATTATATCTCATTATCTCAAGTTTTATATGAATAATTATTTTAATCAAAACATATGACATCTTCAAGTGTTGATATGACGAGTTTAATAAGACTACATAAGTATAGCTCTGCTTTTGTTTTGATCAACAATTTTCATAATTTATGATTTAATATTCCTATCATTATTTTGTAATATGCAGAGCAATAAAATATGAGATCTCAGTTTTTTTTTAAAGTTTTCAGTACACATACCTCTTCAGGGGCTATTATAAACTTTTACATCTTTTTAGAGCAAACTATAATATTTATAGTTTTAAGCAAATACACTTTTTCATATGTAATTAAGATCCTTTTTATGAGTTTCATAAGGAGATATTACATACCTTTGTTCTTTGTTCAAAGAATTCTATCTCTTCAAAAATAATTAACTCTTCAGGAGCGATTATTTATATGATCAGGATTACATATATCTCGAGCATAATCTTTAATATGATCATGATCTTTCATTATTCACTTCAAGGAATAATAACTTTACAACAAAATTTATTTTTCACAATTTTATGTATAATGAATGATTTATTTATTGCAATTTACGTATATTGTAGCAATTACTTGGGTTAATATATTAACAATGAGTATAAAATCATTCAGAGATGCAATTTTTAAGTAAATAATCCTTTGAACTTCAGGTTCACATGATTTATAAAATAATCATCATCATGAATTATGCATATCAATTGTAAATTCACGTCATTAAATATTCTAATTTTATCCTTATTTTTCCTATAATGCCGAGAAAATTTATTTATTGATCTTATTTTGTTATCCTTTATGAACTTATTTGTATCATCATAATGTTCTTCTAGGACTTATTTATACTATTTTACTATCTTTCATGAATATATTAAACTATCATATTATTCTTTAATGACTAAAATAACGCGACCCAACCTGGATACCTCTATCTCTGATCCAGTAGGTCACGCCGGGCACCCCAACAGATCCCTCTCAGACCCGACTTGTCGAGCTAAGCGAAACCCGTGGAGCGAACCCTAAACTCTTTCATACTTTCTGAAACATCGTTGGGTTGGGTTTTCTTTAAAAACTAAAAACGCGTAGGAAAAATTTTTATTTTTGATTTTAAATTCATTTTCGCAACTCATTTTTCTAACAAAATTTCAGCAGCATAACAGCTGTATTTTAACGTTCCCGAAAAACCTGTTTACAAAAATATCAACACTTCAACTAAAATTTATCACCAACCCAACTTCTGGTTGCCCGTAGGCCTCAATCATGCATTTGATTGTTAAATCAACTTATGAAAATTCAAACAACATTTAATAAACCGCATTTAAATCAAAAACAGTTTAAAAACAGTTATAAACAAATAATTACAACTTTTAAATTACTTATACATTTCAAAATATATTTACATGAAAATATAACTGCTGAAACAAAATGAGCTACTTAATGATGTCGTGTCGCGCTGGCTCACCCGCTGGAGGTAATGCTACTGATCGGCTACCTGCTGAGAGTACCTGAGGAGGTTTTTATATAAAACAGAGAAATAATGAGCTAAAAGCTCAGTGAGTGATAATTTATCTTTTCTTTAAAATTCTGGTTTTCAAAACTTCCTCCTCTAAAAACATTTGAAAACTACTTTTTGTTTCTAAAGCGTTTCAAGCTTAAATCTCTGAAATATCAATTTAAATAAAAGAATTCATATATAAGTACATGCACGTATTCAAATACAAAACTTGCGACTGTAAATCATAAATAACTTCAATAATAATTCTAAAGTATCTTTTATCTCAAATAAACTTTTCTTTTAAAAGCTGTTTCTCGATATCTTTCAAAATTACCATAGTATCCCTAAATCTGGGGTCTCTCAAGTCTAACGGCTATGTGCGGGATTGCCCAGCGCTAACCATAGCTCGCCAGCTCGGAGACATCTCGCGGCTATGTGCGGAATTGCCCAACGCTAACCATAGCTCGCCTACTCTGAGACATCCCGTGGCCATGTGCGGAATTGCCCAGCGCTAATCATAGCACACGAAACACTACCCCACATCAGTAATGGCGACTCGACTGACAGACTCTGACACTTATCCCCCTGGTTAGTGACTTATCCCTCCCCAGGACTGTGCCAACTGAAGTGGGATAGACCGATCGGGTCTAAACTGCTCTGTAATCTCTGAAAATCCCTGAGGGGATACTTTCTGGTTTTGAAAACACTTTTCTCTTTTCTGTTTTAACTTTCTGGTGCAAAAGCACAAATCTCTTTTCTGAGTGCGTAAAGCACTAAAATCTGATTTCTGAGTGCCATAAACACTAAAACTCATTTTCTGAGTGCATTAAGCACTAAAACTGATTTTCTCAATTCAAGCTTGAAAACTTAGTTTCTGAAATTTCATTTCAACAACTTATATATATGCATATAAAATCACATTCTCATTTCAAACTAATGCTCATGCATATATCAATGCATTTAAAATAAACTCAAATAAGCAATTACTTATCAAATCAAATCTGATAATTTGAAATACTTTTAAAATCTTTAAATAAAATTTACTCACAAAACTGATGACTGAAAATAGCGCGTGCGGAGCCCCTAATCCTCTCGTCTCGATCCTCGAGCGCTCTCGTCACCTACACAACATAATACATTCGCGTAAATCTCTGAAAACTTGAAATTACGTAATCGTCCCTATATGACCCATTTTTACGCGCAACTCTCCATATTAGTTTCTAATCTTAATCTTTCGCTTTTAATAGCTTCAATACTCTTAATTAAACTCATTAGGGTCGTCCAAACATTCAACGTATGCCATAAGGGTCAATTTACGAAATTGCCCTTTAAACTAGTTTATTGCGCGTTTTGGATTCTCTATAACTCTTTGATATTTTCTAGGTATTCTAACCTCCTTATCAACTTCAAATACTTATTTTTCAACTTGTTTTCACTCAAAAACAATCAACCAACAAATCACAACGAAATCCATCTCAAATCAACTTATACACCAACAAAAATCATCATTTTCAAACTTAAACAACTCACCCCTTTTTCTATTGCGTTGACTTCGTTTTGGGGTGGATCTGAGCTGGGTTTGGGCTGGTTTCCTTCCTCTTTTCTTCCCCTCTCTTCCTCTCTCTCTTTCCCTCTCGGTTCTGTCGCGGTTCGCCGTCGTTGCTGCCGCCGATCTGCACGCAGATGAGGAGCTGATTTCAATCTCAGATGCAGCTGAAATGGAGGAAAATCAAATGGGTTTTGCACGCAAGACTGCAGGTGACCGGACGGCAGCTCGCCACAGTCTTCTTCCTCGCCGATCAGCTCTGATTCGCGGCTGTTCTGCTCGGTTTTCAGCGCTGGTTCTGGTCGGACAGCTTCATCTCGCGTCGCGACTGCTGTTCGACGATCTTGCGGCTGGTCGGTCGACGGTCGGCTGCTCGGTCGGCGACGTCACTCCTTCTTTCTTCTTTCTTCTTCTTTCTCTCTTCTCTTCTTCTCTTCCTTCCTCTTATCTCGCGCGAGGGAAGCTTCTGGATTCTCCTCACTCTCTCTCTCTTTAGATTTTTAGACAACTTTTGGCTTCTATTTTCCTCCACAACACTCTCAATAATTCCACTTACGCCCTAAGACAATTTTATTCTCTTCCCTTAGATTCTAGCTTAATCTTACAACTACCACAATTATTAAAAGTTATTTTCACTTTAATCCATTTCTACCTTAAAAAATTATTCAACTTCATTTATCATTTTAACTTCCCGTTTAATATCCAATCGAGTCGAAATCGATCTCTAAGGGTTCCCTATACCCTTAGGCATTTCCATGGACCATTTCGGGTCTCCAATAATTATTTAGGAACTATTCTTGGGAAATCCGAAAAATTACAATAGAGGGCTTACATAAAATATCACATAGTGTCCTTTAAGGACCGAATTTTAATATCAATTATTGTCCTTCAAGGCATTTACTAGGTAAGAATCTTGATTCTATAATGGATATCCATATTACTTCTAATAATTTGATACATCATTTTCTTTGCATTATTTGATGAAAAAACTTATGTTTCATCATAATTTTTGATCATATTATACTTATGATCATATGATAGTCTCAATTGTAAAATATGCTTCTAGCATATGACAATATAAATAATATAATATACCTTTCTTAACATATATTTAAATAGATTCATTCAGGATCTATTAAAGTAACCAAGTGTCACTTATACAAAATTGTTGTTTTTCACTTTTTAATATACAATTTGATCTTCTGGAGCTTTTTTATATTGATAAAAGATTAATATGATATTCACGTATACTTCAGATACACAACTAGTATAATTCATATTCCACCAATAGTAAGCATTTTGCTTACTTTGCTTTGCTGTAAATTCCAACTTTGGTGTGAATTCCACTTTTGGTGGTTAAAATTTATTATAATCACCGAGACTTTATTGATCATAATCATTGTCACAACTATTAGATAATTTAACATTTATTTTAGGGAATGATATTAATTAATTTAGTCATGTGAGACAAATGATTTTTCACCTCATAATCATTAACATTGCTACTTCAAGAGCAAATTTGAAGTATAAATTGTTTCAATCATCCGACTTCATTTATTTAGTGATCACGCATACATATATATTCCTTTAAAAATATAAATTAATCCTTTTACCAAGATATATAAATTTTAGTTATAGTAAATTAGTGAACAATTTCTCAAAATACAATTACAATGAATTATAATGAATATTTAATAATCAATTAAAGTATAAGAAGATATATATCATGTACCTTATTTTCGTATCTTAACCTGAGGAAAGAAGAAAAAAGAAAATTACAAATCCTTGGCTAACAAAAAAATCTTATGAGAAATAACAAATAAAATAATTGAATAAAATATAAGATGAATGAAAATATTACACCTTTCCTTCTCAAAAAACTAAAGCTTCAAGTTATAATGCAATTGTATTTCATAATTATATGTCCAAATTTGATAGTAAATCAAAACTTCATGGTTTTGATAGAATTAAGATTGAAATTTTTTTCCAAATCACATCAATCACTGAAATTAGTTTGGAACTTCAGGTTTTGAATAAATTATAATCATATCTTAATTTTATAGTATATTGTAAAATACCCCAACACAAAATCACTATCAGGAAACCCTAATAGTTGTCATTGCCTAGTTTATATATCTAATAGCTCACACCACTATCAGACCTATGCCGTCATTGAAAAGGTGACGACTTAACCATCGCTCCAACATATTTTAACCGTATAACATGAGGCATAGGATCATTATATATATATCCAATTAAATAATTCGTATTAAATACATAAGTATGAAAATACATACTTTAATGCGTTAAAATCTATAAATAGAAAATAGAATATTTTAACGTATACGCTAAATTTCAGAATCTATATATCTTGAAATGATGAACAAAAGTTAGTATCAAAGATCTTTAAGTTTACTTACCCTCAATGAGGAGACATGTTATCAAATCCACGTAGTTGGGTTCGAGATGAGTTCTTTTTGTATCAAATTCAAATTGATTTAATTTTTCTCAGTCTTTTTCATTTATAATTTTGGAACTTTTGGTTCCAAAATCTAGAAAAATTATAATCTAGAACTAAAGTAAAGATCTAAAACTTCAGGTTTCAAGATCAAAATAGAATGGAGAATAAAATTATTGAAAATCTGAAACTTCTGGATCAGATTTAAAATACAAAACTTTGGATTCAAATTGTCCATCTAGAATCCAATCAATTAAAGCGAATTTGATGGAGTCATTATGTCATAACCAAAGTGCTAGAACATAACTTCACAAAACCAAATTCGTTTGATTTTTGTTTTTAATTTTTTTATTTAATTTTTCATAACCCGAGAGAGTCACAATGCATTTTGTGTATATGTATATACATAACACTAATTTCATACATAAAGCACAAACATGTATATTATGTTGTCGTTTGTGTTTAGATCCATGGTTTAAGACACACTCTTTCTATAAAATAAGGGTCGATTATGTTGCTTCTAGCAACTATAATTGATTTGACATTTACAATTGTCCACATCAAGCGTGAAAGTCAACAAAAATTAATTAGAATTTAACTATAATTTCTAGTTTCAAATAAATTGGTATTATAGAACTTCTGGTCCTAATAGATAAATGTATCGGAATTTCTAATTCTAAATAAATTGGAAGTGTAGAACTTCTAATTCTAAACAAATTTACAATATAAAACTTTTGATTCTAATTAAATTGAAAATTTAGAACTTTTGGTTCTAATTAAATTGAGATTATAGAACTTATAGTCCTATTTGAAAACTAAAACTTTTAGTTTTAATTTTTATTTGCAAACTTCATATTGTAGATAATAAAGCTAGAAGGAATATCATATATAAGAAGATATCAAAACATAAGTTCAATGATATTAAACTTACTTTCAAATGCAAAATATCCAAAAATAGCAATTCTCATATAGTAATATTCATAAAATTATTTAAACAAACACCTAGAATATTAATATCTCACAGAGAACAAAAATATATATATACTTTATATAGTTTTTGCATAGTACATAAATAAAGAAAAGAATATATATAATTTTTTCTCTCCATACACGGAACAAAGAAAAATTTTAAACATTTTTCTCTTTTCTCTCTTTTTTGCATCAATCAAACCAATAAAACAAAATTTTCAATTCAGCCTTCTCTCTTTTATACAATTAATCAAATCATACAAATAATATATAGATTTGAAGCTCTTAACATATTTTCAAAACAAGATCTATATTATATATGTTTAAATAAACATATAAATCGGAATAGCAAAAAGACAAAATCCAATTAAACTTGCAGAAAAACTTATTTTAAATCTAACATAACATTCATTAGCATAATATGACATCCATACAAAACACATATATTAACAAGATTATTTGAATCAAATAATAGGGAACAGATCACATGAATGAAATCTCCCATATCAAATTCGTATTGATAACGTGTTATAAAACAAGGCCTAAAAGCAATGAATTTAGAACATTAATTAAACAAAAAAGAAAGAGAGAAAGTAATAGAGAAGAGAGAATGTAATTCCATTGATCGAATACTCTGAATGATTACAAAACAGACCTATAAATAGAAAAATTGAGAGAATAATTTCCATAATGAATAACAATAAAATATGTTATTTTCATAATGGAATAATACAAACAAGGTAAAGAATATTTTCAAATTGGAACTGGTATTAAGTTCATATATTCATAACAATAGTAAGTATGCTGTGTATTTATATTTTATATTTTATTTTTGTTAATGCTAATGAATTGCAAACTATCGATAATATACGAAATCACATTATATATTTTTTTCATTGTTTTTAAACAAAAACCCCATAATATTATATTCTTTCTCCAATAAAAATACAGTGGTTATTTTGTTTTTCATACATATATATGTATATATATATATATATATATTAGGATGCCACATTATTTGAGCAAAGTAATTACCCATATATACATATATATATATATATATATATTCATACCAATTTATAATAACTTTAAAAGTCAAGCGTCATATTACAATCACTTCAGAAGTGGAAACCATATATATTCCTAAATTTTACCATTTTGGTGATCTAACAGTTATCACCAAAGTGGTGAGCAGAATCTTCAGAAATATGCCAGCAAAATCTTTCTTCACGGTCCATTGACTTAGAATTTGTGGTTAATGTGTTGAGTTATAAAATGTTGCTCTACATCAAAAGGAGATTTTCTTGTGCATGATTAAGTTTGAAGGATAAGAGTGTTCAAGGACAGGTTTCAATCTATCAGCACCGACTTTCCTTTCTTTTAACATTAAAAACTTTACCACATGAATGAGTTGTACAATATGTCATGAGGTCCGTAAAAAATCAAACGAAAATATATTTATTATTTTATTATATCAAATTTCTATATTATTATTGACTTTTGTCAACTTTAATAATATTAAGATTCTTAATTAAATGATTATTTTATTTATAAATAACCTAAAAAAAATCAAAATTATTAAATATAAAATAAAAATTAAACATAAATAAAATTAAAACAATTAAAAATTAAATCAAATCCATATCTTAAAAAAAAAAACAAAAAACAAAAAACAAAACTAGAGGAAAGAATCAAGAGTCCACCGCCCGTCATGCCGTCGACAGAATCGATTGGTTTCTTCGGCAAGGGAAGCTCAACAACATTATGGGCATGCCCACATCGAAGATGACTCACGAGCAGACCCTCTCGCTGAGGATCCCCTTGATGGATCTCGACTCCCACCCAGTTCTCGATTTGGCCATCGACGGCGCCGACGAGGTCGACCTGGATTTGAATCTATTGAAGGGGCGGGTCGCTTTTGAGAGAGAAGATGGTGGAGGGTGTTTGCAAGAAGTTCGTTGTGATCGTCGATGAATTGTCTGATGCGGTTCTACACTTGATGAAGATGTAGGTGGTTCAAAACCCGGTTGTGTACGATTTATAACTATGAGTGTGTGTTATGTATGGATCCATAACGGTTCTGCAATTGATAAAGAAGCAGCAGTGTTTATGGTGTTGATTGCAGATTGGTGTTGATGATTGGGATGATTTTAATTTATTGTTTCAAATCTTTCCCTCTTTTTTTTTATAAAAAATATCTTGGATTTGAAGATACAAGGGATCTTCAATGTTTGAAGCATATAGGTTTCCCAGATCCTCGACGTTTGAAAATATGGCTAACCCAAATCTTTTATTCATTTTTTTTTTTAAAATCTCTCGTTTCTTTTTTTATAACAATGTTTCGGTGATGGTGTGTGTGTGTGTTTTTTTTTTTCAAAATTCTTGGATGATTGTGTGTTTTTTCGATTTTTTTTTTCTTTGAAGATCTGGGTTGGAGTGACCAGATCTTTGTTTCTATTTTATTTTTGTTTCGTTTTGATTTTTTTTTTTTACTTTAATTTTTTGAAAAATATAAATATTAAATTTTATTTTTAATAATCTCCATCTTCCATCATGAGATGGAGGGAGATTTTTTTTTAATTATCTATTATTTTTAATTTTTATTTATTTTTTGTTAATTTTAAATTAAAAAATATAAAATATAAAATTACTCTTAAATTGATTAATTTTAACATAATTTGATTAATAAAATAGAGATTTGGTATCATAAAGGGATAAATATGTTTTCACTTATTTTTAAACAAATCTCAAGGATGTATTGTGCAATTCATTATTCCCATCTAATCTGAAATTATTGATGACTTTTACTGATGGCTTTTGTGTTTGAATGATTATGAATATCAATCAAGGGTTTTTGTGGAAAAGAGAGAATTAACATAAATTAATAGTAATGTATGGATTTTGAAGTCTAAGAGCATTGAAATTTGAAATGCTCGTGGATTATATTTTGAAAAAAAAAAAAAAATCATGTTATCATTATCAAAAGATTTACTTTTTACATGACATAGATATCATTTGATAAACAATCAAATTGAAAATTGTTCTTCAATGTTTTTATGTATTTTTATTTAATGTCTTCATATATTTCCATTTAATACTTTCGTATTTTTTTTACTTTTTATTAAATTTAAAAATTAGAATTAAATAATTATTGATTAAATGATATATCTGTTTAATTCACTCTTTAAAAATAAATAGTCATATTGGTAATTTTTTTTTTTTTTGTCATCTTATCTTAATATTGATGGATAATAATTGCATTGAAGAAATTTATATTAATTTAATTATATATAATTTTTTTATAATCTATAACAATGTTGAAGATACTCTAAAATTCTTTTTTCAATGACCCAAAAAGCCAAAATCACATGGGTTGTTGAGAAGCAAATAGCCTCATCTTTCATTATCACCCTCAAGTCTCCATCAACCCTCTAGCTCAAACCTAACCTAACCTAACCTTATTGTTAGTTAGAACTTTTTTTTTTTTTTTAATTTCCTTTTAACACTATATTTTTCTGGTGTATATATATATATATATATAACATTTACGCAAGTGTGTTACGATATCCGTATATTTGTCCATACGAATATAAGGTTACAAGTATATATTTGTCCCCACAAGACATCTTGTTTATGTTTTTAAAAAAATGAAAAGACATCTTATTTATTTTTGATTTTACATGTCAAATTCAATCTCTCTGAAATTTTTACAATATTGATAGTGACTCATGGCAATATTTTATTACACAAACGTACCATTGACGCAGTTTATTCATTGCATAAATAAGTTTTCCTTGGCTATAATTGTTCAGGACATCAAGCATGAATGTACGAGTACAGGTGTCCCCACAAGATATTTTATTTATATTTGATTTTACATGTCGAATTCAATCTTGTCGAAAATTTTACAATATTGATAGTGACTGATGGATTGCAATAATTTATTACACAAACGTACTGTTGATGTAGTTTATTCGTTGCCCATTGAATCGATTTTCCTTGACTACAATCCTTTAAGGACAGAAAATATAAATATACCTGTAAATATAGTTATAATGCAGTATAACGCCAATGAAAATTACACCAATTAATGATAAGGGATTTGCTAAGACTATCTATTAAGATTTAAAACTATATGGATGGTTTAGAAATCTACTCTCATAATATTGATATTATGATCCAAAAATCTATTCTTATCATATTAACAAATATGTATTTTTACAATAAGACCCAAACTCCTATCATAAATATAAAACAAAAATTATACTAAGCATATGAGCTATAAATGAATATAAAAATATAAGGAGTACTCTTCTTGCTACATAGTTCAATTTTTGCGTATAAAAAACACCCTTCGAGGCTAGTGAAGAGCAGAATCAAAAATGGGTCAAAAGGTGGCTAAAAATGGAAAAAGAAGGCAGACAAGCTCATGAAATATGTGGTGTGGCTAGTCTCTCCAATCAAGATCGAATACCAGCATTGCCTAACCAAAAGTCCTTGTGGGTGGAAGTATTTTAAAGATTGTTGGCCATATATTGCATTCTGCCTTTCAAAATTGTTTACAGAGAATATTAATTCAAGTCTACAGAAACTTCTAGCTAGCTAGGACTTGGAAGTTTTTTTTTTTTTTGAGGAAAAAGGTCATATATTAAACAACCGAAAACATACAGATGGTGCTGGTATTATACCAGACTCTCTCCTGTGGAGAGCGGTAAGCTAATGTGGCTAATTTGTGAGCCACCTCATTGTTTTTCCTAGGAATAGCACTACATTGACTATTACCAAGACTAGAACATAGTTCTATGATGTCATTGACAATACAACTAGCATCACCGAAAATATTGTCTTTAGAGGTGATCAAGGATGCAACGTTGTAGGCATCAACTTCAGCTAACCAAATTCTTAGGTTCAAGGATTTAGCAAAGAGAAGTCCTTCGCGGAGAGCTAACAGTTCACCGATTTCTGCCGTAAAGTTTCCAATCATTTGTTTTGCCAGAGCGCCTACTACCCAGCCCTCGTTATTTCTGATGACGGCCCCCACGCCTATAGTTGAAGAACCGGGGCGAAGTGCTACATCAGTATTCAGTTTTAGGCAATGGGCAGGAGGGGGAGTCCAAGAATGGGAAGATGGTGGGATAGATGGAGAGCTAGTTGATGATAGTGCACGGCTGGAGGTCCGAAAGTTAACCAGATAATCATTGGCCTAGGCGACCAGTTCAGGGGCAGTTTTTCTTTTGCCTTCATGTATCCTGGCGTTTCGATTCCCCCATATACACCACAGGAGGATACAAAAACTACTAAGGCCCTCTTTACTAGCATGCTGATAGACCTTCCTTAGAATATCAGGGATGGTGGAGTTTGGCATGTCCCTGATCAGGGAAGCAAATGGTGTTTGGGACCAAACTTCTCGAGCTTCCGGGCACGAGACTAGAGCATGGGAAGTCGTCTCGACCTCGGATTTACAGGATGAGCAGCACGAGGTAGATAGCACCTTTCTGTTAGCAAGATTAACATACGTGGGAAGGGCATCAAGTTGGCTTCTCCAAGTAAAAATTTTTGTCTTAGGTGGGATATCAAGGCTCCAGAACTGACGCCACCACCGTTGAGAATTAAAACTATTAGAGGAGGAACACGGAGTGTCGAGTTGGGTGGCTAAACTGGTAGCCACTTCTCACTGTGTATTGCCCACGTTTTTCAAAGTGCCAGAGCCATGCATCCTCTGTCTCCTTTAAGCTGAGGGGAATGGAAAGAATGAGGTCCTTGTCTATCTCAGAGAAGGCACTATTGATTTTCCTTATGTCCCAGCAGTGGAGCTGTTTGTCAATAAATTCTCCTACAGTGGTATTTGGGTTGCCTCCTGGTGTGATTGGTCTGAAAGAGGTAGGGCAGGGGAGCCATGGGTCCGAAAAGGCATTGGTGGAAGCTCCATTCCTAATTCTTTTCCTCAAGCCATGCGTAAGGAGTTTTCGTCCCCAGATGATACTCTGCCAAACGTGTGAGGCCCCTGGTTTTACCTCAGCCTTTAAAAGGAGGAGTTCTTGAAGTACTTAGCTTTGAGGATGGATGCAGCAAGCTCATTCTAGGTCGTCAAGATCCTCCATGCTTGTTTTGCTAAGAGAGCTTGGTTGAAACGAGATAGATCCTTAAAGCCGAGACCCCCACAAGCTTTCGGGAGACAAAGTGTCCTCCAGCTTGCCCAGTTGATTTTCCTGTTACTGCCGTTGGTTCCCCACCAGAACTTAGAGCAAAGAGAGCCTAGTTCTTTGCACAGATTGGATGGGAGCCTGAAGAGACTCATGGAGTAGGTTGGGATGGCCTGGGCAACTGCCTTGAGGAGGACTTCTTTCCCACCAGTAGAGAACAAATTACTCCTCCAGGTGTTGACTCTTTTCCGGACTTTGTCTTTGATGGCTGCAAAGGTAGCTGTTTTATTGCGACCAACCAGAGATGAAAGGCCCAGGTACTTTTCATGTGGCGCGTAAGAGCTCATTCCCAAAAGACGAAGGATGGTTTGTTTGAGGTGGCTGTTGACATTGGGGCTGAGGGAGATACTAGACTTATGGATGTTTATCTGCTGCCCTGAACCCCGCTCGTAAGTCTTAAGGATGTCCAGGATTGTGTTGCAGCTGTCGATGGACGCTTTGCTAAAGATGATGCTATCATCTGCAAAGAAAAGATGGCTAACTCGAGGACTTCCTCGGCAGCATGTGACACCCAGGGTTCGACCATTGCCTTCTGCAGCTGTGATGAGTTGAGAGAAAGCCTCCGCGCAAATGATAAAGATATATGGGGATAACGGGCAGCCTTGTCTTAGACCTCTTGAAGGGATGATCGAGCCAACCCGTTTACCATTAAGGATGAATGAGAGTTGGGTGGTTGAGATGCAATCCATGATGAGGCTAATCCAATTGTGCGGAAAATTCATCTTCCTCAGCACTTCTTCGACGAAGCTCCATTCCACTCGGTCGTAAGCTTTGCTCATATCAAGCTTGAGGGCCATTTGGCCATTCTTCCCCTTCTTTCGTTTGTTAATTGAGTGGAGGGTTTCGAAGGCTATCAAAGCATTGTCAAAGATTTGACGGCCAGGGACAAAGGCAGACTGGAACCTGGATATGAGTTTTGGCAGGCTAACTTTGATCTTGTTTGCTAGAGTTTTGGCAATAATTTTGTAGATTGTACTACAGAGGCTGATTGGTCGTAAGTCCTTTGGGGAGTCTGGGTTTTGAATTTTAGGAATGAGGACTACGTTTGTTTTGTTGAAGTCACGGATAGAATGTTGCCCTTTGAGTATCCGATGACAGGTAACAAGCACATCATTCTGAAGGATATGCCAGTATTTCTGGTAAAATAGAGGTTGGAATCCATCTTGTCCTGGGGCTTTTGTTGGACCGAGTTCGAAGGCTGCTTGGCGTATTTCCTCGTCGGTAAATGGCCTCAGAAGGTTTCTCTTAGCATCCTCTTCTAAGCTTGTGGATATGTGTGCAGTGGCTGCTTGGACATCTTGAGGGATGGGGTTTGAAGACTCAAAGATTTGCTTAAAAAACCTGCAGATCAAATCGGTTAATCCTTTCTCTGTTGTTTGGAAACAGCCCGTGTCCTCATCCTTTAGCTTCTGGATTGAATTCTTCTTCCTTCTCGCTGATGCACGTGCATGGAAATACTTTCGAATTTTTATCACCCGCAGCTAACCAGTCGGACCGAGCTCTCTGGCGCCAATACATCTCTTCATCTGAGATCAGATTAATCAGTTCAGTTTCGAGTATCCTGATTCGTTCCATTACTCCTGGAACGGCAGCTTGCGGGTATAGATCTTCTAGTTCTTGCTGTTTTACCGCAATATTTTTGTTCAGATTTCCGAACTTTGCCCGACTCCATGTAGCTAGCTTCACTGCACAGTTGGAGAGCTTGATTTTCAGATCTTTTGGGGTTTCTGCACTCGCTTTCTCTTGCCAGGTTTCTTCGATGAGCTTCTGGCAGTCTGTTTCTTTGATCCAAAATGGTTCGAATCTGAAACCTCTGCTTCCCTTTCGTTGTTGTACGTTCCCATATGGTTTCAGCAGTATTGGTCTGTGGTCAGAATGATAGAAACCAAGGTGTTCGACTATAGCGTCACTAAACTTGTCTTGCCAGCCTGGGTTAGCCAGGTATCTGTCTAGTCTCTCCTGGACATTCCGGTCTGCTACACGTTTGTTGTTCCAAGTGAAACGAGGTCCTGAAAAGCCAATATCGATCAGGTTACAGGTTTTGAGAGTTTGCCTGAAGTTGATCATGTCCTGACTGCGTTTGCTTGGACCTCTATGTTTCTCAGATGGGCTAAGAATTTCATTGAAGTCTCCCCCGCATATCCAGGGTAAATCATCAATGTTGTTGAGTCGTTTTAATAGTTCCCAGGAGTTACTTCTTTGTGCAGCTTCTGGATTGCCATAAAACCCTGTGAAACACCACTTGTCCCCCTCGCCCCTGTTTATGAGTGCATCTATATGACCTGGAGAGAAAGAGCGGACCGTTACGCACACCTCTTCCTTCCACAGCAGGAGTAGACCACCTCATTTCCCTACACTGTCAACCTGGAAGGTTCCATGGAACCCCAACTTTGTTCCCAAATTGCTTGCCCTTTTTCCTTGAAGCTTGGTTTCGGACAAGAAAACCAAGTTTGGGGAGAAGCGTTGAATCACCCTTTTCAAGGTGAGGAATGCACGAGGGTTCCCCAGCCCTCGGACATTCCAACACAGGCCTATCATTGTTGTCGGCGGGCCTGCAGTGCAGGCTCCACCGATGTTATGGGAGATGGGATTCCTACTACCTCCTTTTGTTTTTTCTGTCCAGGATGGTCTTCTTTAAACTCTAATTTTTTCCGTTTGGATTTAGAGTTCTTTAATTCTGTTGATACAATGTCTGCGTCCATAGGACTTGGGTGGGGTGACTTAGAGGGAGTTGCACGGCTAATAGGGGTGAAGGTTTTGGTTGGGGGGGTTTTTTCCTTTCGGGGCTTGAGAGTGGTTGAGGGGTGTGGAGGTTTTGGTTGAGGACTGGGTTGGGTTTTTGTCAGGGTTCTGGGTTTGGTATTTCTGGCAGCTCGCTTCCACCTCCTTGGGAGGGTTGTTTGGGTTTTTCGGTGGGACGCATTGGCTACAAGAGGTATGGGGTCTACCATAGTTGCTTCCGTTTCTGGAGGTTCTATGTTTGTTTGATTGTTTGAGGTATCAAGGGTATTGGTATTAGCCTGCAGAGTTAGACTGTCTGTTGTAGCCGCAGGTTCTTTTTGCAGGTTAGCAGTCAGCTTGTCTTGTTTTCCTTTGTTTGTCGACAGCTCTTGTCCCCTTGTTGTTAGCTTGCTTGCTTGCAATGTTGACAGGTCAATATCATCAGTCTGATGTCTGTGCTCCTTGATGACAGAGATTTGTGACAGGGTCAGGGCTTGTGGCGATCCCTCTGTGGAGGTTTTGGGGTTTTCAGCTTTTGAGTTTTCCCTCCTTTTTTCTTTTGTCTTTGGGGAGGGTTTGTTCGGTGAATGAGGCTTTGGCCTTGACGGGGCAGCCCGGAGCCACGATCCGTATTCCAGGTTGGTTCCCTCCAGGGCTTCTAGTTTCGCCTCATCATCTGGACACTCTTACAGAACATGGCCAACCATTCCGCAAGCAAAGCAATAGTCGGGCATTTTTTCATACTTGAACATGATAGTTGTGTGATCCTCTGAGTTATTCAGATTGAGCTTCAAAATTCGCTGAAGGGGTTTGGAGATATCCGTGCGAATTTTAATCGAAACGTGACTTCCCCAGTAATCTTTTGCTTCTGTTGGAAGATATACCACCGGACCTAGTTGTTCTGCAATGTACTTCACCGCCTTTCGATTCTTGCAGATCAGTGGGAGTTGATGCATTTGAACCCATAGGTTAGCCCATTGAAAGGCCATTTTGGAGATGTCCCCTGCCCCTTCAGGTTTTTCGAAGACAATGAGGTGTTGGTTGAAGTGCCAAGGTTCCTTGGCTAGGATAGCGTCTCTAGCACCTTGTCTTTCAAAACGGAAAGCAAAAATATTTTCGCCTACCGTGTCCACCATAACTCGCCCATGGGAACTCCATAACTGTTGAATGACAGATATGAACGCCTCCCTGTTTACTCTCCTTCTTGCTAGGACCTTCCCCACCAGGCATTGAGACAGGTCCTCCTCACCTTGCTTTTGAAGGTCTTCGGTGAGGGTGCAGATTTGATTCTCTTTCTCGGTAATGGTGAGAGATTGACAAAGTTTAGATAGGTCCTCCATAGAGTAGAAAAGTTGTGGGCTTCAAGGGGATGTGTTTTGTGAGCAGGGGAATAAGGGGAGAAAACGAATGGCTAAGGAGGATAGTACCAGAGGAGAAAAAGGAAAAGAAAAGTGTTGTTGGTATATCAGGATGTGGGAAGGAGTAAACTTTGTGTGGTGGTGCTACTCGGACGCAGAGGAGTTATTGGGGGAAGGGAAAGTTGGAGTGTGAGCAGAAGATGTGGTACTCAGTACCTACGCGGGGTGACTTTGAGAGGTGGGTACCAGGAGGAAGAGAGGGCCTCGGTTATGGTGATAGGAGGTGGAGAATAGAGGGGGTTTCCTTGACTCAGAATCCTCTCACAAGGAGAGACTGGATACCCTTAGGACTAGGTACTTCATCCTTACTACAGAGAAAGGAGAAGACTCTCCACAATTGGTTTTTCATTAGGACTTGGAAGTTGGGAGCACATAATTATATATATTTCGTGGGGTGTAAAACATGTTGACTACAAGCGACAAAATTATCAAAAAACAAAACTTTGATTGGAAACAAGAAAATAAATAGTAACCTGAACGATTGGCATGTTTCATTAAACTTCGCTAGCTTACTTTTACAAATGCAAGTTTTCTGCACTAATTGTACGAATAATATTGTACTTCAAAAAAATTTATCTAAAAATATTATATAAATGACGTGATAAGTTAATGTGTATATGAAGTAGATTTCTAATTACAAGTGTATATTGATCTTGCGAAGCAAACACTACGTACCATTGGTACCTCGTTAAAAACAATTAGCAATAAATGAGTATAAAGTAAGAATAATAAGTCATATGTTCATACTAGTACGTGAATCAAGTGTGTGCTCTTAATTTGTTGCAGACGGCCATTAATATTGAAGTGTGAACAGGAAACTTCACACCTGAACTAAATCAACCGATAGAAATCACTAAAATTGACACGTGTAACACAAAATATCTAGCTTGATCACTGAAATTTGATCAAGACTTTGACAAGGAAATATGCGGTTAACCCAATGCAAGGGAAATGGAGATGGTGACATTTTCTAACCAACGAGAAACAAAAGCGTAATTGTGAAATAGACATGAGTTGGCATCCTCTTAAGTGGTCCAGCTGCCACCTGCCTTACGTAAATATAACTGGAACATGTGGCTGCAAACGCAAACAAACATTATGGAGAAAGTTTGATGGCATTTTTCTTTTTTACTTTAAACAAAAACCAGCTTGCCTTAAAGACTCGAGGAAGTCGATCGACCACACATTTACTTAGATTTTTTTTTTCTATTAAAATGGAAAACAAAAGAATGAAAATGATTTGATTATTGCCCTTAAATAATATCAAATTCACTTGTATGGAGTACGAACTAACGAATATCAAGTTAGACGACTTTCAGAGAATTATGGAAGTTCTAGAAAATAAAATCAAGAGAATCCAATATGTCAAAGTGGACAATGAAACAGTAATAGAAGATAAATACCATGAAGAGTTTAGAGATTGTTGAACCTAAAATCTTTATCCATTCCTATCAAATATTTTTCAATGTTTCTCTTTAGTAAAGTTATTTGTCTATACTAAATCAAATATTAGTAAGTTTTGTAAAGGCCAAGTAAGCTATTGTTTTTTTTTTTTTTTATAGATTTTATAATTTTTTTTTTTTTTTAAAATTGATTCCGAATAAACCAAAAATCTTTTAGGATATGTTGAGATTAAATACTACTTGTACAGTTCAAATATCTATTTCCATAAATAGAAGATAACTATTCTTACAATAAGAGAATAAAACTATTTATACAAATGTAACATTCACTCGGTGATAATTGAATCCGAAACCTTTTATATTTTGGACCTTGAAATAGCCTTAAAAGGGTTTTGATTGAACTCTAAAATTAGTTTTTAGTTCTTATCTTCCATTACAAGCAAGGATGGAGCTTTCATAAAGGGTGGGTAAGTCATGCCAAATCAACAGAGTGTGACTCACACCAATGCAATCAAGCATGATTCATAATAAATGAATATAAAGTTAGTCATGCCCTAACATTTTGTTGTGAGTCACACAAATGCATTTGATTCCATTGGCATGAGTCATGCCTGTGCATTTTAACATAAATCATGTTTGTTCATTAAATTGTGAGTCGCGATAATCCTTAGAAACCATATTCTTAGAGCTAGTTTTGCAACCACTTCATTAATCAAAACAAACAAATAAAACACTCATAATAACATTAATCATGCCTCTAAATGCCGCTTTATTTTAATTATGGAAAATACAAATTCCTTTAAGAAAGTCATAGGGTTTTACAAACCAAAACAAAAAGCTAGCAATAGGTAAATTCTGAAATAAAAGATCAATGCACCATAAACAAAACAAAAACTCATCAAGAAACTCTATGTCAGACAAATAAACCATCGAATGGTATTGACTAGATTTTTCTTCATCGTTCTTCGCCATTACATCTTCTAACATTTGTTATCTTCTCTTATTTTTAGGTCGGATATCATAATCTTCAACATCAATGATGGGTTCTTGTTTCTTCCCTGATCTTCTCTATTGTCTGAATTAGAAACCAATTAAACTCGTACCAGAAAAGTCAAACAAAATATTAGGGCAATTATCCCCTACAAATTTGGGTTTTAGACCTAAACAATAAAATTATTGTGAATTGCCAAATTAAATAAGCCCTAAATATAGAGCCATTTTTTTTAGTTTTGACATTTCATAAATCATTCTTAACTAGTTCAAAAAGTTTATAATAACAAATTTTATTGAAATTTAAAGATACAATGTCATATTCTAAAATGTAGAAGATTATTGAAAGCATGAAAATTTACAGTGGTTGTTGAGTCATTTTCTTAAATTCTTGTTCAAACCTCCTCATAGTTGATCTTGGAAGCCATACAGGTACCAGTTTTCCAATCTCTCCATCACTTTTCTGGTACTGGAGATAGAAGCTGATGAATGATACAGCCCCAGCAAGTCCCCCATAGACAGGTTTACCCCAACCAAAATCAACGTCTCCAAACCCAATTCTGCTATTGTCAGACACAATGATCATTCCCTTGAACATAGGTGGGGGTCTTCCTCTGATGACCATAAGATCTGCCATGGATCTTATGTACTCTTCACTCATTTTGGCCTTTGCTTCCTTCACTAACGCCACAGCATACCCCAGTGGACTTTCACGCACAAGTTGAGCCTTTGAACGCACAGCTGGGTAGGAAAATGCATTGCCATAGTACCCATCAGGTAGATGCATGTTATAACTCTTGCCTCGGACGTTTACTGCACATGAAACTCGAACAACTTCGTCAGGATCCAGTTCAAGTGCGGCTGTTCGACATTTCCATATACAAGCAGTTATCAACTCAAAAGTTGAGCAATTGTTAAGTTCCACTGGTAAATGATTTCTCAGTGCCTGTATCTCTTTAGGGCCAAAGAAGAATGATTTGTGGTCATTGTCTTTTGGATCCATGGCTCTAATGAAGTCTTGGCTGTCATCTATCTCGCCAAATTCATGGTGGATGCAAGTTATGCGAGGAGGTTCTCTTGCATTCAAGAGCTCTCGTTCCCAAATAGGGGCCACGGATGGTCTCTCAGCACCATGAGCCATCTCTTCCATGGCTTTCACGAACCGAATCATACCAAATGCGTCACACATCATGTGGTTAACACGTAATGCAAGAATGAATCCTCCACATAACAAACGAGTCACCTGTATTGGGAGAAACATTAATGGCTTCAGCGAAAAAAAAAAAGAAAAAACCCTTTGGTTAAATACCTGGCACATAAATTAATATATATACTGACTACCACAAGTTAAAAGACTCACTTGAAATAATTAATATATTGAATGCCACGAGTTGGAAGACTCACTTGAAATAACAACAATGGGCTGCCAATGATGCCATCAGAGCCGGGGACATTATGGAGTAGTTGGTCGAAATATGGAGATGGTGGCTGAATGGCATGATCACCAAGTTGCTCAAGTTTGACATTGGCATCAGCCTCTATAAACAAGACGCCTTCATCAGTGCAGTCCACCAACATCTTCCCGTTGAATCCTTTCCTAAGTCTACCAGCTAAAGGGTAGTAAAACACAAGTGCCCTACTCAGGGCTTGTTTTATCACCTTCACAGGATCTTTTCCTTGCATGGAAGGATTACTCTTGTAAAAGAATATTAGTGGAACCTGAAACCATAAACCTTGTTGATCATCTATGTCGGAAAGTTGCTTCACTTCTCGAGAAGTAGCACATCTTGCCGGAACAATAAGTTCCGGAGCCTTCCGTACCACTGAGAATTCCAGACATGGTATGGATGCCATTGATAAGCTAGTGTGGCTTGACTTCAGAATTGAGTTGAGAGTCAGCGCTACAACTTCTTCGTGGCTTGCCTTTATTGCCTTTTATTTGTTTATTAGTCCATTTATGCAGTGAAATTTGGTTGGATATGGAAGCGAGAATTCTCTGTTAATCTTTTATTATGACTAAACTTTTTATGAAATAAGTTTAAAGTCTGTGTAATGTATGATAAAAAAAAAATCTAACAATATGTTACTAAAATATCAAAAAATTAACGAAAAAAATGTTTATAGAGAATCTTTGCTCTAGATTTGGATCCAATGTTGAACTGATATATAGTTATGTTTTAATGTGCTAAAGAAAAATAAAAAATAAAAGGGAAAATTTTCACTTTAGTTCCTAATTTTCGGGAAAATATTATATTTGTACTCACAAATACATATTTAGTTCTCGCCATCCCAAGTATTTTGAAAATTCATTAATTTAGTCATTCTATTAGTTGATCGTTAGTCAAACTTAATAACATGAGGGGTGTTTGGTCTTTTTATATCTAATCAAATATATATTAAAAACTATACCTCTCCACCATCCGTCAATATTGTGATGGATGGTGGAGATTTAATGACAAAAAATTAATTTGAAAAATAAATTAAAGGTTTTAAAAAATTAAAAAAAAAAAATTGGCCATCAGATTTTCTTGGAATTATTTTTTTTTTAAAAAGGGAAAATCCTAAAAAACCACTTGATTTTTGATAGATTATCCATTTTCATCATGTGGTTTTATTTTTATCCAAAATTTTCCTTTTGTTACAAAGTTAAAAAAAAAAAAAAAATTAGACAAGTAAAAAGATAATTTTAACCTTCAAATTTTTATTTAAAAAATAAAATAAGTATAAAATAATATTATAAAATAAAAAATTATAAACTAATAAAAAATAAGAAAATAAAAAAAAAAAAAATAGAGATTCAGATTGGATCTTCATCGTCCATCCAAATTGGATGAACGATGAAAATCCAATCTGAATCTTCACTAGCCATTACACCATCATCTTCAACTTTCAAACCCACCAACAAAAATGAACAACCCACAACCATCACAAATGAACCCAACCATTTTCAACCTTAAAATCATCGAAAATATAAAACCCTCATCAATTGTCTCAAACCCACAAAGATTTCAAAAAAAAAAAAAAAAATCATCAAACATCATCAAACACACTTGGAAACCCAAAAAAAATCATCTAAACCCAAAAATCATTAAAAATCAATCATAAAAAAATCATCAAACATCATTAAGCATTAAACCTTCAACTAGGTTCATCTGGGTTCAAACCCAATTGAAGATTCAACTGTATTCGGGTTCATCTGAGTTTGAACCTAGTTGAAAAACCCAGATGAATATTCAACTGGATTCAAACCCAAACAAAACTTCATCTAGGTTCGAACGCAATTGAAAACCTTCTTCTGGGTTTGAACGCAGATTATGAAAAGAAAGAAGAGAGAAGAGGAGATGGTGGCGACGACGGTAATAGCGATGAAGAGAGATATAGATGAAGAGGAGTTGACATGGGAGGGAGTGGTGGGGGATGTTTAGTGGAGGCGACAGTGAACGATAAAGCAGAAGAAGAAGAAGAAGAAGAAGAAGACGACAACGATGACAAAGAGAGATAAAGATGAAGAGGAGTCAACGTGGGGAAGACGGTGGTGGATATCTGGTGGAAGCGGTAGCAAGCAACAGAACAGAGGAAGAAGAAAAAAATGAGCTGAGAGAGAGAGAGTGAGTGATTGAAACGATTGATGAGGTTAAAAAAAGAGAGAGAGAAAGAAAGAACTAATGAGGTTAGAAAGAAACAGACACCGATGAGGTTCAAAAAAGAGAGTTGAGTGATAGGAAATTTTTTTTTTTAAATTTTTTTAAAATTTAAATAAAAATATTTTATATTTTTATATTTAATATTATTTATTTATTTTGATTTTTCATATTTTAATTAATATATATATTTTAATTTTCTTCTCATTTCTGCTTTTGCATCTGAAGTCAAATGATCAACTATATCTATCTAACGGAATCTGTTATCGTTAGGGGCATTATTATATTTTCATATATCTCCAAGAGATATTTTGGATGTTTATTTTAAAATCAGATAATATTTTAAATAAAAACGAAACTATATTAGAAAAAATAAATGATTTATCAAAAGTCAAAAGGTTTTTGGGATTATCCAAAAATAAAATAAAATAAAACCTTCAAATAAAAATTTTAAAGTAAAAAATTATTGTTCTTCGACATCCAAACACATATTAAAAAAAAAATAATAATAATTGTATCATCTATCAAATCTTCAACAAAAACCCAAACACAACCGAATCATCAACCCATTAGATCTTCATCAAAAACAAAATCAGTTTGCTCATGAATCAATACCACGCTGTTCATCAGACTGTCTTCATCTCAATACCACGCTGTTCATCACACTATCTTCGTATTCATCAACATCACATCTTAAACAAAAGTTGATTGGATTATGTGTCACATCTTCATCAATTGACGTCAACAACACATTTACCATTTCGTACATAGGTAGCACACATTTTTATAATTTTTTCTTTTTAATTTAAAACAAAAATTGATTGGATGATGTGATATGGATGGTCAATTTGTACTTGTTAGCTTCATATAAGGGTAAATACGTCATTTCCACTATCCTGACAAATATCAAAGGCAAATTCATGTTTATGCAATTTTTGTCACAATTGACTGTAATTTTTTTGGTCAAGACTAGATTGATGAATTCTGAAAATGTTAGAGATAATGAGGACTAAAAATACATTAGTGAGTAAAAAACATATTTCGTTAAAACTTAAAGACTAAGATGAGATTTTCCTAAATAAAAATAATGGCCTAGGGCCATCAAATTAGATTTTAATCCTAGTACCAATTTTATTTGTGTTGATGTTCAATCCTCGTCCACGGTTTTGTTATTTCTAGAGGGAAAGGATACAATTTAGTAGAGTTTCTACTAGGGTTTTGTACTAGTTGAGTGGCCATGTCTTGTTCATGCATAAGAATTCTTTTATAAAATGCTAGAGTTCCTTATTTACATATAATATGTTCAGTAGAATATAGAAAATGATAAGATTCTCTTTCTTAATTTACATAAAATTATAATTAATATATTCATATTCAAATTAAAATGTAAATATGACAGTTTTCTCTTTGAGGTGATTTTCTCCTTGATATGGAAAATTATTTGTTTCTAGAACTCCACTTTGCTAAAGAAAAATAAGTCGATGATGCGTTTCAAGCTACTATGTCTCTGCGACCTCGAGACATAGCAGAGACATCACATCTTTATCAACTCACATTAACACCACATCTTACACCACATCTTAAACATGTAGCCCCATGTTTTTATAATTTAAAAAAAATAAAATAAAATAAAACAAATTTTGATTGGATGATGTGTCACCAATTCATTGGAACTTAGCCCTACGAGTCAATGATATTTTTGTAATAATATAGATGGTCATTTGTGCTTGTCAGCTTTTCATAGAGGTAAATACGCCACTGCAACTATCCTAATAGACATCAAGGGCAAATTCGTCTTTGTGCAATTTCTGTCACGTTTGACCGTTATTTTATTTTATTTTTTTGTTAAGACTAAATTGATGAATTTTGAAAACGTTAGGAATAATGGAGACTAAAAACACATTAGTGAGTAAAAAATATAATATTTTATCAAAATTTTGGGACTAAAGTGAAATTTTTCCAAATAAAAATAATGGGGCCATCAAAATAGATTTGGTTCCCAATACCGACTTATTTGTGTTGATGTTTTAATTTTCGTCCACAATTATGTTATTTCTAAAGAAGAAGACTATAATTTAGCAGAGTTTCTGCTAGGCTCTTGTACCATTGAGTGGTCGTGTCTTGTTCATGCATAAGAACCCTTTTATATAGTATTAGGCTCCTTATTTACATATGATTTGGCCATTGGAATATAGAAAATACTAAGATTCTCTCTTTTTCAATTTACATAAAATTGTAATGAATGCATATACTTGAATCAATGCAAAAATATGACAGTTTCCTTTTCAAAGCAATTTTCTTCCTGATATGGAAAATTTCCTGTCTTTAGAACTCTGGTCTATTAAGGAAAAATGAGTTGATGATATGTTTCAAGCTATTATGTCTCTGCGACCTCAAGTTGTTCCTCATACGAGCTGGTTGATGCGAGCTATTCTTATTGCCTTAATGAGATTAAATCTTTAGATACTTCTGATGTTGTGACATACGCTGACATGTTACAGGTTGATGGACTTTATTACAGCTTGCTCCATTTTTGGGCCTTTGAATTTGTTGGTCTATTGGGCCCTATTTGAACTTGTGACTCAAGTGATATTTTTGGGTATAACAAAGAGTTCAACTATGGAGGAGTTGACAGTTCAAAAAAAAAAAAAAAATCTATGGAGGAGTTGAACAAACCTCCTCCATCTGTTCATCACCTCATAAATATGGAGGAGGTCTCCAAATCTCCTCTCTTTATGGATGAGATCCATTGCTTCTCCTTTAGGAAGAGATCTAGAGATCTCCCAAAAAACTTTAGTGGAAAAAATATTGATGTTTTGAATTTTTTGGTGAAGAAAATTTGATGTCTTGAATTTTTGGGATTTGTTCTTCACGTTTTTAGTTTCATATTTTTCTTTTTTTTTTTTTTAAAGAATTTGTTTATTTCTTAAAATCAATTTCAATATGAAGATTATTGGATGGAATGAAATTGAGATATCTTCCATCCATATTTTTTATATAAATTAATTAATCAATCAATCAATAACAATTTTTCTTATTAAAATTTAATGACCTTTTCACCCCATTGACAGTGCAATGTGATCTTAGTGACCTATAAGTCAAAGTGTTAGTCAATATTTTTAAGGGGATGTTAGTGCACTATTAGAAAAGTTACCGATGAGTGCAATTCTGAAATGCTTTGAGCTATATTAGTGTAATTAACCCTAAATTAGAGTTATATATGACTCACTTAATGGGGTGAACTTACTAAAGATTATAAAAAGTTTTAGAGGGATGTAAAAATATCAGATACTCTAGATCATATTTGTAACCGATCCACAAATAATTACCTTTCTTTGTTAATTGAACTTATGGACTAACCCAACCCATTAAAATCTGAAAGGCCACAAGGCCCCAGCCGGCCCATAAGAAATGAACAAAGAAGCAGAAATGGCAGGGCATGTAAGGATTTTTTTTAAAAAAATCCATGTGCTGATCAATGTTAATTTTCAATATTAGGATAATTCAATTATTGTTAATTTTTTTCATTACCAAAGTAATTAAGATAATTCTTGTCATTTTATCTTTCAAGTGAAACAACTAGATGTTACCAACTAGTTGGCTACATTAACTTAACATAAAATAGAAATTAATTCTTCCAAATGAAGCAATGATGTAACTTCTTGATGATGATATGGTGATAATGAAAAAGTCTGTAAAATGCAACTTGAAATTAAAGGCTAACATGAATTAGACTCATGTCCTAATGAAAAGCTTCATAGTTCATGCATAATTAGCCAAATCACAAACAATGATAATGCACTGCTATTGCACACTACTTCATAGTTGATATTCATGTATAATTATGCCAGTGTTTGTTTCCCGGATGATACTTGTATCACAAGCTAGCTAGTGATCATTTACTTATACAGGAGAATTGTTTAATTTAATGTTGATTCAGATTGCCTCTACTTGCTTGCAGCTGAAACCATATGTATCTCAGTGCGCGAGAGAGGTCAAAACGACTGAGGCTGCTGAATCCACAAAATAATAGAGCAAAGAGAAAGGACACCAAATCTATTCTCTTGCTGTCAAACTCTTCAGCCTTGTGCAATGTGTTGTTGTGACTTGAACGTGATGTTGTGACTTGAAACTAGATGAGAACCTCGGTAGTTTCTTGATTTATCAGACCATTTTGAAAATCCGAACTATTAGCATTATATGAAGAATTTGCATCTCTAGAGTCAAGTAGTACGTATCTTACATCTTATGTAGGGAACTTGTAACAAAATTTGATTTTACATTGATGGGAATCGACTTTTTTGGAAAACGGTATTTTCATCATATACCCTGAAAAATGCATGAAAAATTTGGGTGCAGATATTGCCACCCATAGAAATGATTTGTACACCCATTATTTATTTAAATTTTATAATAATACACAATTGTCCCTTAACAAAATTGCCAATATGGACAAAACAAATTATCCTCCTTTTTTTTTAAAAAAAAAATCGCTGTTATTGATGCTGATCCACTCTAAGTGTTTTAGAATTGGATACACTTTTTGTGAGTAAATTAATCTAGACAAATAGTGAGGTTTTATCTGAGTAATTAATTCAATTCTAAAGACATTTATTACACACAAATCTTTAGAATGCATAATAGCTTATGGCTTTTTCATCTTTCAATATTTTATAAATCCAAAACCCAATTTTTTTTTTTTAAACATCTTTTATGCTCTGTTTATCAAGAAGGACGGTAAAAATACTCAAAATAACACAATAATCAAAAATAAACTTTTAATTAGTTATAAATTTGCAATGTTTAAATTTTATATTCTAGGACAAAATAATATGTCATTAAAATGAGTTTAATTTTTTTTAAGAAAAAAAGTATAGTGTCTTAGGAATAAATATAAGAGTTTTCCAAATAAATTTGTTCTGATTTATTCATTTATGATATAATGGTTGTAGAAAAATGGTGTGAAAAAATAAAAAGGAATTTTGAAATAAAATAAATATCTTTATAAATTTAATTATTTAATATGAAGTGGCTCTAAAGAATAAGTGTCAAAAGAAAAGTAATTTGATTTTAAATGAAAATCTCAAAATTTTGTTGAGAACTCATGGCAACATAACTTAAAGCTGATGTTTATATTTACTCAAAATGGGAAGCATGATGAGTACCATCTGAGCTAGTCTCGTCATGCTTCCCATTTGCACTTAAATCCTTAGTGCATGGATTCGAGTGGCGGGGGAGGTGAAGAAAAACAGATGAAGGGACTACACAGTACCTACCACCAAATCCATGTGGACTGAGGTCAAAGGGAAGACCCACGATAGGGTGGTCCGACCGGTCACAATCGAAACCCTTTGGGTTCAAACTGAGGCCCAAGAGGGGACTGGATTGGGTTTTTTACCAATCCATAAAGACTCTAATAGAAATGACCATTTTACCCTTTGATTGATTTATTCATCAATTGAGTTCAATCAATCTTTAAAATTTCTCTACATTATTGGATAATTTCATTGATCATTTAGGATCTCAAAACTTCACTTAGTAAATAGTATCAGGGAAACCGTAAATAGAATTGAGAGCTTACAAACCTAATAGGATAAAACCTAGTTGAAAGAGAAAAGGAGTGTGATGGATGGTAGAGATTTTTTTTATTATTTTTTGAAAATATGAAAATAAATTAAAATTTAAAAGTTAAAAAATAAATTAAAATAATGAAAAATAAATTAAAATAAAAATTTGAAAGTCTTCTTATTCTTCTCTCTCTCTCTCTATTTTACCTTCAACCCTGGCTTTCTTTTTTCTCACCACTCATTCTCGCCATTTTTCTTGTCCTTAGCTTCGTCTTCACGGATGGTGTCCAGGTGTCGTCGTTGCCTTTAAGGACGATTTCCAGGTGTCGTCACAGATAGAATTCTGTCACTGTTCCCTCTTCTTCCTCTTCTAATTTGCCTCTCTCCTCTCCCTTCTGCATCTCTCCTTTATTTGTTGGTTGGTTTTTCTTCTCCTCACTCCTCCAACTCTATTGTCGCAGAGCGAATAAACATCTTCTCCAACTTTGTCATCACTCCTCCAACTTTATCATTGTAAGGAAGGCCTAGATTTATGGGCCTTTATCCCGCGATAAAGATAGGTTTCCCTCGTGGGTTCGTTTGAAGATGACCGATCTACGTTGGTTTGACTGTAAAGGTATTTAGGTGTCTGTTTGGTATGCTTTGATAGTGATTTGCTGACGATGTTTGTTAGGGACATAGGCCTCTAGTCAAGTCTCCAGCCATGGAGACCAAATTTGGGTTTCCATTGCTAGAAATCCAGCAATATGGGTTTCCTATGATGGAAACCTAGTAAAGGATCCATTTAAAAAAAAAAAAAATTAAGTTTTGGTGTTGATGATCATGATGATCTTGGGTTTATGAAACATTAAAGTTGTATGTGTTTGATGTTGAAGATGAATAGAAGACTAACTGCCCCATGTGTTTGATGGTGATAATGATGATGATAATGTATGTGTTTGTGTTTGATGGTGATGATGATGATGATTATTTATGTGTTTGTGATTGATGGTGATGATGATGATGATTTGAGCTTATTAAGAATAGGTGTTTGATGTTGAAGATGAGTTGATGAAAAGGCTATTTCTTGGTGCTTCATGATTTTCTTCCATTTTTTGGGTTATTGATGATGTGAATTTTTCTTTTTCTTTTTTACTTTTGCTTCTTTTCTTTTTTTTTTTTTTTTTTTTTTTGTTTTTGTTTTTTTAAGATCTGAGTTTAAAACCTAGATCATCAAGTTGAAATGTTGAAGATTAGGTTCTAAACCCAGACCTTCAAACATTTTATTTTTATTAAAATTATTTTTTAATTTTTTGATCTCTTAAGAACATTTTAAAAATTACTTTTATAAAAAAATATAAATATAAATATTATTTTTAAATTAATCTCTAATGGCCATCATATGATGGATGATGGGTATCTCTTTTTTTTTTTTTAATTTTTTAATTTTTATTTATTTATTATAGTCTTAAATTTTAAAAGAATATAAAAAAATATAAAAGAAGAAATTCCCCTTAAGTTGACCAACCTTAACAGAACTTGACTAACGAAGTGAGGGTGTTGTATAATAAAAGGATAAATGTGTTTCCGTTTATTTCTAAGCAAACCTTAACGGGTGTTGTGCAATTTACTTTTATGAGAAATTTGTGCTCCCAATCTTGTTTCATGCCAATTGTTAACAGTAACTATACTAATAATGTAAGCCCTCGAATTTGATTTTACAGGTTTCCCAGGAATAGTCCCTAAGTATCGATTAGAGACCCTAAATGGTCCGTTGAAGAGCTTAAGGTTATAGAGAATCCATAGGGATTGAATTAAACTCGATTGGAAATTAAATGAAAAGATAAAATAGTAAATGAAATCGAGTAATTATTTAAGGAAATAAGGGACTAAATCGAAGATAAGTTTTAATATTTGTGGTTAAAGTGAAATTAAGCCAAAAGCTATGGGGGAGACCGTAATTTTTAAGGGACGTGACCGTCATTTTTAGAATTGATTGTGGAGGAAAATAGAAGCCACAAAAATGAGTTGACTCACCAAAATAAAAGAAAGAAGAACAGTGAGCAGAACCAATCAATCGCGCGAGAAGAAAAAGAAAAGAAGAAGAAGAAAGAAGAAGAAAGAAGAAGAAGAAGAGAAGAAGAAGCAACTGTCGCGACGTCCGATCGACCAACCGCCACCGCCGAGCAGATCGTCGCCGAGCAGTAGCGAAGGCACCTGGAACCGGAGCAGAACTACTGCGCAAACTAGATCGAAGCTGACCGCGTGCGCCGAGCTGCAGAACCGACCGCCGACCAAGAAGGATGATGCCGACGAGTTGCTCCAACTCGATCCTCATGTAGACCAGCTCAAACACGACCCAAACTCGATTGAAACGGAGCTTAATCGAGCTCAAAACTAGCTCTCCACCCGCACGAACAGACAGTAGAACCGGCGACAGACCGTCACCGATCGACGACGAAATTAGCCTCAAACCACGACGAAACCAAGAGAAAAAGAGAGAGAGGAAGAGAGGAGAAGAAAAAGGAAGAAAAATAGCTTGAACCCAGTCCAGATCTGTCACTAATATCAGTCCAAAACCACCCCAAAATCAACCTTAAAGCGACGTTAACGCAAAAAGGAAAAGGGGTGAGTTATTTAAACTTGAAATTGATGATTTTATTGGTGTCTAAGTTGATTCAAAATGGGTTTCATTATGATTTGTTTGTTGGTTGGTTTTGAGTGAAAATGAGTTGAAATCTAAATGAATAAATGGTTATTGGGAGCTTAGGAACTAAGAAAATATCAAGGATTTAAAGAGAAATCAAATCGTGTAATAAACTAGTTTGAATAACAATTTAGTAAATTGACCCTTAGAGCGTCCGTTGAATGTTCGGATGACTGGAATGAGTTTAATTAGGCATATTGGGATTAATAAAAGTCGGAGATTTAATTAAGGAACAAAAAATGGAGAGTTACGCCTAAAAATGATCACTTAGGGGCGATTATATAATTTTGGTTATTTTGAGTTTCCAGAAGTTGACACGAACGTAAATTTACGTATATATATGTTGTATAGGTGACGAACAAGCTAGTGAAGTAAGGGAAGAGCGATAAGGAGCAGTTTAGAACCTTCCGGAGAGCTGTTCGGAAGTGATAACTAAGGTGAGTGTTAAAATGATTTTTAATATGTTTTTGTTGATTTGATTAATGAATGAATGTTTCATGCATGTTTTGATATTTTGATGAAAGTGAAATATGATTTAAATGATAAATGGCACGCTAACAAATAATATGGTTTTATGTTTTCATTAAACCAATGATTTCTTGTTTTGAATGATAAATATGAAAGAGATTGTAACTTTATAAAGATGAAAATAAAACCTATGGCTTACCCAGAGAGTATCATATTATTACCGATCTGGGTTGAGTACTCGAAGCGTGCATTGGTAGAGTTAGTAGTGTCAGTATGTCACTAACTATACTAACCGCGGGAGATACCCGCAAGGTGTCATGTCAGTCAGATGTCCGAGAGATTAGCCCAATGCACGTGAAGGGTATATTATTAGCTAGCTTACCCGAGCGAGACAGAGTTCCGCTCTGTAGCGATGTAGGATTCCGCTACATGAACCGGACAGAGCGATGTAGGATTCCGCTCTATACTAGGGTGCCATGAGGCACGGGTCACTATAGGTTGACGGGAGTCGGATTGGTTGGCTGAACACTTTCGAGCGGAAGTCAGACCATTTCCGGTTTTATAAAAGAAAAATGATTTTAGAATAAAAACCCCACAACTATAGGAGATCCCTTTATGATATTGAAAACCATGCAACATATGTTTTATAACATTAATACATGAAACTTGAGTTTTAAACTAAATGAAATTGATTTGAAACCGTTTTAGGGAGGTTTCTATAAAAATGTAATCAAATAATATTTTATGACACTCACTGGGCTTTCAAAGCTCACCCAATATTTTCTGTATTTTTTTAAATAAACCTCCCCAGGCTCAGGTACCATAGCTACGGATTATCCCGAGAAGATACCGGGCAGCCGCGGCGATAGTGCTGATGTAATTACCTAATCCTATCTTGTTTGATTTAAGATATGTATATATTTATTATATCCATGTAGTTTTGTAAATATCCTTTTATGGATTTAAATTATGTTTCTGAAAAAAAATTGATGCATGACATATGATTTAGTTGATAAATTGAAATATGAAAATGTGGTTGTGGTTTTGTTGATAAATGAGAGCTTGAGGCTCTGTAGTTTGGGGGAAATGATTTGTATAATTTTAGAAGTTTTAAATTTTATAATTTGCAGGTTGGCTAAGTCTGAAAAAATAGGCAGGATGCTGCCCAAATTTTTTATAAAATGTTTTGTAAGGTTTAAAAAAAAAAAAAAATTCCCCTCGTTTCGCTATTTTTGAAAAGGTTCAGAAAAAATATGGTTTAGCTCTGCGAGGGATCCTTTAGTTGAGCCAGGGTCATCGTAGGGTGCCAGCAGATCGCCTAGGGAAAAGGGTCTGTCAGATTGGTATCAGAGCATGGTTTAAGTGTGGTTTAAGCGCGGTTTAAGCGCAATTTTGAAAATAAAAATTTTAGTATATTTTGTTTTGATAATGAAATACACAACCACATGTATTTTAGTGTCATGCATCGTATTGTGAAATGATTTTCAAATTTTTCATAAGTTTGATGTTTCGAAATCACATCACTATGGATCGACGCGGATGCGGTAAACGGGTTTCCAATAAAGCTCTTGCAGGAGCTCCAGTTGCTGAGGCACCATTTTTAAGGAGCTTGAGCATGGTACGAGGTCTGTGAATGCCTCAATTGAGCAGCCTACATTTGAGCAAAGAGAACCGAGTGACCAGGCTGCGGGAGGTTTTAATGCGCAACAATTTGCATAGATGTTAGCAATGGCGATGCAGTAACTGTGGGAGACTCCAGTGGCAGGAAAAATGATATTGAGAGAGTAAAGAAATTAGAAGAAAGGCGCGATGACGAATTGATCAGCGTTTTAGTAAGGTGATTGCAAAATATTAGATAAAGCTATAAATTGATTTTTGAAATAGATGTTAAAGTTGAGGTAAGTGAAGGAAATTTATAAGGATATGATATTGTATTGTTGTCGTAAGTATATGATTCTTGAAGGATTTATTAGTATTAAGAGTATGGATGAGAAAGGATGATAAGGTGATATGAACTGTTTATTGATGAATGACGATTTAGCATTTAACAGTTACGTGAAGTATAAGAATATGCAAATTGATTTATTAAGTTTTGATTATTATGAGAAGTGATAACAGGAAAATGATGATTGCCTAAAATATTTTTAAGTATAATTATTTAAAATGATTTGAGAATGATTGTTATATGGAATGGAACCCCCCAATTGCAGCATTTTAATATCGCTCTCTACGGATGATTCGCTTATAACGAATAAAGTTTATATAGGTAGCAAAGTAAACCTAGCAAGTCAAGAGTTTAAGGCAGACTTGATGCTACCAAATGTATGTATGATTTTGATGTTTCATTAGGCATGAATTGGCCGTCTAAATATAGAACGATGAATTGTTAAAAGAAGAAAGTTATCGAAAGGAAGTGAAGTTCAACAAACTTGGGGAACCAGATGTAATTTTAGGTAATATGAGAAAGATGCTTCCTACGAGTATGATAAGTATGATGAAGATTAATAAAATATTAAGAAAGTTGTATTAAGGATACTATTAATTTAGGATGTGTAAAGCTTTCTAAGATGATTTTCGAAACTCGCCAAAGGCATTATGAGTTCCTAAATGATATCATTCAGATTAATAAATGCTCTATTCATTTTTATGAAATTGATAAGCAAAGATTTCAGATTTTACTTAGGTAAGTCGATCATTACCTTTATGGATGATATAACCTTATGTTTTGATCAATTCGAATAGATATAGAGTTATTTTGTTTAATTATTATTTAGTACAATATCCAGAACTTGAAAATGTTGATATTATGGTTTATGAGTTATAAAAGTGTGGAATTAATTGGAAGAATGATATGTGAGTAAAGTAGATCATAAGTAATCTAAAATTTTATGTTTTGGAGTTTTTAAGCGATTGAATTCTAGAGTATGGGATAAAATTCTACATTGATCCTTGAATTTCCCATAAAATGACATAACGATTTTGAGATGTAATTAATGATGTGCGTAAGGTATTGTTGTTGAATAGCAGAGTTGCGCAGCGAAAGCGTAGGGTATAATCTTTAGTTCCAAAACCTTCATATTTATTAGAATCGAAATCAAGATATGAAACAGTAGACTGTAAGTTTAAGATAATGGAGAGAGGCTGAAAGACATTCTGGTAGTTAGAAAATTTTCGAATGTGTGCTTTCAAGGGACCCTCTGGTTTACCACCCGAGAGGGAAATTAGTGAATATGATCAGAAGTTGTAGTGTTCATTACAATTGAATTGGTTACTGATTTAGGATTGATGTGAATAATTGGCGATTGAGTTTTGAAATGCTTAGATGATATGATTTTATGATTTGAGTAATTAAATCAGATACGACATTATTATGTTTAATAACTGCTTAGCATAAAGCGTGAATTTTGAGAATGTTAATAGTAGGAATCACAAAGTCCTACAGTTCATTAGAAAAGTAACAGGTAAGTGAGATGAATCCTATACGAATCAGATTTTTAACGTTAAATAATCTGTTGATTGATGGATATGATAAAATGAGGTTGAGAGTATATATGGACATGATTGTCTATTTTTGAATATAGATATGATTGGAGGATTTAAGTTCTTTATTGAAGATTTTGGAGTTAAGTGTAAATCATGATGAAATAGTAAAATTGCATAGCAAAAGTGTAATGCGTAATCTTTAATTTGAGAAATTCATGTTTATTAGATTTGAAATTTGAGTTATCAAACAATAGATATCAATTTGGAAATGGCAAGATGAGATATATATAAATGAGATATAGTTTTAATGCCATAAAGTATGATCTTGAGTAGACTAGTGATGGATCCAGCAAGGGAGTAACATCTAGAGGACAGTCTGGGAGATCTTGCAATCAGGCTAGAATATTTGCAGCCATACAGCAGACAATTGATGTTGATCTAGAAGAGGATATAGGTAATGATTCATAAGTTGATAATAATGTTTAAGTATTGATTGATTTAAAAGCTCTCTATTTTATTAATTTTGTGGATCTTATTGATGGAATTATTTTGGACGCGAGATTATGGGAGTGTAGTATCAAGTAATTTTTCCCTTCAATGATGAGGTGAGTTTAGGTTGACATTAATCTTAAGTTTTGACCTGAAAGATGAGATAGATCAGCCTGTATCTTTGGCTGTGTTGATGATCTAATAAAGGAACAATGAGAGCCTTCTTTGAGATACGGTACGTAGATCCTTGAGTAGTATCGTAGTTTATAAGTTTTAAACGATTAGAGTTCTTGAAAAGGAATGACATAGAACTAGTGAAGTATAAGTTTCTAGTTCAGTTTCTAAAAGAGAAACTTAGGAAAAAGAAATCTGAACAAGATGTTTAAGCAATGATGATGTAGAGGTTACGGCGATCATACAGAAGATGTTATGAATGATGTTACAGTAAAGGAGGATTCAATAGAGAGAATCATCCAGATAAGATCATTCAGAAATTTCGAGGACGAAATTTTTAGAAGGAGGGGAGAAATTGTAAGCCCTCGAATTTGATTTTACGGGTTTCTCAGGAATAGTCCGTAAGTATCGATTAGAGACCCTAAATGGTCCGTTGAAGAGCTTAAGATTATAGAGAATCCATAGGGATTGAATTAAATTCGATTGGAGATTAAACGGAAAGATAAAATGGTAAATGAAATCGAGTAATTATTTAAGGAAATAAGGGACTAAATCGAAGATAAGTTTTAATATTTGTGGTTAAAGTGAAATTAAGCCAAAAGCTAAGGGAGGAGACTGCAATTTTTAAGGGACGTGACCGTCATTTTTAGAATTGATTGTGGAGGAAAATAGAAGCCACAAAAATGAGTTGACTCACCAAAATAAAAGAAAGAAGAACAGTGAGCAGAATCAATCAATCGCGCGAGAAGAAAAAGAAAAGAAGAAGAAAAAAGAATAAGAAGAAGAGAAGAAGAAGCAGCTGTCACGACGTCCGATCGACCAACCGCCACTGTTAAGCAGATCGTCGTCGAGCAGTAGTGAAGACACTTGGAACCGGAGTAGAACTGCTGCGCGAATCAGATCGAAGCTGACCGCACGCACCGAGTTGCAGAACCGACCGCCGACCGCCGACCGAGAAGGATGATGTCGACGAGTTGCTCCAACTCGATCCGCACGTAAACCAGCTCAAACACGACCCAAACTCGACTGAAATGGAGCTTAACCGAGCTCGAAACCAGCTCTCCACCCGCGCGAACAGACAGTAGAACCGGCGACAGACCGTCACCGATCGAGGCCAAAATCAGCCTCAAGCCATGGCGAAACCGAGAGAGAAAGAGAGAGAGGAAGAGAGGAGAAGAAAGAGGAAGAAAAATAGCTCGAACTCAGTCCAGATCTGTCACCAAAATCAGTCCAAAACCACCCCAAAATCAACCTTAAAGCGACATTAACGCAAAAAGGAAAAGGGGTGAGTTATTTAACTTGAAATTAATGATTTTGTTGCTGTCTAAGTTGATTCGAAATGGGTTTCATTATGATTTGTTTGTTGGTTGGTTTTGAGTGAAAATGAGTTGAAATCTAAATGAATTAATGGTTATTGGGAGCTTAGGAACTAAGAAAATATCAAGGATTTAAAGAGAAATCAAATCGTGTAATAAACTAGTTTGAATGACAATTTCATAAATTGATCCTTATAGCGTCTGTTGAATGTTCGGATGACTGGAATGAGTTTAATTAGGCGTATTGGGATTAATAAAAGTTGGAGATTTAATTAAGGAACCAAAAATGCAGAGTTACGCCTAAAATTGGTCACTTAGGGGCGATTACGTAATTTTGGTTATTTTGAGTTTTCAGAAGTTGACACGAACGTAAATTTACATATATATATATATATATATATGTTGTATAGGTGACGAACAAGCTGGTGAAGTAAGGGAAGAGCGATAAGGAGCAGTTTAGAACCTTTCGGAGAGCTGTTCGAAAGTGATAACTAAGGTGAGTGTTAAAATGGTTTTTAATACGTTTTTGTTGATTTGATTAATGAATGAATGTTTCATGCATGTTTGGATATTTTGATGAAAGTGAAATATGATTTAAATGATAAATGGCACGGTAACAGATAATATGGTTTTGTGTTTTCATTAAACCAATGATTTCTTGTTTTGAATGATAAATATGAAAGAGATTGTAACTTTATAAAGATGAAAATAAAACCTATGGCTTACCCAAAGAGTATCATATTTTTACCGGTCTGAGTTGAGTACTCGAAGCGTGCATTGGTAGAGTTAGTAGTGTCAGTATGTCACACTAACTATACTAACCGCGGGAGGTACCCGCAAGGTGTCATGTCAGTCAGATGTCCGAGAGATTAGCCCAATGCACGTGAAGGGTATATTATTAGCTAGCTTACCCAAGCGAGACAGAGTTCCGCTCTGTAGTGATGTAGGATTCTGCTCTGTACTAGGGTGCCATGAGGCACGGGTCATTATAGGTTGACGGGAGCCGGATTGGTTGGCTGGACACCTTCGAGTCGAGTCGGACCATTTCCGGTTTTATAAAAGAAAAATGGTTTTAGAATAAAAACCTCACAATCATAGGAGATCCCTTTATGAAATTGAAAACCGTGCAACATATGTTTTATAACATTAATGCATGAAACTTGAATTTTAAACTAAATGAAATTGATTTGAAACCGTTTTAGGGAGGTTTCTATAAAAATGTAATTTCAAATAATATTATATGACACTCACTGGGCTTTCAAAACTCACCCAACATTTTCTGTATTTTTTTAAATAAACCTCCCCAGGCTCAGGTACTATAGCTACGGATTATCTTGAGACGATACCAAGCAGCCGCGGCGATAGTGCTGATGTGATTACCTAATCCTATCTTGTTTGATTTAAGAGATGTATATATTTTATTATATCCACGTAGTTTTGTAAATATCCTTTTATGGATTTAAATTGTGTTTCTGAAAAAAATTGATGCATGACGTATGATTTAATTGATAAATTCAAATATGAAAATATGGTTGTGGTTTTGTTGATAAATGAGAGCCTGAGGCTCTGTAGTTTGGGGGAAATGATTTGTATAATTTTAGAAGTGTTAAATTTTATAATTTGCAGGGTGGCTAAGTCTGAAAAATAAGCGGAATGCTGCCCAAATTTTTATAAAATATTTTGTAAAGGTTTAAAAAAAAAAAAATTCCCCTCGTTTCCGCTATTTTTGAAAAGGTTCAAAAAGAATATAGCTTAACTCTGCGGGGGATCCTTTAATTGAGTGAAATGGCTAACTGGAGGGTCACCTTAGGGTGCCAGCAGATCGCCTAGGGAAAGGGGTTTGTCAAATAAGAACTTCCTACAGGAATTCTCTCGCTTGGATTCTTTTTCTAAAAAAAATTATTATATTAATTTAAACCAAATTTTATCAATTACTTATTATCTTTTATACATCAATAAGTATTTTATTATATTTTATTAACCCAACTAAAGTCAAACGTTGAGAGTTAAAAAGCGTAAGAATTATTGTGAACCCATAATTTTTGAGTAATGCTATACCATCCAAAATATAACTACCACATCATTAATACATCATTTTATAATTAAAATAGTTTGTTACAAATCATTTTATTACATTATTTGGACAAAAAATTTAGGAAAGTTTTTGGAAAGTGTAGAATCATTCATAATTCTATTATTATTATGGATGTAAGATATTTATCATTTACCAACATCTACTTTTCATGTTTGAAAATCATCAAAAAAAATTCTATATTTCTTTTTTTTTTTTTCAATTTTCCTATCATATAATCTCAAGTGAAAACTAAAACAAAAATTCAAACCTCTCATATATTCTAATGTAATCTAAAATTTAAATATACAATAATTTTACTTTGCTCAAATTGGTGTCTAAATAATGTGGCATCCTTGAAAAAATGAAGACTAATCAATTGAAATTGATAGATTAAGATTTGATTGATTAATAGATATCAGATCATTTGAGTAAAGTAATTACTCTTAAATATATTCATACCAATTTGTAATAAATTTAGAAGTAAAGTGTCATATTACAGTCACTTCAGAAGTGGAAACCATATAAATGCACAGAATTCATGTGATGTAACACTTCTCAGCAAATTGGTAAGCAGAATCTTAAGAAATCTGCCAGAAAATCTTTCTTCACAGTCCATTCACTAAGAATTTGTGGTTAATGTGTCGAGCTATAAAATCTTGCTCCGCATCAAATGAAGACTTTCTTGTGCAGGATTACAGTTTGAAGACTGTTCAAGGACAGGTTTCAATCTATCAACACCAACTTTCCTTATTTATGTTAAAAGCTTTCCCATCTAATCAGAAATTATCGATGATTTTTACTGATGGCTTTTGTTTTGAATGACTTCGAATGTCAATGTTGGATTGTTGAGAAGGCCTCATCTGTCATTATAATCCTCTCAAAAACACAATCACGCTTAAGTCTCCATCAACCCGTTGGCTTTAACCTAACCTAACCTTATTGTTAATTACAACTTTCTTTTTTCTGTTTCCTTCTTTTCTATTTAATTTGTTTTTAACACTATATTTTTGTCGTAGCTTGTATACATAAAATATATATGTTTATGCAAGTATATATATATATATATAAATATATATGCATGTGTGTTATGATCAGTGTTCCAAAACTCGCTACTCGTTACTTGACCAGCGAGCAGCAAGTACTCGGCAACTCGGAGAGTACTCGGTTTGACCATCGGTCAACGGTCAAACCGTTGGACCAATGGTCAAATCAGGTCAAACCTGTAAAAAATAAAATTAAAAATTTTCTATATGATTAAAATATAATCATATGACCACAAAACACCATCAAACCTATCTCATACAATTTTCAAAGTCACTTTAACACAATTACATAATTATAAATACCATTGAATATTTTGTATATTATAGTATAGGCAAAAATCCCATCAATGTAACAAAAAATCAAAAATACAAAACCCTAAACAAATATAAATAAGACATAATCACATAATCAACTCCAAAATCTAAATTTCTTAGACAACTATAGCTTATATAATCAATCAATCATCATCCCTAAAGAGCCTAAACAAATACATGTGAAAAAATTGTGTTAAAAGCAAAAAAAAATGATAACAAAACAACTAACCAGATTCGGCCTTCGGGTCGGGTGACGAAGATGATGATAGACGGCATCGACGACCATGGCTATGACGGAGACGGCGACGGACGGCACGGCGGACAAGGTAGAGACCGACGGTAATGACGAGTAGAATAGTAGAAGCACTGAAGCTCGTCGAACAGAATAGAAGATGAGCTGAGGAAGAATGAAGAAGACTGCTACCAATTGCCTCCAAAGTCCAAACTGAAGTAATAAGTGATGCCAAAACGACGTCGTTTTGGGCATAACAAAACGATGCCATTTTGGTGACGAAAAAATTCAAAAAAAAAAAAAAAGCGTCGAGTTGGACCGAATTACGCCGAGTTGGGCCAATTTTTGACCCAGGCCGATTTGTGCTGCCTATCTGGCAATTCTCGGATCGGCAGCCAGCTGAGCGATGAGTCCTCGACGAGAACTTGGCCAACTCGGCTGAGTTTTTATTCCATGGTCATGATATGTATATATGTGTTTATATATATAGTAATTTTACCATCAGTACTTCTTAATTTTAAAAAATTAGGACGAATCAATCAAATTCATCAAATTCATTTTCTCTTATGAAACAAATTCTCTCTTATATTTAATTCAAATACAACGAATTAATTTTAATTGGTTCGTCCAAACATTTTAAGTTAGAAAATACTGATAATAAAATTACTCTCTATATATATTGAATTAGATATGCATATATGTATCTATAAGAGGATAAGTTTACACAAGTATATCTGTGTCCCCAGAAGACATTTTATTTATATTTGATTTTACACGTGAAATTCAATCTTTTTGAAAATTTTACAATATTGATAGTGACTCATTGTAATAATATTTTGTTACACTAATAAACCATTGATGTAGTTTATTTGCTGCATTGAATCAGTTTTCCTTGACCATAATCCTTGAGGACATAAAATGTAAATATACCTATGAATATCTAATTATATGGTATAGTTTAACACCAATGAAAATTACACCAATTAATGATTAGGGACTTTCCGAGAATATCTTTCAAGATTTAAAACTATGTGGGTGGTCTTGAAATTTACTCTCATAATATTGATATTAGGATCCTAAAATGTACTCACATTATACCGAAAGATATGTATTCTTATAGTGAGACTCAAACCTCTATTACAAATATGAAAAAAAAACTATACTAAGGGGTCGTTTAATTTTTTATCTGAAAACTGAACAGTACTGTTGAAGACTGAAGATTGAATAGTGACTGAAACATAAAATCTGAATGACATGTTTATTTTTTTTTTCCCTTATATCTGAATGTATAGTAATCTTATTTGTTTTTTAAAGTTAAAATTGTCTGAAAATTAGTAATTTGACATTTATATCATTTTAATATTAGTTGTTATGTAACTTTATTTAATATAATACAAACAATTATAATAAATTATTTAGCAAATACTAAAACAATTTTATGTATATATTAATAATATTTTTATTCATAATTAAAATATGATTAATTATTATAGTAAAACTTTTTTTAAAAAAAAAATTATATATACATAAATAAATTATTATAGTAAAGTAAATTAAATAAAAATAAATAAAATGGTATTAAGTTGAATTACTATTGTTATATATTTAAATAAAAATAATATTGAAAGAAATATTATTAAAATGAATATGTATAATGTAAAATTATGTTAAATTTGAAAATTTGTTTGTTAAAATATTAAAAGAAATTTTTATAACGTAAAACTAGAATAAACTTGAAAATTTGTTATTTTAGGGAGGATAAAATTAGAATAATAAATTTATAAAATCATCAAGTGATTTGGTATTCAGTGAAATGTAAAAAAATGTAACTTTTTATTTTCAATGGTTTTTGGGTGGTTTTAAGTTGTTTGACCACTTAAAAAAATAAACAAGAATCACTTAATTGGCCTAATTCAGTATCATTAAGTGTTAAGTGTAAAAAACAAACGACCCCTAAGGGATCGTTTGTTTTTTTGTTTGAAGACTGAACTATGTTGAAACTTATTTAAGACTGAATAATGACTGAAATATGAAATTTGAGCAACACAATTTTTTTTTCTCCTCTTACCTCTAAATATTGTAAACTTATTTGTTTTTTTTTAAATTATAATTGTCTGAAAATTAATAATTTGACATTTATACCATTTTTACTATTCGTTGTTATGTAATTTTAATTAATTTAATACAAACAAATGAAAATAAATAATTTAATAAACTCCAAAACATTTTTATGTGCATATTAATAATATTTTATTCATAATAAAAATATGATTAAAAAATATAGTAGCATTAATCATATTTATATATTTAAATACATTAATATATTTAAAAAAGCAACTAGAAAAATAAATGTTTAAATTGTAAATTAAAATACAATAGTTCAATTCCAAAAAAAAAAAAAATATATCGGATAAAACGTATTTAGGGTTTTTTTTTTCAAATATATTTTTTGTAAGTATCAATAAAAAAAAAAAAAAAGAAATTTGAATAATATAAAATTAGAATAAATTTGGAAATTTGTTATTTGGGAGGACAAATTTGGAAGAAAATCTTTTAAATATTTTTAAATGATTTACAATGAAGTGAAAAGTTAATTTTTGTTTTCAATTATTTTTGGATGATCTTAAATGATTTAACTATTTAAAAAAAAAAAATAATTTAATAGAAATAATTCGGTACTATTAAGTCATAGGTAAAAAAAAAAAAAAAAAAAAAACAACCTTTAAGTATTTGAACTATAAGTAAATGTAAAATTATAAGGAATGCCCTTCTTGCTATATGGTTCAATTTTTGAGTATAAAAAACACCCTTTGAGGTTAGTCGAGAGCAGAATTAAACATGGATCACAAGGTCGCCAAAAATGAATGAAAAAAAAAAAGGAGACAAACTCATGAAATATATGCAGTGTGGCTCTTCTCTTTCATTCAGCATCGAATAGCAACATTGCCGAACCATAAGTCCAATATTCTTGGCCATATATCGCTTTTGACCTTTTAAAATTATGAAAAATTTTCAACTTAATCCCTAATATTTGGCAAAATATTATTATAAATTATTAATTTAGTCCCTCAATTAGTCAAAAGTTAGTCAATTTTAATAGATAGAGGGATAGTTTTATCATTTTGGCACCAAAATATTCGCACCAAGTTTTATTTTAATTAAATTAAAAAAAAATGAAAAAGATAAGATAAATAAAATAAAAAACGATTTGGTGACCAGATCGAATCCCGTTGCAGATGGGTTGAAGAACCCCGAACGGAGAATGTCTGGGTTCTGATGAACCCTTGTTACCCTCTCTCACACTCTCTACAAAACCACACACATGCTCTCTCTTACTCTCTCTTTCCAGCACACACCGCCACCTCGATATCGTCCCTCTATTTCTCCACCTACGCCGTCACCACCAATTCTCTCTCCATCGCCAGTAAACTCCCCATTTTCCCCCTCCACAGCCTCTTCGTCAGCTCGATGAACCTCTCGTCTTCTCCTCCTCCCACCCCCAAGCACTTGATCGTCAACTCCGCCGCCACCGCACAGTATGTTGCCTTCAATGACCCCGCGATTCTCAGCCCCTCCTCCGCCTTCGGGCCCGCCACCGCCTCCAGACACTCGAGGACCGTCTTGAAGACCGGCGCCTCCGATATCTCGTACTGGATTATCCGGAGAAGAACAACCTTCTTAAACCGTCATCATCTGGGTTCGATTCGAACCCAGATGATGATGTTTATGGGTTTATATTTGTTTTTTGACTTGGCTTGGTTTCTATGTTGACGCCTCCTTCTCGAACCCTCGTCAGCCTTTTTTTTTTTTTTTTTTTTTTAAAAAAAAAAACTTACTTTGGTTTCTTTGTTTATATTTGGTGACGATGTTTGTGTCTCTGGATTCGGTTATGTTTGGTGATGCGTTTCGAATACCTGTGTTGGTATGATGTTTGGGCTTCTAGATTCGGTTTCCGTTACTTAGTTTGGTTTTTCTTTTTTTTTTTTTAAGTTTGATTTTTCTGGTTTTGATCTTATCTTTCATTTTTTAAATCTTTGTTTTGTTGATTTTACAGTTTGAAGCTCTCCCATTTCCATTTTTTTCGATCTTAAAACTTGAACCCAGAACTTCAGCTTGAAGTTCTGGGTTCTATTTTTTATTTTTTTATTTTTTATTTTTGGTTTTCTTTTTTGCTTCAATTATCATTTTGAAGATTTGAAGATTTTCTCTTCTTTTTTTTTTTCAAATTTTTTTTTGTTTTGGGGTGAATCTATGTGTGTGCAACTTCAATCATGTTTGACAGTCAAAATTTTTATCAGTGGACTAAATTGATGAATTTATGAAATATTAGGAATGACGGAAATAAGTGAAAAAATAATATTTAATTAAATATTAAGAACTAAATTGAAATTTGTCCCAAAATTATTTCATAGAGAATATTAATTCAAGTCTACATAAACCTAGAAAGCTAGGACTTGGAAGTTGGAAGCACATGATTCTATTTTGGTTCCTTTCATGATTGAAACACTAGTTTTTGTTCCTTGATGATGACGATTTTGTTTGTTGTTGAAGGAGAGACGAAGAAGATTTTTTATTGAAGAAGAGATAGAGGTGTCGCGAGAGATGGAGAAAGAAGATTTTTGTTTGTTAATTGTTGATTAATGTTAATGATTTTGTTTGTTATTTGTTGATTGATGTGAAATGGAGGAGATGGATGAGATGGGTGGTGAATGATGAAATGAATTAGGTGAAGATCCAATTTAAGATGAACGGTAGAGATTCAATTTGGACTGGACTCTAATTTTTTTGTATTTTTGTTTTGTTTTTCTTTTCATATTATTTATTTATTTTTTTAAATTATTTTTTTATTTAATTATTATTTTTATTTAATTTTTTACTTTAATTATTTTTGAATTTCTTTTTAAAAAATAATTAAAAGTGAAGGTATTTTAATCTTTTTATCAGCACATGATTAACTTTAACGGAATTTTCAAATTGTAGGGGCTTTGTTGTAATAAATATTATTGTAGATTCCGTTTATAATTATTTTCAAACTAGTAGGTTCAGTTGTAATTTGATTGGTGTAAAAATGTTGACTATAAGTGATACAAAATCATAAAGAAACAAAACTTTGATTGGAAAAAAGTAAAAAAAACTTTGTTGGAAAGCTTGCATGCTTTTACAAATGCAAGTTTTCCACATTAATTATATATTTAATTATATATATAATTATTTAAACCTACCACCTATCAACCAAATCTTTAAACATTATTTTTTCTACTTCTCATCCTTCTACATGCCACACAACACACGCTCCACTACTCCATTTATATTTACATATATATTTCAATCACCTACCTATCATTCTTAAATTCTTGTTCAAACCAACATACTTGACATAAATAATTGACAATCTAGAAAATTAATTAACTAACAAAATAATTCATTTTTGGTAATCCACAAATAATAAAACTCGAAATATGTGAACGTAACTAATTAATTCAAATAAAATGATTCACAAAGAGAATTCCTTTCCTTATATCTGGATGTAATACGACTTCTTGTTTAATTCTTCGTAAACTTGTATTCACTCTAAAATCACATAAAACTCAATTTAGAACTTATGAAAAATTAACTAATTTTCTGGATTTTAAATCCTATTACAATAAAAATCACTTGGCTGAATAATTCAGGTCCCCAAATATTCTGTCCAAACATCCAGAATTTTCTTCTATTTTTCCTTTGTTTTTTTTTGTCCCTCTCTCACGGGCCTGTTTCGTTCTTTTCCTGTTCTACCTGGTTTCTGTTCTCTGTTTTGTTCTAATTGTTCACGTACACAATTATATATGGCCGCTTTAAGAAACTCTCTCAACGTAAAAAATATATATAAAATATCATTGCAAACGCCTCTGTCTCATCTATGTATAATATATTACATTATGGCCACAAGCACCCAATCCTCTCATTCTGTTAACTTTCTTCCAATTCCATGCTTGTGCATGTGTGATACTTGTCATCTTCTCAAAATAAAAATTGACAAAAGAGCACTCTCTTTCACTTTCAAGTCTCGGCCACTCCATTAACTTTTTTTGTCAATTGCTTATTGAAGCTGCAAGCTTGACATTTGTCTTTTTTTTTTTTTTAATTTCTAGAAATCCAAAAATAATAAATTTTGAAATATGTGATTGTAAATAATTAATTGAAACAAAATGAATCACTTATAGAACTCTTTTACTTATATCTGGATGTAATACGGGTTCCTATCTGATTCCTCGTAAACTTAAATCTATCATAAAATTATATATAACTCAATTTAGAACTCATGAAAACTTAACTAATTTTCTGGATTTCAAATTTTATTAAAATAAAATCACTTATATGAATAATTCAGACCCCCAAATATTCTGTCCAAGCACCCAGAATTTTCTTTTATTTTCTTTTTTTCTTTCTTTTTTTTTTCTCTCTCATGGGTCTATTTCTTTCTTTTACTGTTCTGTTTGGTTTCCATGCTCTGTTTTCTTCTAATTGTGCACATACATAATTATATATGGCTGCTTTAAGAAACTCTCTCAAATATTTAAATATATATAAAACATCATTGCAATGCCTCTGTCTCTTCTATGCATAGTATATTACTTTACCATCACAAGTACCCAATTCTCTCACTTTGTCAACTTTCTTCCAACTCCATGCTTGTGCATGTGCGATACTTGTCATCTTCTTAATATAAAAATTGACAAAAGGGCACTCTCTTTCACTTACGTGTCTCGACCACTCCACCTACCTTTTTTTTTTTTTTTTCACTAACTGCTTATTGAAGTTCTAAGCTCGACATTTGTCTTTTTTTTTTTTTCATATCCAGTAATCCACAAATAATAAAACTAGAAATATACGATTGTAAATAATTAATTCAAATAAAATAATTCACTCATAAAACTCATTTACTTATATCTGGATATAATAAGGGTTTTTGTTTAATTTTTCGTAAACTTAAATCCATCCTAAAATTATGTAAAACTTAGTTTATAACTTATGAAAACTTAACTAATTTTCTATATTTCAAATCCTATTGTAATAAAATCACTTATATGAATAATTCAGCCCCCAAATATTTCATCCAAGCACCCAGAATTTTCTTCTACTGTTTTTTTCTCTCTCTCATGGGTTTGTCTCTTTCTTTGTCTGTTCTACCTGGTTTCCGTTCTGTGTTTTCTTTTAATTGTGCACGTACACCATGGCCACTTTAATAAACTCTCTCAAACATTTAAATATATATAAAACATCATTACAACGCCTCTGTCTCTTCTATGTATAGTATATTATGTTACTGCCACAACTCACAAGCACCCAATCCTCTCATTCTGTTAACTTTCTTCCAATTCCATGCTTGTGCATGTGGGATACTTATCATCTTCTTAATATAAAAATTGACAAAAAGGCACCCTCTTTAACTTTTATGTCTCGGCCACTCCACTAACTTTTTTTTTTTTTTTTGTCTAATTGCTTATTGAAACTCAAAGCTTGACATTTGTCTTTTATTTTTTTTCTTTTCTTTTCTAGTAATCCACAAATAATAAAACTTGAAATATATGATTGTAAATAATTAATTCAAATAAAATGATTCATTCGTAGAACTTCTTTGCTTATATTTGGATGTAATATGAGTTTTCATCTAATTTCTGATAAACTTAAATCCATTCTAAAATTACTTAAAACTAAATTTAGAACTTATGAAAATTTAACTAATTTTTTTGGATTTTAAATTTTATTAAAATAAAATCACTTATATGAATAATTCAGGCCTCTAATTATTCCGTCCAAACACCCAGAATATTTTTCTATTTTTCTTTTTCTTTTCCTCTCTCTCTGATGAAAATTTAACTAATTTTTTTGGATTTTAAATTTTATTAAAATAAAATCACTTATATGAATAATTCAGGCCTCTAATTATTCCGTCCAAACACCCAGTATTTTTTTCTATTTTTCTTTTTCTTTTCCTCTCTCTCTGATGGGTCTGTCTCTTTCTTTGTCTGTTCTGCTTCGTTTCAGTTCTCTGTTTTCTTCTAATTGTGCATGTACACAATTATATATGGCCGCTTCAAGAAACTCTCTCAAACATTTAAATATATATAAAACATCATTGCAACGCCTCTGTCTCTTCTATATATAGTATATTGCGTTATGGCCACAATCACCCAATCCTCTCATTCTGTCAATTTTCTTCCAATTCCATTCTTGTGCATGTGTGATACTTGTCATCTTCTCAATATGAAAATTGACAAAAGGGTAGACTCTTTCATTTTCATGTCTCAGCCACTCCACTAACTTTCTTTTTTTTTTTAAAAAAAATAAAAAATTGCTTATTGAAGCTCTAAGCTTGACATTTGTTTATTTTTTTTCCTTTTTTAAGTTTGACACTTGTCTTATGTCCCAAAAAAAAAAAAAAAAAACTAATGTTCGGAATCATCTTTAAAATAATGTTTTTGAAATCTCTTTTAAAAAATCTTCTTGATGTTTTAAAAATATTGTTTTTGAAAATGTAATGTGCTTGATAGAGTTTCTTAAAAATTATCTTTAAAAATAAAAAATGATGTAAGTGTGTTTGATATTATTTTTGAAAATGTATAAAATAGTTGTTTGAAGAGAAAAGTAATAATCGTTTTTGAAAACATATTTTAAAAATGGTGAAAAACATAAAAAAAAAATTGTTTTCATATTTTAGTTATTATTTTCAAAATGTGTTTTCCATTTTCATAAACACGTTTTATAAATTGGCTAACCAAATACATTATACCCATTTTTTTGTTTCAAAAATAAAAAATCATTTTAAAAATCGAATTCAAACAGCACCATCCTGCTCTCATTCATGGCACTCTCTATTTTATTTTATTGCTTTTTGCTTGTCCTTTTTCATTTTACACCATACCTTTTGCTATAGTTTTCCTTTCACACCCAACTTTCTAAATTTCTTTTAAAAATATCCACCAAGTGAATATTTATTCATATACCAATTTTTTTTTTTAAACTTTGGCCAGACTAAATTTATAATAATAAACTGGATTTCAATTAATCTTATAGGTCTATTAGGATCCAAATGTTATAGGCTATTTGTTTACGATTTGGTATAAGATGTGGTGTTGATGTGAGTTGATGAACATTTGATGTTGATGAAGATGTGACACATCATCAAATCAATTTTTGTTTAAGATGTGATGTTGATGAAGATAAAAACAGTGTGATAAAAGTGTGGTATTGAGATGAAGACATTGTGATGAATAGTGTGGTATTGATTCTTGAGCGATTTGATTTGTTTTTTATGAAGATCTAATGGGTTAGTAATCCAGTTGTGTCTGGGTTTTTGTTGAAGATTTGATAGATAATACACTGATTTTTTAAATATGTTTTTGGATGTTGAATAACAATACAATTTTTTTTTTTTTTTCATTTGAAGCTTTTTTTTTTCCCTTAAATTTTAATTCTTAAAAAAATCTGATGGCCAATTTAAAAAATAAAAAAATAAAACCTTTAATTTATTTTTCAAATTATTTTTTTAGCGTTAAATGTCCACCATCCATCACAATTTTGATGAATGGTGGAGATATAAACTTTTTAATATATATTTAATTCGATATAAAAAGTCCAAAATATCCATGATGTTAAACTTGATGAACAATCGACTAACAAAATAACTAAATTAATGAATTTTAAAAACTTTAGCGATGAAGATAACTAAAAACATATTGGTGAGTAAATTAAGGTAGTATTTTCTGCAAAATTTAGGAACAAAAGTGAAACTTTCCCTTTTTATTTTTTCTCTCTCATTTTGAAATACAATATTTTTTATTTTTTTTCTTGGCTCATTGAAACATAAATATATATGTCATTTCAGCATTGAATCCAAATCCACCAAATTTCACCACATAAATGGACTAATTAATATATAAAAGGCAATTAAGGGAAGCCATGCAAAAGTTGTAACGCTGACTCTGAAGTCGAGCCACACTAGCTAATTATCAATGGCATCCATACCATGTCTGGAATTCTCAGTGGTACGAAAGGCTCCGGAACTTATCGTTCCGGCAAGAAGTGCTACTTCTCGAGAAGTGAAGCAACTTTCCGACATAGATGATCAACAAGCTTTATGGCTTCAGGTTCCATTAATATTCTTTTACAAGAGAAATCCTTCCATGAAAGGAAAAGATCCTGTTCAGGTGATAAAACAAGCCCTGAGTAGGGCACTTGTGTTTTACTACCCTTTAGCTGGTAGACTTAGGGAAGGATTCAACGGGAAGATGTTGGTGGACTGCACTGATGAAGGCGTCTTGTTTATAGAGGCTGATGCCAATGTCAAACTTGATCAACTTGGTGACCATGCCATTCAGCCACCATGTCCATATTTGGACCAACTACTCCATACTATCCCCGGCTCTGATGGCATCACTGGTTGCCCATTGTTGTTATTTCAAGTGAGTCTTCTAAATTGTGGCCTTCAATACATTAATTATTTCAAGCGAGTCTTTTAATTTTGTTGTAGTCAATATATTAATTTATGTGCTAAGTATTTAACCAAAGGGTTTTTTTATTATTAATTATTATTATTTTTTTATTATTTTTAAGTTTCTAGTGATTCTTTTTAGCTGAAGCCATTAATTTTTCTCCTAATACAGGTGACTCGTTTGTTATGTGGAGGATTCATTCTTGCATTACGTTTTAACCACATGATGTGTGACGGATTTGGTATGATTCAGTTCCTGAAAGCCATGGAAGAGATGGCTCATGGTGCTGAGAAACCATCCGTGGCCCCTATTTGGGAACGAGAGCTCTTGAATGCAAGAGAACCTCCTCACATAACTTGCATCCATCATGAATATGGTGAGATAGATGACAGCCAAAACTTCTTTAGAGCCATGGATCCAAATGAAAATGACCACAAATCATTATTCTTTGGCCCTAAAGAGATATAGGCACTGAGAAATCATTTACCAATGGAACTTAAAAATTGCTCAACGTTTGAGTTGATAACTGCTTGTGTATGGAAATGTCGAACAGCCGCACTTGAACTTGATCCTGACGAAGTTGTTCGAGTTTCGTGTGTAGTAAACGTCCGAGGCAAGAGTTATAACATGCATCTACCTGATGGGTACTATGGCAATGCATTTTCCTACCCAGCTGTGTGTTCAAAGGCTCAACTTGTGTGTGAAAGTCCACTGGGGTATGCTGTGGCGTTAGTGAAAGAAGCAAAGGCCAAAATGAGTGAAGAGTACATAAGATCCACGGCAGATCTTATGGTCATCAGAGGAAGACCTCCACCTATGTTCAAGGGAATGATCCTTGTGTCTGACCATAGCAGAATTGGGTTTGGAGAGGTTAATTTTGGTTGGGGTAAACCTGTTTATGGGGGACTTGCTCGGGCTGTACCATTCATCAGCTTCAATCTCCAGTACCAGAAAAGTGATGGAGAGATTGGGAAACTGGTACCTGTATGGCTACCAAGATCAACTATGAGGAGGTTTGAACAAGAATTCATGAAAATGACTCAGCAACCGCTGTAAAATTTATGTAGATTCATGCTTTCAATAATCTTCAACATTTTAGAATATCATATTGTATGTTTAAAATTTCAATAAAACTTGTTGTAAAACTTTTTAACTAGCTAAGAATGATTTATGAAAGGTCAAACATAAAAAATGACTCTATATATATGGGCTTATTTAATTTGGCAATTCACAATAATTTTATTGTTTTGGTCTAAAACCCAAATTTTTAGGGCACAATTGCCCTAATACTTTGTTTGACTTCGCTGATCTGGATTTGGTTTGTTTCTAATTCAGACAATTGAGAAGAAGGAAGAAAAAAAAACCCATCATTGATGGTGAGGATTAAGATACCCAATCTAAAAATAAGAGGAGATAACGAATGTTAGAAGATATAAGGGAACGAAAAATAAAGAAAAATCTAGCCAATGCCATTCAATGGTCTGTTTGTCTAACATAGGGTTTCCTGATGAATTTCTGTTTTGATTATAATGCACTGACCTTTTATTTCAAAATTTATCATTTGCTTTTAGTTTTGGTCTGTAAAACCCTATGACTTTCTTAAAGAAATTTGTATTTTCCATAATTAAAATAAAGTGACATATAGAGGCATGGTTAATGTTATTATATATGAGTGTTTTATTTTTTTGTTCTGATTAATGAAGTGGCTGCAAAACTAGTTGTAAGCATAGGGTTTTTAAGGATTGTCGTGAATCACAATTTAATGAACAAACGTTATTTACGTTAAAATGCATAGGAATGACTCATGCCAATGAATAAAATGCATTTGTGCGACTCACAACGAAATGTTAACTTTATATTCAATTGTGAACCATGCTTGATTGCATTGGTCTGAGTCACACTTTATTGAACTGGCGTGAACTCTCACTTATTAAATTAAGTTCTATCCTTGTTTCTAACGGAAGATAAAAGCTGAAAAGTAGTTTTAGAGTTCAACCAAAAGCCCTTTTAAAGCTATTTCTAGGTCCAAAATACAAAAAGTGGCCTCTAAAAACTATATACTAAAAAGTAATTTTAGAGTTCAACCAAAACACCTTTATGACTATTTTGAAGGTCCAAAATACAAAAAGTGGCTTCTAAAAGCTATATATATATATATATATTGGTTTCCCTTAGATACATCTAGGGTATTAATACAATTAATAAAAAAATGAGTAATTACATTATAAAATTATTGATTGTAATTTATTATATCTGATTACAACTAAGAGTCAATTATATTTATAACAATTGATAGGTGTTTTGTAAAGTGACCAAATTATGCAAGAATAAGAAAAAAATAATAATATTAGAATACTTTTCTGTTTATTTTTAACAATAATTTTTAAAACTTATTAAAAAAACAAACAAACAAACAAACAAATAGATCTTCACCGTCCAAACCAAAAATAATTTAAAAAAATTAAAAAAATTTACTAATCCATCATCTTATCCCCTTCCACTCTCATCTTCCTCCATTTCTCTATTTTTTTTCTCTCTCTTTCGCCTACATCACTCCTTCTCTCCATTGTCGACACTTTCCTAGCTTCATCTGTTCCTTTGCCAACATCACTCTCATTGTGTTACATCACTCTCGTGGTGTCTCTATTCTCACCAGACTAAGTCTCCATTTTTTTTCGACATTTTTTTTTCGTTGATGATGGTGGATCGATGTTAATGATGGCAATGGGTTTATGTTGATGTTGGTGGTGGATTGATGATATGGAGGGTTGATAATGATGATGTTGATGATAATGGGTTTCAGTGTGGCTGATATATACATATATATATATATATGTATATATTGTTTTTTGGATCTGGGTTGAAAACTTAGATCTTCAATTTAAAAATTTGGGTTTCGAGCCCGAATCAATATATATTTTTTCTTTTTTTCCTTTTTTGGAAGATCTAGAAACCTAGATCTTCAATTAAAGATTTGGGTTTGAATTTAAATCTTCAAAAAATATATTTATTTTATTTTTGCCTGTTTGGAAGATCTAGATACAAAACTCAAATCTTCAAGTTGAAGATATAGGTTTCGAACCCAAACCTTCAATCAATATTTTAGTTTTATTTTTTTTTTCTTTTTTGGAAGATTCGAGTTCCAAACCCATATCTTTAAGTTGAAGATTTAGGTTTCGAACCCAAATCTTTAATCAATATACATATATTTGTTTTCTATTTTTTGGAAGAATCGGGTTCCAAACCCATATTTTCGAATTGAAGATCTAAATTTTGAACCCAAATCTTCAATCAATTTCTTTTTTCTTTTTTTTCTTCTTTTGAAGGTCCAAGTTCAAAATCTAAATCTTCAAGTTCAACATTTTTTTTCTTTTTTCATTTTTTGAGGATCTAGATTCAAAACCCAGATCTTCAAGTTTGGGCTACCCAAATCTTCAACTTCATTTTTTTAATAGTTTTTTTAAAGTTCTAGATGAAGATCTACCCAAATCTTCAACTTCAATTTTTTTTTAGAAATTCTTCCTTTTTTTTTTTTTTTTTTTTGCAATATATATATTTATTTATTTTTAAATGAATCCCTATTTTCCATCATGTGATAGATAGTGAAGATTTCTATTTTCTTATTGTTTTTTAATTCATTTTTATTTTCAATAATTTTAAATTGTAAAAGAAAATTAAAAATAGTAAATGACAACAATACCCTTAAGTTAGATGATTTTGACTAACTTTAATAGAATTTGACTAATGGATTGAAGGTATTATATAATAAAAAGGAAAATGTATATCCGTTTGGTTTTAGGCATATCTCAGGGGTTATTGTTCAATTTATTCCGATATTAATGGCTGCCTGCAACAAATTAAGAGCACACATGTGATTAAGATACTTCTATAAAAATATGACTTATTATTCTTAATTTATATTCATTTATAGCCAATTGTTTTTAATGAGGCACCAATGGAATTTAGTGTCTACTTCTTGAGATCAAATTACACGTGCAATTGGGAAACTACTTCATACCTAGAGAGAGAAATCTCCTTACATACGCCAATAAATATAAACAAAAAATTCAAAATTTTGTCACTTTATATGAAAAAAGAGTACGCAACCACTTAAACTATAAATAAGTGTCTTTTATAACCTATTTTCAAAGGTAAAAATATGGAATAATATTACATTTCTAATTTTTTTTTTTTTTTAAGTTTTTGTTCAAATGATGTTATAAGATGATTTGTAAGGATGATATATTGATTATGTGGTAGTTACAAATAAATTTGTTACATCATTTTGGTAAAATTTTCAATAATATATCATTACTTATGAGTCTATTATGATGCTCATATGTAGTGTTTGTTTGACAAGATTAAATTACACCTACAACTCGAATTCTACTTTGATGACTTTGGAAAATATTTACTTTGATCATAATAAGAGAAATCTCTCTTCTCACACATATTGATAAATATAAATTGTCACTTATATATTAAAAAACCAACAAGTGAATGTAACCACTTAAATTACAAATATGTCATTCATAACCATTTTCAAAGGCAACAATCTATTTTGAGAGTATTATATAATAGTGTATCCAAATCAATCTCGCAAATAATCATGCAATACGAGATGGATGTTATAAGAATCGTCTAAAATGATGAAATTTTAATCAACATAAAAAAAATCATTTATTTTCTAATTTCTAATGAATTTCCTGCAATCTAAATAGATTTAAGTTGTAAGAGAAATAGTAAACTAACGTAAAATGGAAAGACATCAAAGTAAAATTAATGTTGCAAAACTCATAAGTAGGACTAACTACTCGCCAAAAACTCACTTGGGGGAGCTCTACCAAGCCATGAACCCCCAAATAAGGGGTTCTAGTCGGCTCTAAATTAGGCCGAGTAGTTGGCCTAACTCAGCAACTAAGGGCTTCGCAGTTGGGCTCACAAAAACCTCTTTTTTCAAAAAAAAAAAAAAAAAAAAAAAAAAAAAAAAAAAAAAAAAAAAAAAAAACAGAGAAGACGTTTTAGGTTAGTTTTAAAACTTTTGAAACCTACCGAAAACACCAACACTACACCATTTTGGTGTCCAGAGGTTTAAAAAAAAAAAAAAGGTTCATAATTTGTGAAGCAAACCAGACCAGATACCCTCTCTCAAACCTGACTGACCCCTTTTTCAAACCCTAACCCCTTTACCTTCACTGCCCACTAGTCTATGACCACTGTCGCTATCTTACTGTCGTAGTTGCTGGTCATCGTCATCGAAATTCTACCACATTCAATTGTTGTTTTTGCTTTTGTGTGTGAAATATAGACAACAAAAATGAGAGTGAAAGTAAAGAGTGGCGAGACCAAAATAGTGACTGAACAAGAGAGAGAGAGAGAGACAGAGAGAGAGTCTCTCAAGATTGATTCTGTGTTGGTTTTGAATTTTTTTTGTGGTGTTTACTTTGTGTGAGTCTCTTGTGTAAAGTGCTAAAGTCAACAAAAGCTTGAAATTGAATTTGTGTTTGTTTATTTATTTATATTGGGCTTGGGCCACAATTCGGAGCCCACTTGAGGTTGTTAATGAGTTCTTTTTTTTTTTTTTTATCATAGGGTAAAAATCATTTTAATCCTTAAGTTTTAAGGGAGGGTCAAAGTTTTATATATATTTCGAAAAATGATTAAATTATCCCTAATTTTTTTTAAAAAAAAAAAAGTTAAAATGGTCTCTCCTATTAATCAATTTTTAGTCAAATATAATAAGATAACATGGTGAGCGGAGGTAAAATTGTCATGTTCAATCACGGTTTAAGGTGACGACATGTGTACAAATAAGATAAATAATAACTACAAAAATAAAATATTAAAATTTAACAATTAAAAAAAAAGAAAAAAGAAAAAAGAAAAAACCCAAAGAATCTTGAACCTTTTCATCTCCTTCCATTCTCAGTTTCCGACACCACATCAGAGAAAATACTAGACCTTCTCGTCTCCTTTCGTACTCTTTCCTTCTCATCTTCATCGCGCTGCTGATGAGCTCGGCTTGCACGGCATCGACGCTGCCTCGCTCTCGCTCACAACTCCGCAGCAGATCTCCGCAATCACACAACCACAACACTCTCTTCTTCTCCTCCTCCTTTTCTTCACCATAGCAGCAAAATCTTCTCCTCCTTCTCCCCAGCAGATCTCTGGGTTCAGTGTTTGAAGCCAGATGAAGATATGGTATCATTAAATTGATTATATAATAGGCTTAACTTTTATGTTGGTTTTGTGAAGAACAGTGTGTTAATAAAGAGTATTAATATAATTGATGATTAGGCACAGTGTCCGTTTTAATGCTTTGGTTTTTGTTTTACGATTACATGTTTCTCTTTATCGGATTTTTCCTCCAAATTGGGTTCCAGATGTTGCCAAGCTAGAAGTATATGATGATGAAACAGGAACTGGTCTCGAAATCATGGTGCCTAAGCATCGCGTGGGGCCAGAAGAACATGAGGTTCGTGTTTGCCTTCGCCCTCACCTGGGTGCAAATGAGCTCCTTTTGTCTTGAAATAGGAGTTAGCGGAGAAATGTCAAGAGTAGATGTTACCATGAACTTTCCATTAATTTATATAAAAATGAATAAATAAAAAGATACACAATAAAACTTATATTCTTTTCTGACCTTGTTATAATCATCTCTTATAAACTTAAAACTTCTAGTTTGCTAGTTTTTATTATTGTTTTTGCATTTGAATAACTTGGGTTTGGTTGCTCTTGAGCTTTCCAGGTTAAAGTTATAGTAAGTGTAAAGGAATGCCATGTCTCACTTGCTCATTTTTGTGTGTTTAATTTTATTTTATTTTTTAATTTTAATTTATCTTTTTAGGTCTTTTTTTTTTAAAAAAAAAAAAATTTATGTTTAATTTTATCGATGTTTAAGTAACATTTCAAAAAAAAAAAAAATAGTAGTACTATTGTAATTACATAAAAAAAAAATCATAGGGCATATTTTTGTAATTAAATATTATTGTAATATTAAATTTTGTATAGGGGTACAATGGTCCTTTTGTCCATTTTAAGAAAATCTAAGGGTAAATAAGTCTTTTCATGTTTTCTGTTAGGTTTGATCATCGGTTAATTTATGAGAATAATTAATTTGACACTTTTTCGAAAAGTTAAGGATGATTTGATCTTTTTTCGAAATATAATTAAAAATTTTAACTTTTTCCCAAAACTTAATGACCAAAATGATTTTGACCCTTTTTTATATTAATACCATGTAGTAACTTAGTCTCCATTTATTATGAGATATCTCCTAATATTATAAATATTGTAGTGTAACTATCTTGTATTGTTACTGAACATATTAAGCTGCCTTATATAATTACTGACTCAATATACTAATCAAACTTTATATGAGATGGTAAGACTTCTGAAGTGTTACTATTTTCGTGCATTACAAGGTAGAATTGTTGAAAAAATAGCAGTTATGCTACCGAAATTTTTAAAGCATTTAGTATATTGTAATTATGTGATTATACTAAAATAGCTTTTAAGATTGCAGAAGACAGGTTTCATAATGTTTGGTAGTCATATGATTATATTTTGACTCTATAATTTTTTTTTTTAATTATTTTTAAAAGTTTGACCAGATTTGACCGTCGGTCAATGGATTGACTGTTGACCAGTGGTCAAACTGACTAGTTACTAGGTGACTGACTAGCTATTTCTTAAACACTGAGTAAAATACAAATAAAACGCGTGAGATATCATGTAAACCCTCATTCACATACATGACTAGTTTAGTATTAGTAGATGAGCTAAGTTAAGGGACATTAAGTTTAAGAGTGTTAAGGACCAAATTATAAGAAATCAAGACTTTCCATGATCAAGATCAATTTTAAAAGGTTTAGGGTCATAGTATAATATCAAAAGGTGGTCAAATGAGTTAAAGAAGTCTTATATATAATCAAACACTTAGTCATTTTGGGCAAGAGAGGCATACATACGGGAACAAAAAGAAACCAAAGAAAGAAAGCAAAAAAGTTGTGACAATCAAGGGGAAAGGAAGAGAAGTATAGGTGATCACCCAATCCAAAACGCACACTCATCAAATTAAGCTCTCCTAAGTTTGATTAATATCCTAAGAGCTTAATTCAAGTTAAAAGAGGTAATAATTCTTGAATTGAGATTAGTTTGATAGAACTTTAAGTATGATTCCATGTTGGTTTCAAGTTAAGTTTTGAGTTGATTTTTGATAGGGCTTTAGTGCTAGATTATGAGATAAGTTCATGAATGAGTTATTGACAGTGAAATAAACAAAATCTAGTGAATGAATGGATCATAGGGTTGTATATGGTAGAACCCTACTGTGACTTGATTAAGCTTGGTTTAGTTTAATTGCTTGTCCACCAAGTGTTTAATTAAATTCCTAAGTGAATTAAGTTATTAAAACGCAAAGAAAGTGAAAAGTCCATAGTTGGTGTATACACTAAGGAAGGTTCGGCCAAGCTAAGGGTGTATGGACATCTAATAAATTCCATTCATTCAAGGCTCAAAATAAGTTTAAGATAAGCTAGACAAGGCATTGAAGAGATTAGAATGCACTAAGGTATGCATAGAGTTATTGGACATTGTAATGCACTAGTGAAGGGCACCAACCAATGCCACTTCTCTTCCACATTTCTTTGCCATGTATGATCATGAATGAGTGTATAAGAGTTAGGGAACACTCAAAGATAGATAATTGAAGTTAAATTACAATGGTGTGAGAAAAGCCCCTTAAAAAGTGGTCCCGAAAGTGGGTTTTTAGGCTAGAAACCATATCAAATAATCTTAGAATCCAGTGAAACTTTATGGGTGACCACATTGAGAGATAAGAAGTGTCTTGGAACAAGAATTGAAGCAAAAGCATGCCCAAACTGGGCTGTACATCACATTCGGTTTTAGGGGGTCAAAAATCGTGATTTTTCGTTCCAAACTTCAATTGATGAAACGAACCATTTGGGGATGTTCCTAGGGATAAATAAGTAGGATTCATGCAAGGAAATTGGAAGTTTGAAGCGTTGGTTGAAGAGAAATGGAGATTAGAAGTTACTAGTGTATAGACAAGGTCATTGTGCAATAGAGTTTAGATGCATTCTAATGCATTATCTTTATGCATTTTTAGTCTATTCTAAGCTTGCCTATCTTTGTGTAGGTGAGGAGCACTTGATCGATCCAAGAGAGGGTCTTTGAGGTTTGTTTAGTTGAGCTACAAATCAAGGTGAGTGCACTTTTTTATGAATGAGTTTGCAAAAGTTTTATGCTTCTGCATATGAAATCATATTTCTGTTTCTGTATGTTTAAATACTTGAATACTTATGTATGTTATATAGATTTGAGTCAGATAAGCCCAATTGTGCGAGTTTATACTTTTTAAAGCTTCAAATATTTAAAGAAAGTTTCAAGAATGGAGCTCCGGAGCTCTTGTCTCAATTTAGCTAAAAAAAGAGTCTAAGGACTCTAAGTTTAAAGCTTACAAGATTTTAAGTTAGTGTCTTGTGCAGTAAGAAAGAAATTTTGAAGGCATAGCATTACAAAAAACCAAATTTTCAAAGGCCATTAGTACCCTCCAGTTATCGAGTTCCGACCCGTACGGTATATCCTATTTAGTAGGGCAAGTTTGTGGGATAAGTCATTAACCGTGTGTGTATGAGATTAGAATGTCTAGCAAGTGAGTGTCCTACTTTATGGGATACGGTCTCACACTGCAATTATGCGATGTAGAGATTTCGCATGTAGTGTTGAGAGGTCCCAAATCATTAAAGCTTAGCCTCTTTTCACATTATAATTTTTAAAACTTATTAAAAATAATTGTTTTTACTATTTTTTTTTAAAGAAAGTTTTTATTAATTTTATTCCCATGAGATGTATGTTTACCGACTAAATTCGTTTGGATAGGCATGTCATGCAATAGATTCATGTGTTCACTTTCCCACTCTAATTTAATTTTTACTTAAAATCCCCCTACCATCAATTTTTTAACAAGAATATTAAACAAAAGTTAAAATATCGAATTTACATTTGATTTAAATAATATTAAAATATAAAAAAAAATTAAAGTAAATAATATTTTATATTTAATATTATTTACTTTAATTTTTTATTTTTTATATTTTAATATTATCTAAATCAAATGTAAATTCGATATTTTAACTTGGGATGAATAGTAGTGTTTCGGACGAAATAATATTTTTGGATGAATAGTGATTTTTTCTGGAAAATAGGACCAAGTGAATCATAAGTTCCAGAATAAGTAATAAAGTATAATGAAACTAAAACAGAGTGAAAATGAATCTGTTTGAATAATTTTTAAGAGCCCCAAAGGTTATTTTACGAAATACCCTTACGGACAGAAATGTGGATATTGTTAATCTAAACTCCGTTTGAATTTTTCGAAGCATGAGATTGAGTGTTAAAACAATCAATTAGAGTATTACATGGTCAATTTGAGGATTAGGTGACCATGAAATATTTTTGTAATTATTTAGAGATAAATAGAGATAATTCTGAATCTGACCAGAATTTCGAAAAGATTTTCGAATTCAAAAAATTTGGAAAGGGGTCTAAATGAGTATTAAGATACTCAAGAGGTAATTTAAAAACCCAAATGACCTTTCGAAAGAAATTCGAATTGAAACAAAATCAATCCGAAAGTTGTCTGAGATGATTTAGTGATTTATGAAGAGCTGAAAAGAGGTATATAATGACTTTTAAGAGTCCCTATGGATTCAATACCATCAAGTTCTAGGTTCAATTTAAATACAGTGTTTTAAATTACGTTTTTAGAACATACCATCAAGTTTTAGGTTCCAGACTCCCTGGTAAAGACATAGTTTTGGGGTTTGATCTATATTCTAAGTTTTCCGAACTTAGGATACTTCCTACTAGAAGTAGATACAAACTTTCGTTTCAACCATGGATTTCTTAACAGAAATTGTCTGAACTCTTTTGGCCAAATTTCACCAAGCTACAACAGCAAATTATCTGAAACTTTTGTACAAAAAATCACACTGATTTTCTAAACAAGTATTCACATCCTTTGTGAATCAATCCAGAATTCTTCATTAGCTTGCCTTTCAAGTTAAATGAAGATGTGAATCCTACCAAAGCAAGTCATTCTGGTATGAATCCTGAACACATGTCCCTTGCTCAGTAAGAATGTTATTAGCTTCAGATCCATGGTCTTATTGAACCCTCAAGCTCTTCACGGGCTTGTGAAGCATTCTATATCAATAAGCGATCTGAACAGGTTAGAGGTAATTAAGATTAGTTATAAATTATCAGCCTCTAAATCACTTCCTTCAGTACTCGCAGACCCGATTATCCGCCCTGTTGATAATGATAAACCTACATGCCAATAGAAAATGTTCCATTACTTACTCTCTGGTGACATATCAACAATTAATACATCATCAATTCATTTCAAGATTGCTCATTAACATAAGAAATATTGCATAAAAAAAAAAAAAAACAATGTCGATTTTTTCTTCAAAGTAATCCATCTATCTTCAAAAATTCTTTTCATGCCCTCTTACTATTTGCCCCTACCTTAAACATTTGAAAGCTTGCTTTGTTAAAAGATGTCTAAACTAATCTTAAAATTTAATATTTAAAATGAAATAGATTGTTAATTTAGATAACAAAAACACAACAATAAGTAACTTGAAAAGGAAGAGATAACATATAAGTGTGACTATAATGTTACCATCTAGATTTACCTAAACATGTAAGTATTTATGTTTAGATTCACAAGTGTTATTGCAGTTGGCATGGCAAGTAGGAGAATGACAATAAGGTGGTGTAAAATATTAAAGAGAGGATTAAAATAGGATTTCACTATTAAACAATGGCTAGAGATTATAGTAATATCTCTAAATCAACGAAACCAATATGCCGCCTAAATTTATGTAAGTAATGCATAGGTGATTTAAATGATGCTCAATTACTATGAATGAGGTACCATTCGAGTGAGAAATCTAAGAGGATCCAACATAATAAGCAATAGCATCACAGGTTTGACATGCTATACCATGCCACTAGAAATTAGCTTTGGTGTTTCATGTTTTGGCATGATTTTTCACTTTTTTTTTTTTTTTTTTTCATGAAAGGTTCTGAAACATGAGGATTGAAGAGTTTTTATATCTTTTATCAAACTCTACAATCATGCAACTAACGCCCAAAACACATAAACTTATGATATTTTTTTTTTTGAAAGCAAAACTTATGATATTATAACTAATATGTTTATATTGAAGTTGAAAATGACACATTTTAACTAAGTGGAAATTACAAAAAATGGCCATTCTAAAAAAGAAAATTTTGTTTTTTCCCCTTTTTTTTTTTTTTTTTTAATTTGTTTTTAACTCTTTAAACAAATTAATTACGGTCTATACCTAAATTACCCAAATACCCCTACATACCTTGTTCTCCTCCTCCATTGCTCATGGTATGGGATTTTTGGCTTCCTTTGTTGATTGTTTGAGTTTTGTTGGGATTTTTTTTTTAGTTTCTTTTTCTTTTTCGGTTTTTTGAGTTTTATTTTTGTGTTTTGAATGTTGGATATTGATGTTTTGAGTTAGATTTGATTGGATTTGACTTGAAAATATAGATTTTCGATGAGATGCAGTGTCAAAACAATGATAAGATAGAATTGATATTTAAGTCCACTTAAAAACTGGTACCAATTTTTAGTAGACTTAAAACCAGATCATCGATTTTTATGTAGACTTACAAATCGGTACCGGTTTTAAGTTCACTTAAAAATTGATCCCATTAAAACTCGATTAGTAAGCACACTGTACATTTTGACGGTAGTTTGATAAATTTGAGTATAGGATGAAAGCAGTTTGTTTGAGGGATTAAAAACAATTTTTATAAAAAAAAGGGTAAAACAAATTTTTTCATTTGTTTTTGGGTAAAGGTGAAATTGTCCCCTCAAACTAATGGAGAAGACATTGGAAAAATAAGAAAGAAAAGATGCAAAAATGAATTTTGGGTGTTTGGGTAAATTAGTGTTTTTGGTGATTAAAAACGAATGAAATTTTGTTTATAATTAAAAATAAATTTTCCTTAATTTAAAAGGTTACTTTTAATTTCCTCTTATGTATAGATTCAACTAAATATGCAAGTATAATTCATAAACGTTAATATAATCCTAATTAGTTTAAAGTCACAAGTGTAGGTTGTGATTGCGATGTAGAACAATGAAGACGTACATAAGTTGAGAAATGGTTATAAGGTGCTGAAGCAAAATGTTGAAGAAGAGACAGGATCAAGATGCCAACATTAGAGAAGAGGCATACAGATAAAATAATTTTTGCAATACTTACATTTGACAAAAAAAGTTATATATTAATTCAACTGAAAAAATGAACCAAACCGATACGTTATTTTGATTTATTGAGTGAGATTTATTTCTTGGAACTGATTTACGTAATGCTAAACAACTGTACAGCCTAATGGAATAATCTATTGAGTTGTGATGGACATTATTATATATAAACCTTTATAAATTATAATGTCAGGCCGGTTTAATTCAAAATTCTTTGACTTTAGTCTTTACATGTGGCATGTGTGGTTTACATGTCTTAATTTATAAGAATATATACTTGCAACATTTGTATTTACAACTCAAGTGGTAAATGATTTCTCAAGTTTTGAATATTGCATTATAAATTTGAAAAAAGAAATCCACAATTGTCAAAACCTTCCATGACACCAGTGATACATATAACTAAGTTTAAATTTCATTATTAAAGGACTGCTTTATTTATTTATATAATTTAAAAGAGATCATGCCATTTGACGAAGAAAAACTATTTTCAAGCATTATAGGCATAATGACAACTTGCAGCCTCGCGAATTACAGATGAAAACGAATTGTTATCTCTTCAATGGACGTTATTTGAAGCTACATCGTGGTCGACGGTGATTGGGCGGACAGATGGTTCTGATAGGCAATCACAGAAGCCACGGAGATTGCAAAAGCCACGATTACTTGGACAACCGAAATAGCAATCAATATCACGTGAACATCGTGGTCCAGGCTGCACAGCTTTAACTTGAGCAGTCATAGGTTCAAGTCTTGTTGCTGTTGAGGATGATATGCCTGTGCCCAATATAAAAAAAATATTTTATTGACTCACTCTCTTGAGACATAGTAATCAGTAATATGTAAATTTGTTTTAAATTTGCTCATTAACAAAAGAAATATTACAAAAACACACACATACATACATATATATGTATAATACCGCTAATTTGCCAACAAGAATCTTTCATAAAATATGTCTGTAATAGAGACATTAATGAAATTCTATTTCTAAAACCAAGTTTGATTGTGCTAGTTTAGTATGTATATTCGAAAATGAAATTGAGATATATGCCGAAAAAAAAAATAAAGGTAGAAGAAATTGAGATAGATATAAGAGACACTAACATGATGTAACAATGAGAAGGAATGTCAAGAAAGTCATGGTGGACAAAGCCTTCTCCATTGTTGATGTTTGTACCTATCCAGTTTGATCTTTCTTTTTTTGTTTTACTAATATTCTAGTTTGATCTGGCATTACAGAAATTAGGCTATTATAACAAAGTACTGGTGTTATTTAAGGCATGTAAATCTTTATTGGATCTGAGCAATTTGGGAAGTATGGGAATAACATTTAAGTGATATAATGGTTTTGGATAGTCTCAATTGTCCAGGTAAATACTCAATCCAACTATAATCAATTGGTAGATATTGTTTTCATATTCACTACAACTTCTATAAATTAATTGATAGGTTCCTTTCCCTAGACAGTCTGCCCGGCATCCCACGATAGCCCTTCAGTGGATATTTGATCCCGCTGAAAAGTTCCCTGTGAAACTGAACCATTTTATTTTTTTTCTAAACTTTCCAAATTCTTTGTTTATTGCGGAAACGTAGGGAAAATTTTTCATTTTGTTTCGCTCAATTTCAAAATAATTTTATAAAAATTTGGGCACCATAACAGCTGTTTTTCTGAATACACCACCCTGTGAAAGTTTACAAAATATAAATACTTCTAAAAGCAATCAATTTCCGCAAACTTCTGGGCCTCCGGCTGTCAATTTCCATTTCACAACACAACCACAACAATTTCAATCCAAACTGAAATATATATATATATATATATATCATAAATGAAATCACATTATTTACACCCAAAATTATTTACAAAACATAATATAATTTATGCACAAGTGTCAATTTACTTTTTTTTTTTACAAAATATATTAATTTAACTTATATATATTTACAGCTAAATGTACTCGATCCTTTAATCCTGTGGGGGTGTCCTTGCCCTTGATGTACTAGTGCCTGCACCTGGGGAGGTTTATTTTTAAAACACAAAATGTATGATGAGCTAAACAAGCTTAGAGAGTGTAAAGTATTTCTAATCAATTGAAATTTTTCTAAAATAGTCTCTCTGAAAAAAAATATGTTATGATAAAATAATTTAATGCTGTTATATAAAATTCATGCTTTTAAAAATTAAACATGTAGTGTGGATCATAAAAATTTCAAATTCCTTTTTCGTTGAAACTAGAAAAACTGTGGTGGCGTTATTTTCTGAAAACAATATGTAGGCTAAAACAACCAACCACTGGTGGCCCATTCTGACAATACCCTCGGTAAATACGGCAGAACGGAATTTCTGCATTGTTCAAACCGTATCGGGTGATAGAACGAAATTTCTGTATCGCTCAAACCACTATACTGGTTTACATAGTGGAATTCCATCATCGCCACGTAGAAACTAGCTTGCTAACTCAATATATACCCAAGACATGCAGAAGGCAACACACTAGATTAACAAACGGACATATTTTCATCCTACCAGGTATGTCTAACGTAAAAATTCCCCTGACTCTGCCAAGCACGTTAGGGTACTCTGACCGGCAACATCCTGTATTACCTTAAGGGTGTATCATTAAAACGCCACAATTCGGACCGCCACTAGGCTCCTATCTGAATGGTACGCCCGGGCACCCCAACGAATCCCTCTAAGCTCATCTTGATGGGGAAAAAGGCATTCGAGGAAGTGAGCCCTCTTAACTTGAAACTTAACTTTAACGGAAGTTAAATCTTTTAAACCTTAAAGTTGAAATGGTTTGGGTTGGTTTGACACTATTCATTTGGTCATTTTTAAACTCAAAACCAGCAGCATAACGGCTGCAATTTGGATAAACCAAAAACCTGAAAATCAATTTGGACACTTCAAACTATAATCACAATCCAACCCAACTTCTCACAATCAGTTTATCAACATAAACACAAAATTTTGAAATCTTCCAAAAAACAAGATATAAACATGCACTTTTCAATCTAACAAGCTTGATTTTTCAAGCACAAAATGGTGCACTTTTACATAACTCAAAAGATGTCACTCTTTTTATGCAAAATGTACCAACATATGCAATATACAAAAGATCCAAAATATGCTTATTACATTCTTCAAGAAGCAATGCCAACACTTGCGTCCATTTGAATATGAAGGAATGAGGCTTCACTAGTCTTCACCCACACGAGTACCTGAGGAGGTTTTTTATAAACAATTTGAAGAGTGAGCTATAAAGCTCAGTGAGTGCAATAGTTTATAAACTTAATTTTACTTTCTGAAAACTTCCTCCTTAGAAAACTTTAATAAAAGTTTCTAATTCTTAAAAGACATTTAAAATATAAATCTCATTCAATTGCATAGCATTAATATAAACAACTTATAATAAACTTGGAAAACATAAATCTGAACATATTTAAAATAACTGAACTTTATAAAAGCACCATTCGTAACCCTAATCTCTTGACCACACAACGACTTAGCTAAGGCCGCAGGTGTGGTAGGTAACAAGGCGATATAGTTGACATCCACCGCAACCAACTCTCTGAGACCTCTCAGCAACTACGTATGGAATTCTGCATCGCTAACAGTAGTGCGATACCATATCCCACAAAGTAGGGGTGACACACTCACTCATAACTCTAACCGACACAGTTAGTGACTCGTTTCCCTCAACCCTTGCCTTACTAAGTGGGATATACCGTACGGGTCTGAACTCGATAAACTGGTGGGTACTTATGGCCTTTGAAAACTTGTTTTTCTCTAATGCTATGCCTTACAAATCTTTATACTTGGTGCACAAGCACAAAAGCTTTAACTTGAAAGCTTTAAACTTGAGTCCTTGGACTCGTTTATTTTACAAATATAATACATGTATTTAAATACAAGAATTTATACATGCAAAAGTATAAAATCTAGCTTATCAATGCAAAAACATAAAATCACTTTAGAAAACTCTTTGAAAGTGCACTCACCTTAAGCTTAGGCTTCGGATGAGCTTCAAAAGTCCTCTCGTGATTTGGTTGGATGCTCTTCACCTACACAACACATATATACGTAAATTTACGTTTGCGTCAACTTCTGGAAACTCGAAATAATAAAAATTACATAATCGCCCCTAAGTGACCCTTTTTAGGCGTAACTCTCTATTTTTTGGTTTCTTAATTTAATCTTCAACTTTTATTAATCCCAATACACCTAATTAAACTCATTAAGGTCATCCAAAATCTCAACGGACGTCATATGGGCCAATTTACAAAATTTCCCTTCGAACTAGTTTAAAGCACATTTTATTTTCTCTCTAAATCTTTGGTATTTTCTTAGTTTCCTAAGCTCTCAATAAACTTAAATCCACTTATTTTTCAACTCATTTTTACTCAAAATCAGTCAATAACCAAATTATAATAAAATCCATTTAAACTCAACTTAAATCACCAATAAAAATCATCAACGCGAATCAATTTCGAATTGAATAACTTACCCCTTTTTCCTCTCGCGTTGACATTTGCTTTGGGGCTGATTTTGGGGTGGTTTTGGACTGGTTTGATGATAGATCTGGGCTGGGTTTGGACTGATTTTCTTCCTCTTTCTTCTTTTCCACGCGATTCCTCTCCTCCAGTCAAACCTTGCTTCTTCTTCTCCGATCAGCCACCTTTTTTTTCTGGTTCGGTTTCAGCTACTCTTAGGTCGGGTTTGAATGGCTATTTCAAGCTGAAAACAAGCTCGGTTGCAGCTGAAATGGGGGAGAATCTGATGGGTTTCGCTGCGCGGGACTGTAGGTGACCGGATGGCAGCTCGTCGCTGTCTTCTTCCAAGCCGATCAGGTCTGATTCGCCGGCGATTCAGCTAGGTTTCAGTGCTGGTTTGCGGTAAGTTTAGCTTCACTTCCGCTCGAGCTCGGCAGCTGGATGGCACGACAGCGGCGTTGGCGTCGGCTCATTTTTCTTCTTTTCTTCTTCTTTCTTTCTTTTTCTTCTTCACGTTTGCGACTGACTTGGTCTAATTTCTGTTTTAACTTTAAAAGTCAACTAACAATGTTTTTGGCTTCTAATTTCCTCCCCAATAATCTCAATAATTCCACTTACGCCCTAAAAAAATTTCATTCTCCTCCCTTAGCCTTTAGCTTAATAATACTATGATCACAATTTTAAATTTTATCTTCAATTTAGTCCCTTTTTACCTTAAAAATTTTTCGATTTCATTTACTATTTTAACTTCCCATTTAATCTCCAATTGAGTTTAAATAAATTCCTATGGGTTCTCTATGACATTAAGTCTTTCCATAAACCATTTAGAGTCTCTAATCAATACTTAGGGACTATTCCTGAGAAACCCGTACAATATAAAAATAGAGGGTTTACAATCATAGGCCTAAAACTTTCGATTTCTAAACCTGTTGCTTATCATTTATAAACTGTATAAAATCATTTACATAAACTAAAATTTCGGAAATAAAATTAAAGCAGCGGAATAATCGATTCACATATTCAAATTCTACATATCATATAAAACTCATTTACTAAAATTTCATATACGAAATCACATGTATGAATTTAAAAGCATAACATAGAAAATCTATTTGATTAGAAATAACACTTTCAAAAAAAATTTTAAAAGACACTCACAATTGGTTTTACGATCATCCGAACACTAATTCGATTTCGCCGCTTCGATCTCATCTACACAATTTTGCATTCTAAATTTTAACGAATTTTCGACTAAACTAATTTCACCAACCTGTTATCAACTAAATAAATTATCATATTCATTTTCAATCTCATTCCATTAATTATTTTCACCACTAACTGCATCCAATTTCATTTATTTCCATGCCATTAGTTTCCATTCAACATCATACACATTCAAACACTTTAATACCCTATGGTATCACATGAATTCAATTAAAATTCAAGGTGCCCTTCAACCTAACAAAAATTAAATTTCATACCAATTCATCCATTTAATTAAAACTCCTTCCATCAATTATCCCCATTCCAATTAATTCATCAACCAAAACCCTTAAACACATTAAAATTCCAACACCCACACTAGGCACCAATTCTTGCCATCCACTAACTCCACACACACACAATCATTCATTTCATTTTTCTTCAATTAGAACACACAAATTACTACTAATTCAACTCGTCTAACATTTAATAAACTAAAATCAATTAAACCCATTAATTATCATCATCATCCATTCAAACCCTAACCTTCACCATACTAACAAAATCCAACGAAACTTATATCACATTCTAACTCAATTCTAAGCTTAAAATCATGATAAACAACCTTCAAATAACTCACAAACAAGCATCAACTCATCTATCAGCCACCATCTTCAACAAAACCCATAAAAACTCATCAAAAACTCTACCAATTGAACTATAAATTCAACCAACTAACTTACCTTGTTTCCCTTGATGATTCTTGGAGCTAAGAGGATGAAAAGCTTGAGAGAATTCACTCCAAACCAGTAGCTCACTTGGTCTCTTCCACGGCTGCACACACACCTCACTTTTCTTTTCTTTTTTCTTGGTTCTCCTTTGCTTTCTCTTTATTTGCCGAATGCTTTGGTTTCCTTCTTTCATTTTGGTCGGTCAACACGCCTTTTTATAGCTCTTTTACAATCTCATCTTGCCCCTTTAACATTTTAAAAATCACACATGAGCCCTAATGAGTTGTTTTATTCCAATTGGCCATAAACTCTCATAATTATCCATTCAATTATCTTAAATCTAATTTTAATTAGTCTCAACCACAAAGTTAGTCAAAAGACTGACTATTAGGTGTTAATCCACCATTGGTCCATCAATAATCACATGGATTGTGCTTTTAGAATGGGTTTAATATCATAAAATCTCATTTATACCCTTAACGTTAAAAATTAATATAATTCATTCCGAAATAAATTCCAAATTAATTATATGATCACCCACTCATCAAATTGACTTTACAATACTCTAATTAGATCTCTTAGGACTCAATCTATGGCTTCGAAAAAAATTCAAACGGAGATTAGGTCAACAGTATTCACAATCCTGTCCGTAAGGTGTTTCCGTCGGGTAACTTTCGGAACCTTTAAAAATTACTCAAACGAACTCATTTTTATTCTGTTTTAGTTTTATTGGGTCCTATTAACCATTCTAAATATTTTCGATTTTTCGGGGTCTGTCTCAAAATTTCATTATTCATCGGATACTATTCAATCAGAGACACTATTCACCAAAAATATTACTATTCATCATTGAATTTATTGTTAATCATAAAATGAAAGCTTGGGATCCTACATTAATAATGTTCAGACCATATAAAAATTATATCAAAATCGACCGAGATAAAAGTAGTATTGCATTTTGATTGCTTTGAACAATCTCTAAAATCTGAAATTAAATTATGATGTATACATTGTGCAGGAAAAAATGCGGTTTGCTTGGACAAATTTTAAGTTTTCTGCTTCTCAGCACATTTTGTGCATTGACTTCTAGCCGCTGGCCTCCTTGGCAGCCCGACACAGCACACGCTGGCCTTTAGTTGCCAGGAAGCGCGCGCATTGCCTACCAGAAGCACAGCGTGGGAGGCCGATGGCTGCCTGGGCAGCATGCGCGCTTGGTCGATGCTTGCTGCCTGGATAGTGCGTGCCGCGAGATTGATGGCTGCCTGGGTAACGCGCGCGCTGGCCATTGGCTGCCAGGCAGCGCGCGTTAGCTGTCAGAGGAAGAGCTCGCTCTGTCGATGCCTGCTACATAAACAGCACGCGTGCAAGCCTGTTGGTTGCTTGGGCAGCGCGCGCACTGGTCGTTGGCCGTCAGGCAGCGCGCGCGATCGATTACTGCCAAGTGCAGCACACGAGCGGACGATGGCTTGCCAGGCAGGGCCCGCGTTGGCTGTCAAAGGTAGAGTGCGCTCGGTCGATGCCTGCTACCTGGGTAGCGCGCACATTGGCTGCTATAGGTAGAGAGCGCTCGGTCGATGCCTGCTTCCTGGGTAGAGCGCGCACGGGCATATTGGCTGCCTGGGTAGCGCGCGCGCTAGCCTTTGGTTGCTAGGCAGCGTGTGCGGCCGATTGCTGCCAGGTGCAGCATGCGTGCACGCGATGGCTGCCTGGCACAACATGCGCCCCAAGCACAGACTAGCGTCTTTTCATATTTTTCCCTTGTTTTCAAAACCGCCATATTTCATAGTGTTATTTAATATTCTAGAAAATTAATGCCTTTGAATTTGCAAGGGGTTCTTTTGGGGAGATGCTGAGGATGGCGGGGCGAACACATAATGGGGCCGCGGCCTTGTGAAGCAAGAGGAGTGCAGATGATTGAATCTCGTGAGTCGGTCGGACGTTCACCTGAACTCGTGCATCGACGACACGTGCGTGTTGTAAATCTTATCAACTTATAAATGACAAGGTTGTGAACACGACACAAAATTCAATTCAAATAAGGGGGGAAGGGAGATGCTAAGGATTGGCACTCGGACGAAGAGATCGAGTGTGGAATTAGAGACTTGGCTCGATGGTGGGGGGGATGCGGGCAGGGTGTGGACTTAGAGAATGATGCGATGACTTAGCGGATAACCTCGGCCTTCGAGGGGGGAAAGGCTGAAATCGTGTGATGTGGAGGGGGAGGGATGAATCTGAGCGACATAGAGCTAAATCTCAGTGGATCGTGGCAGCAAGGCCACTCTGCCACTTACAATACTCTGTCGCGTTTTTAAGTCGTCTACAAAGGATTCTACCCGCCGCTTGGTGGTAATTACGTTTCAAGGCGGCCTGCGCGACTCTTCTACCGCACAAGCTTGGCCAATGACATGTGCCTCTGAGGACCGTGAGGTCCCTACTGCGGGTCGACAAATAGGCAGCGGGCGCACGTGTCACTCTAGCCTGGATTCTGACTTAAAGATGTTCAGTCATAATCCAACGCATGGTAGCTTCACGCCACTAGCTTTTCAACCAAGCGCGATGACCAATTGTGCGAATCAACAGTTCCTCTCGTACTAGGTTGAATTACTATTACGACGTTGTCATCAGTAAAGTAAAACTAACCTGTCTCACGACAGGTCTAAACCCAGCTCACGTTCCCTATTGGTGGGTAAACAATCTAACACTTAGTGAATTTTGCTTCATAGTGATAAGAAGAGCTGACATCGAAGGATCAAAAAGCGACGTCGCTATGAACGCTACCACAAGCCAGTTATCCCTGTGGTAACTTTTCTAACACCTCTAGCTTCAAATTCTGAAGGTCTAAAGGATCGATATGACACACTTTCACGGTTCATATTCGTACTGAAAATCAAAATCAAACGAGCTTTTACCTCTTGTTCTACACGAGATTTCTGTTCTCGTTGAGCTCATCTTAGGACACCTATGTCATCTTTTAACAGATGTGCCGCCTCAGCCAAACTCCCCACCTGACAATGTGTTCCACCCGGATTGGCCCGCCGAAGCAAGCCTTAGGTCCAAAAAGAGGGGCAGTGCCTCGCTTCCGATTCACGGAATAAGTAAAATAACGTTAAAAGTAGTGATATTTCACTTTCGCTATCTCCTGCTCCCACTTATACTACACCTCTCAAGTCATTTCACAAAGTCGGACTAGAGTCAAGCTCAACAGGGTCTTCTTTCCCCGCTGATTCTCCCAAGCTCGTTCCCTTGGCTGTGGTTTTTAGAACACCAAATCATCATATCAATTTATGTGCTCACATAAATTATTAATAAGTCTTAACCCTTAAAAAAAGTTTCCCCATTTTGATGGAGATGTTGGCCATGAGGTGGCCAACCAAAATACCTAACCTTAATTTAAATTATAAACAAATATCCAAATGCAACTTTGGGATGATTATTTTATTGGTTAGGTGTAACAGCTTATTCCAATCTTGTTCAGTTGGGATTCTGGCACTCTAGATTTTTATTTAAAAGGATTAGTCATTCTTTATTAATTAGTAGGTACATTCCATTTTAATAGGATGCAAGCATTTAAATAATGACTCTCCTTTATAGGCATATTCAGAATTTGATAGGGATGTTTTACAATGTTAAATTTAAATGTAGTTGGAAGATTGTATCAGTAATTATACATAAACAAATATTTAATGATATTAATTATTCAATCAAGAGAGTGACTGATGTAAAAAGAAAATATAAGTAATTAATTATTACATCACTCATAATTGTATTTAGCTCAAGTTAATTACTTTATTTCAAAGAACGCGGAAAGTTTCTATAATGAATCAGGGATATTTTTTTTTTCTTTTTTACATTAATTATTTCCTTTTCTTGAAATCATATTTTAAAATAAATTATTGTAAGCAAACTTTTAAATAAATTATAATTTTGATGTTCCTTTCAAATCTTCTTACTAAAATTTGCAATGAGATTTGACTAGCCTATCAGTTGGGTAACTTTACCCAATAATTACAATTATTGAATTGGTTTCAATAACCACTCTCATAATCAATAAAATAGATATAATTGATGGGTAAAATTATTTAATTAGTAAGGTAGTCAAACTCGTATGCAATGTTAGGATGCATTTTATTGCCTTTTTTTTTTTTTTGGAAAGTATTTTATTGCTTCTTTTTTGTTGTATACAAAGTAAAATAATTAATTACCAAGTAGGAAAGCGGCATGGAATCCATCACCAACAATTTTCAGGCACATTGTGGGCTGTAAACTTCTCGGATACTCCAATATTTTCTAATCGTCCCCATTTAATAAGTGTCTAAAACGTGGGTGTATTTAGAAACAATGAGTAGTGCAATGTAGGATCCAAAAGAATTGTAGATGATTTGTTAAGTCTGGGGAAGAGAAATTTTTTTCCATACATCCACCCTAATTGAGAGATGTGATTATATACGAAACACCATTAAACTATACATACAAAGTTATAACCAGAGTCAGACCATCATACATAAAATAAACTAAAACTCTCAACTACGGTTATTTTTTAGTATTATTTATGATAGATCTTATAAAAATAAATTTTAACATATTTATAAGTATACATTAACAATAACTTGTTTTTAAAATCATTGAAATAGGCAGTCACAAGCATAGCTTGGTAGTAACCATATTCTCCATTAAGTGGAAGTATTGTGTTTAATCCCCCTTCTCCCAAGTCCAAAAAAAAAAAAAATGATGCGCCAATTTGTATTTGGTTACAAGAGATTAAGCAAATCTATATATGGAAAACGATTTATTCAACTATATTAAACTTGCATTTGTTTACAAGAGATTAAGTAAATCTATACATGGAAAAAGATTTATTCAACTATATTAAACTTGCTAAACTAAAAAATTCTAGATTGATGTTGATTAAGATATGCAATGCTTGAATTTTTCAAACTAAAAATTCTAGGTTGATGTTGATTAAGATACGCAATACTTGAATTTTTAAACTAAAAATTTTAGGTTGATGTTGATTAAAATATGCAATACTTGAATTTGAAAGAAAATAGGCAGTAAACAGTGGGTTGGCAGGAATATGAAATAGTCCAATTACAAGACTGAAATATCGTCATAACACAACTCCTATGGTCGTCGGTCTAGGAAGAAATTTTTAATGCATTTAACCAGAATCACATAAACATTCATTAAAAAAAAATCTATATATATATAAACATTAATTTAAAAAACATTTATATATACAAAAAAAAATCATAAAGATAAATATTGAATTTATAATTATGAAAATAAAAATTTTCATTGTAAGAATATAATTTGTTGAAACAAAAAAAGTAACATCATTCCAATTAACAATATAAGACTTTCTAACAGACTCCTTATATATCTGATGAATGGACTTAGCACGTAGATCAAACTCAAATAAAATATATATTATGAAACAAATTACATATGAACTCTAAACCAGCATCATTGGATTAATCGAACAAATTAAGCTCTCATATTGTTAGATTTAAAAATTTATACTGTCGAATAAGTTTTAATTAATGATGTAAGACTCTAAAAATATGATTTATGTTTACTTTGAAAAACCATTTTTCCTAGGACGAGGTCAGTGCACGCCGACAATAATTGTTTGAGAACAAGGCGGCCACTAAGGCCATGAAAAGCGTTAGAATTGAACAAATAATCCCTAGTTTAATTTGTCCTTATTTACTTGTTCAACAATTTGATTTTATTTTTCTGGGAGTCCATTATGTATTGGTTGAAACTTAATAAAAATTGAATAACAGATGAAGTATTTTTCAAAATCTCCGTCATGGGGAATAATAAAGCCATGGACTAGAAGTAAGCAGATTGTGTTTTTAGTGAAAGTATGTATTTGCAGTAAAGAGTCAAAAGCATTTATAATATCAAATAGCTATCAAACGTAGCAAGGCCCCAATATAAATAGTTAGCTGACTTTGATTTAGACACAGGATATTTGAAAACTAATGAAAACTGGTGTTTAAAAGTCTGTATGTTGACAAATTGAAAGGCCAAAATAGAATACAATAGACTAAGAGCACAATTTAAAGGAGGGTTGGTAAGTAAGACCAAATAATGTTAAAACTAGCATTGACTAAAAGAAATTTTAAGAAAGTGAAATGCACCGCCAAAATTTAGAAATTTAATCATAACCAAAAATTTTGAGCTATGGGTTTGTTGGTGAAAAAAAAAAAAAAAAAGCCTGAATTTTGGTCTCTTTGTCTGTGATATATTTTGAAACAAATAGCTATTGTTGTACTATAGATTTTAGGTTCAAGATCTACCTTTATTTAAGATAATAATGTATTCAATCGATTTGTTGTATTTGCTGCATTGAAAAAAAGTAAGAAGAAAAAACTCCAAAATATTTCAAAGATAGTAGGCTCATTTAACTAATGGGGGTGGGCTCACTGCTTTTGGTGTGGCTCATTTAATTAATGGCGGGTGGGCTCACTGCTTTTTGTGTGGCTTATGTACCATCAATTCGGGTCATATTAGAGCTGTGTGAAATCCAAAATTGTGCAGCAAAATATTTGCAGCTCCTCTTACTAGTGGCTCACATAAATCATGATATCATAGTCAAGCTAATTGATATGATGATTTGATATAAAACACTGTATTTAAATTGATAAAGTAGAGGAGGTCCCAAGGGTACTCTAAATAATTCAATACTGCTTCTTTTGCATGCCATTTTGCATACTACCAATTGTATATATTTTATAAATGACAATTATATTTCAAATTGAATTACAGTATTGAAAATTGCTCCATCCATCTGATTGGGCTTAAATAATAGGCCAGCCCATAAGTTTCAAAATCTGGGCCATGAATTTTGGGTTTGGTGTCCTAAATTTGTTCAGCAATTGGTAAGAAAAAGAGTGACGGCATCTACGCCTCTATATGCACTCATTTTGTAAATTTAATCCCTTCATTAAAGATTGTTTAAAAAAATTATAATTTAACATTATGATCATTAAAGATTGTTTTAAAAACTTATAACTTAACATTATGATCCAGTAAATATGAAAAATATTATGATTGTAGGCATAACCTGATAATAACCACACTTCTCCACAACCCCTAATATTCTCTGTTAACGTCACAGAGAAAATCCAACACAAGTAATATATAGAGCAGCAAGAATAACAATAAAGGCAAACAAGAAAAGCACACAAATTTTATATGGTTCGACAAGTGTTGCCTACATCTGTAGGTCAAACTCCTATCATTCGTCCACTATATTAATAATGGACACACAAGTTTTTCTATAGATACACTAGCAAAATCAAACATCAAGAGATACAACTTTTGGAATACTCAAAACCTCACCAAAAAGTGGAATTAACAATACAATAGCATAAAAGACTCATCAAAACCAGTGGTGAAAATCAATACCAAAACGAACCTTCCTGAGCTCGAAATGTAATGAAATTTTAACTAGAGATAGAAGACATATTGGACTATAACATAGTAAAAAATTAGCAAATTCTGAACTGTGTAGTCTCTCCAAACTAATTTTCAAACTTCGTTGCAAATTGCAGAATTTTAGCAGCAGGAATTTTATTTTTCCCTGTTTAGTTGTTTTCTCAAGTGCTCTCAGACTTGGACTCCACACATAAATGAAAAGGTCTTTCCTCTCCCTTATTAAAGAGAGAATTCTATGATACCGATGCTCAATTAATTCTGTATAGAGTTTCCAAAAAGCTCTTCCCCAACATTCACATTCCAATACAACATTTACTAAGTAATTTTAATGCTTTTGAAAATGGACTTTAACTTCCATATGGTTTAGTGGAATGCATATCCATCATATAGGAGGGATCCCAACAATCTTCCCCTCTCGAGTCATGTGGAGGATCTATCTTTTATACAGGTCAAGTCTCGACAATAATTGAATTTCTCTCTTAGTAATGACTTAATGTAAGCCCTCGATCCTATTTTACGGATTCCCTAATATTAATCCATAAGTGATATTTTGGGATCCTAGATGATCAATGAAAGTGTCTATGGATGTAGAAAATTTTCAAAAATCAATTAAACCCAATTGGAGACTAAATAAGGAAATTTAAGGGATTAATTTGCAAAAAGCCATAAGTGAATTGTTAAGGTGATAAGGGCTAAAATGAGATAAGTTTCTCTACTTGGGGTCAAGTGGAATAAGTAAGAGTTAAGGATCAAAAAGCAATTAATTAAAAGACACAATGGTCATTATTGGAAAAGATCAACTATAAATACAAACACTTAGCCAACTCTCACACCATTTTCTCTCCACTTTCACGCCACAAAACCGAGACCAAAAAGGGTGTATTCGGCCATGAAGAATCAAAGGGAAACAAGTAGATTTCACTCCATTCTCAGCTTCCAAATCAAGTTTCCAAGTAAGCCCAAGCTAGACAAACAAGCTTAGACCAAGATTGAGTTAAAAAGAGGTGAGTTCCACCTTTTTTGAAGTTATTTCAATGATGATTGTGATGATGTTTGTGTGGTGTTATGGTTGGATATTTGATGGGGTTTTTATATATGATTGAAGGAGAGTTTTATAGGCTTTAAAGTGAGTGTAAATCATATGGAAATGATTAAGTTTGATAGGTTAGGGTCTTGGTGGGAGAAGCTATAAAATTGAATGATGGTTTTTTAGATAAAATAAATGTCCATCAGGTGCTTGATAAAATGCCTAAGTGAAGAAAAATGATAAAATTGATTGAAATGGAATTGTTTATGTGATAGACCATGTAAGAGCATATTGAGGAAAGTATGGAACCAAGGTTATTTGATGTTATTAAACATGATTTCGTGTTGAAAATTTGATGGAGAAATCTAGAATAAGATAAAAAAATTGTTAGAAATCCATTTAGATAACTTATCTTTTATGACCATTAAGTGAAGGGCATTGATGGGAATTATGGAATACCATCTCATGTGTGTGTTGCCAAGCATTAAATGAGTATGTATGAGTATGTATGCCATTATGAAAAGAAGAATTAAGATTTAGAAGGTAAAAATATGAAAATGACATGGAAAAAGTAGTGAAAAATGAGGTTTTTCCTAAATTTCGTCACCCGTTCATTGGAATTTTTCAGAACCGTTTTACGAATGATCTAAATGCGATTCAAGAAGGTGTGTGGAGTAAGAAAGAAATGAAAAGCAGCCCTAGGTAAAGAGCTGCATCATATTTGGCCAAGGTAGGTTGAAAATGGTCACTTTTTGTTCTAAGTTTCGAATAATGGTTTCAAGTGTATGGGGGTGTTCCTAGGTAAGAACAAATAGAATTCATGTAAAAAAAATAGAATTTTAAAGTTTCGATTAAGTTGAAACCGAGTAGAGAAGTAAGTTGGCAAAATAGTATTCTAATGAATTAATTGAGTTATAAGTTGTATGATAAGTCTCATGAGGTTAAAACTATAGTAATGTTAGTGAATATGTGATGTGTAGGTGAAGGGGAAGTAAGCGGAACCCAAAAATGGTCATGGGAGCTCACTTAAGGAAACTTGAGTAAGGTGAGTGCTAATTAGTTTTATCAAAATTTATGTTTAATTGAAGTAGTTGAATATATATGATATCAAAGTTTAAGTGTGAATGACATGTGAGTGCTCTATTGTGTTTTGAAGTATTTGCCATTATTTTGAAGGGTATAAGAAAGATTTATGGTGTATACTATGTTTTATTTTTAAGTGATTGCAAGTGATTTTTGAAATACTACAAGAATAAATGTTTATGGTGAAGGCTAAAACAAATATTTATATTTTATGCTTGTTTTAAGTGTTTAAGTATTCTATGATGTGTTTGCCATTTTAAGTATTTAAATGAGCATTATTATGAATATCGTGTTTTATACAGAAAAGTTTAGTTTCTATGATTTCATAAGTATGAATTTTATTTTGAAGAGAAATTTAAGTTTTACGTTTGACTATCGAATGACTTATGTTTTATGATTTTGTAAAGATTTTACGATTCCTAAGTATAAGTTTTATTTAGGAAGTGAAATTTAAACATTTCATTTTAAGTTTTTAGCCATTAAAGTGCATTACGTAAAGAAAATAAATGAGATTTATGGATTTTAAAGGATAAGTTATTTTGTGCTCGTTACACTTAACAAAATGATATTTCGTGCTTTATGCATTAAGAAAATGGATATTGAAGCCTTATGTATTTTAAAATATGAGTTTGTGTTTTATGTATTCTGAATTAAAACCTTATGCTTATTGCACTTATATACGGGTTTTGTGCTTTCGCACTAAGTAAGGAAATTAAAATGAATTTTCAAATGTCATAAGTATACTCACCTTTATAAATAAGTTTTAGATCTAGCCGATATATCTCACATTAGCAACTCCAGCTATACTCTAAATTAGTTATAAACTTCTATATGAATTATCTCTTTTAAAACTTCATAAAATATAATATGAAAGCATTATCTATAAAACTTTTCTGAAATCTTTTTCAAACAATGACACAAGCTTCTCTGGTTTAACTACCACACTTAAGCCTCCACTGGACCCCTATCTATAGACTTATGGCTCTTATACACCTATGGATCCCCAGTCTCCACCCAATTGATAAAAATTATTTGAAATCTCTTTATGTAAAATTGGTGTTATGTAAATCTCTTTCTTTATTGATCAAACTTAGTATATAACATTTGTAATATGAAAATTTATACTAACTAGTACACAGAAAAATATTGCATAATGGTGAAGATATTCAACACACACTGCAAAACGAGAGATAACATTTGCCATACACGTGCTGGTGACTAACGATTCTTCTGACATCCACCATATACGTGTTGGGCGACTTTAGGAATCACACATGTGCAACCTGCCTTGATCATTAGAGGAAAATGTACAACCTTGGTGTTATGAAAATATTTGTATTTTTATGATCAAATCTTAAATGATTTTAGTAAACAATATGCATAATTCTTTTTCTGAACATACGTATAATTTTACATAAATACTTTTCTCAAAACTTAATAAATATTCTTTCTCAAACATAAAATAATATGACTTAAAATATACTGAATATTTCATATAATAAACTCAAGCTAAAAGCATAAAATTATGATTGGAATTTTTAATACATTTACGTGTACACTAATGTGTAATAATTTCTCATTTCAATCGTAAAACATAATCGATAATTCAATCATAAATCATGATTCATAATCTATAAATCAATTACCTAATTAAAATATTTACTTCTAATAAATAACAAAAAGCTGAAATATAAATATACGTAATTCAATAAATTTGATTAAAATAAAACTACCTACTCATAGAACTCCTTAGCTCAAGTATGGATCTAATATGAGTTCTCTTCTAATTCTTCATAATCTTAGATTCATCCTAAAATCACATAAAACTCAATTGAGAATTTATAGAAAAATTAATTAATTTTCTGGATTTCAAATCCTATTAAAATAAAGTTACTTGTCTGGATAAATCAGGTTCTTCTTCTATTGCCAATTTCAAGCTCAGTGTTTGCTGCCTGTGTTAATTTCTATTTGTTTACAACTGCTGTTTGCTTCTAACTGTACACATACATATATTTATGGCCACTTCAATCACCTTCTCTCATGCTGGAATTTTTTATTTTTTATTTTTTTAGTTGCTTCTAATGATATAAACACACACACACACACAAACATATATATATATATATATGTATAGTACTTTTATAATCAAAACGTCCTAACTTTAAAAAGTTAGGATGAACCAATCAAATTCATTCAGTACATTCTCTCTCCTAAACCAAATTCTCTCTCCTATTTAATTCAAATAAAATGGATGAATTTGATGAGTTTGTCCTAATTTCTTAAAATTAAGACATCCTAATTATAAAAACACTCTATATATATATATACACATGTACAGTGCTTTTAAAATGAGGACTCCTTAACTTTAAAAACTTTAAAAAGTTAGGGAAAAACCAATCAAATTTATTCATTGCGTTCTTTCTCCTAAAACAAATTTTTTCTCCTATTTAATTCAAATGTAATAAATGAATTTGATTGGTTTTCTTTAACGTTTTAAAGTTAGGGAGTCCTCATTTTAAAAGCTCTCTCTCTCTCTCTCTATATATATATAGTATTTTTATAATCAATACTTTCTAACTTTAAAAAGTTAAAACAAACTAATACAATTCATCTATTGCATTCTCTCTCCTATTTAATTAAAATGCAATGGATGAATTTTATTGGTTTATCTTAACTTTTTAAAGTTATGAGCTATTGATTACAAAGGCATGCACAGACACAGACACACACACGACCTCACTCTATTTTTCTTGCATCCAAGTTGGAGAGTTGACCATTGGCAAGGCCAAGAATGAAAACCCTAGAGAGTAAGATGGAGCATATAAAAAGACATTCACTATTTAAAGGAAGGTAAGTGACTCTCACTAGCATAAGAATACTCTAATGTGCGAGGGAACTCTCCTGAGAGATCTCCTCACAAGCATTGGATGCTGTTTTTAGGTCTCGTTCATAGAATAACCTAGATTCCCTCCCATTCTCTATTATTCTCCTACCCCTTGGCGTAATAGTTATAAGGGTTTCCCTCAAGAATGTTTTCATCCGAAGTTTTTCGTCGGTGAAACATTGATGCTCCCTGGCCTTTCTTTCTTTGTCTTGTAGGTAGCCAATAGGAGGAATGGTCTTACCAAGGCTAGAAATCCCCTTCACAAAGGAGAATTTAGACATCTAAGGGGATCGCTATTAGATTTCTTATTCCTTTAGATCACATCACATTTGGAATTCCTAATATTTATTGTTGGTGAAATTGGCGTGACCAATTTTGGCATCTACAAGTTTTGAGAAATTTCGATTGATGCATAAGTGGTGAAAACAATGTCAATGATTTTGAATGAGGTACCATTAATATAAGAAATCTAAGAGGAGTCCAACATAAAATAACAAAACGATGTCAATTATTTCTTCAATGTAACCCATCTAACTTCAAACATTCTTTTTATGCCTCTTCGAAAGTTTGCTTTGTTAAAAAATGTCAAAACTAATCTTAAAATTTAATACTTAAAATTAAATATGTTGTTAATTAAGATAGCAAAAACACAATAAGAAATAATTGGAAAAGGAAGAGATAAAATATACATATGACTATATCTATTACTATCTAGATTTACCTAAGCATATAAGTATTTATGTTTAGATCACAAATGTCATTGTAGTTGGCAATTTGGACAATGATAATAAGGTGGTGTAAAATATTAAAGAAAGGATTAACATAGGATATCACCATCAAACAATGGCCAGAGATTATATCAATATCTTCAAATCAACCAAACCTAGCAGCCCAAATTTATGTAAGTGATGCATAGGTGATTCAAATGATGTTCAATTACTGTGAATGAGTAAGGTACCATTCGAGCGAGAAATCTAAGAGGATCCAACACAATAAGCAATATTGGCATCACAAGTTTGACATGATCAATATCATGACGCTAGAAATTAGCTTTGGTGTTTCATGTTTTGGCATTATTTTTTACATTTTTTTAATTGCTTCGTGAAAGGTTCTGAAATATAAGGATTAAAGCGTTTTTGTCTCTTTTATTAGACTCTATAATCATGCAACTAACACCCAAAACACATAAACTTATAATCTTATAACTAATATGAATATATTGAAGTTGGAAATGACGCATCTTAAATAATAGAGAAGATATTGGAAAAGTAAGGAAGAAAAGATGCAAAAAGGGGCTTTGGGTGTTGGCTAAATTAGTATTTTATGTGAGTAAAAACGAATGAAATTTTGTTTATGGTTAAAAATAAACTTTCCTTATTTTAAAAGGTTGTAATTTTCTCTTATGTTTAGATTCAACTAAATATGTAAATATAATTTATAAACCTAATATAATCCTAATTACATGTTTAGAATCATAAATGTACGTCGTGATTGCAATGTAGAACAATGAGGACATGCATAAGTTAAGAAATGGTATTAAGGTGCTGAAGTAAAATGTTGAAGAAGAGACTGGATGCCACCATTAGAGAAGGCATAGATATATAATAATTTTTGCAATTCTTACATTTGAGAAAAAAAAAATTATATATTAATTCAACTATAAAAATAAACCAAAACAATAAGCTATTTTGATTTATTGAGTGAAATTTATATTTTGGAAGTGGTTTACATAATGCTAAATAACTTTACAACCTATTGGAATAATCTATTGAGTTGTGATAGATATTATTATATAGGGAATATCCTAAAAAACCCCCTGAAAACAAAAATAATATCAATTCACACCACTTTTTCAAAATATTAGCTAAAAAACCCCTACCGTCTCCCAAAAGCGGTTTTCATCCGGATTTAAAGCGGTTTTGTGAAAAAAACAGTAAAAGACCAAAATACCCTTATAATTTTAAAAAATAAAAAAATAAAAAACAAACAATTAATCAATTACCAAACTATCCTTTGATAATCAAATTAAAAAAACATTAAATAAATAATAAATTAATTTGAAAAAACTAAAAAATTAAATAAATATAAATAAAAACTAAATAAATTAAATTTAAATAAAAAATTAATTAATTAAATTTAAATAAAAAAAATTTCCATCAAATCTTCACCGTCCATTTAAGATTTTGAAAAAAAAAATAATGGAGATCCAATCCCAGACTGGATCTCCATCATCCATCAATTACCATGGACGGTGGAGATCCAATCTGGATTGGATCTCCACGATCCAGTTCAATCTCCAGTTGAGCTTCAACATCAATCTCCAATTGAACTTCAACATCAAACACATCATTGTCATCATCAACAACACACAAAGAAATTGATCAAATAACACTTCAACAACAAAAAAAAAAAAAACCCAGATTTCCATCAACAACAACAAGAATAGTGCCCGCAGTCATCATCAACAACACACAAAGAAATTGATCAAATAACACTTCAACAACCACAAAAAAAAACCCAGATTTCCATCAACAACAACAGGAACAGTGCCCGCAGATCCGCCACCGCACCGCTCCACGATGCCGATTTACAGCCGACCGGCCGTTCCTCACCGTCTTCTTTGTCTCCTCCACGAACCGCGTCGGAAAGAGCGCCTGTAACGCACCGCCTCACCACTCGACGCAACGGCACACGGCTCTGTTCCTCGCCGTCCTCCATCTCCTCCACGAACCGCGTCGGAAACAGCGCTTGCACGATCTGATCTGAAGGTGTTTGAGAGAGAAGGGGGGGGGGGCCGCCGCGTCTGTGAGAGAGAGGGAGGGTGGGGGGGCGGCTGTGAGAGAGAGAGAGAGGGTGAGAGAGTGTTTGAGAGAGAGAGGGAGGGGGAGAGGCCCGCGTCTGTGAGAGAGAGGGAGGGTGGGAGGGCGGCTGTGAGAGAGAGAGAGATGGCGCGGCTGTGAGAGAAAGGGAGGGTGGGGGGGCGGCAGAGAGGGAGGGTGGGGGGGGCGGCTGTGAGAGAGAGAGAGATGGCGCGGCTGTGAGAGAGAGAGAGGGAGGGTGGGGGGGCGGCTGTGAGAGAGAGGGAGGGGGGGCGAGGGGGGGGGGGGAGGAGGGGAGGCCCGCGTCTATGAGAGAGAGGGAGGGTGGGGGAGGGGCGGGGCGCCGCGCGGCTGTGAGAGAGTGTTTGAGAGAGGGGGGGGCGGCGGCGTCTGTGTGAGAGAGAGAGAGGGTGAGAGAGTGTTTTTTATTTTTTTTCTTTTAATTTATTTTCAATTGTTTTTATTTATTTTCAAAATTTTTATGATTTTTTTTATTTCGTACGTGTCACATTCTGAGTGGTCCAGTTGGAATCCATTTATGGATTCAATCTTCAATGACTTTTTTACCCTTAGATTTCACAGAACCGTTATTTTGTTGACTAAGTTACTATTTAAATTAACGGTTGGGTTTTTTTGGCTAATATTTTCAAAACCAGTGGTGGTTTGATATTATTTTACTTTTTAGGGGGTAAATTGATAATATCCCTATTATATATAAACTATTATAATGTCAAGTTTATTTCAAAATTCTTTGACTATATTCTTTACATGTGGTATATGTGGCTTAATTAGATTTATACTGTTGACCGTCAAATCTAACAAACTTTAACTAACGGAAGGGGGTTATTTGTAATAAAAATGAAACGTTTGCTTCGCTTGAATATATTTTTCAACTGAATAGCTAAATTATAATTTACTATTTTTAATAATATGTACTTGCTAATAATATGTACTTGCGTATGGTCAATATTTGTATTTACAACTAAAGTAGTAACTGACTTGTCAAGTTTTGAATATTGCATTAAAAAATTGAAAAAAGAAATCCATGTTTGTCAAAACCTTGCATGACACCAGTAATACATAAAACTAAGTTTAAATTTCATTATTAAAAAGGCCGCTTTATTTATTTATATAATTTAAAAGAGATCATGCCATTTGACGAAGAAAAACAATTTTTAAGCATTATACGCAATCACAGAAGCCATGGTTACAAACGCCAACTGAAATATAGGAACAAGCCAAATCGCAGTCAGCATCACGTGAACATGATTGTCCAGAATGCATGGCTTTAACTTGAGCAATCATCGGTTCAAGTCTTGTTGCTGTTGAGGATGATATACCTATGCCCAATATAAAAAAATATTTTATTGACTCACTCTCCGGAGACATATCGGACAGTAATATGTAAATTTGTTTTAAGTTTACTCATTAACAAAAGAAATATTGCAAACGTGTGTATAAATGTATATAATACCGCTAATTTGTCAACAAGAATCTTTCTTAAAATATGTCTGTAATGGAGACATGAATGAAATTCTATTTCTAAAACCAAGTTTGATTGTGCTAGTTTAATATGTATATGCGAAGATGAAATTGAGATAGATATAGGAGACACTAACATGATGTAAGGATGAAAAGGAATGTCAAGAAGGCCATTGTGAAGAAAGCCTTCTGCATTGTTGATTCTTGTATTTGTACTAGTTTGATCTTATTTTTGGAAAGGATTCGATCGAGTTTAATCTTGCTTGTAGAGAAATTTGGCTATTTATATTAAGGATAAGAGTCATTTAAGGCATGAAAATCCATGTCAATTAACAAAAAATTTCAGGGATTTGAAAACTGTCGGAGTTTTTTAAAGTATCAATTTTTTAGGTACAAGAACACTGCAACTCTAGTTTATTTATAGAAACACAATCCAATTATAATTAATTGGCACATACTGTTTCTTTGTGTATTCATCTATTTGTTACATATAATTTCTTAACCTTGGAAGCATTAAATGGAAATTTATGGAAGCATTATAGTTTGATTGTCTATTAAATTATATTTATGTTAGGTAAAATGTAAATCTTTTGACATGATATTTTTTTAAAAAAGAAAAAGCATAATCTATTAGAGCATTGAAGATACTCTTATAATAACATTTATGAGGACTGTGATGAGATTTAATTAATTTTAATAAATTTTGAAGTGATTGTTTTCATGAACAATAAAAATATTAAAGAACACTTGCAAAAAAAAAAAAAAAATTGAAAATTAATATAGAATTAGAATTATTTGGATTAGATTTCGACTTTGATAAGATTTAATTAATTTTAATGTTTGGTCTACGATTAACAGGGTGTATTCACTTTATGATTTCATTGAAATTTAAAGGATTTTAAAAATTTGGATATCAATATTTGAAAAGATTTCATTAAAATCTAGACGTATTCAATTCAGATTAGTATGAAGTCCATTAAAATCTAGGTATATTGAATTCAAATTTGTTATACGGAATCCAATAAAATTTAAGAATATTAAACAAATTATTGACTTCATATATTTCATTTAAGTGATGGATTTCGTTGAATTTTAAAGTTGTTTTTATTTATATTAAATCTTACCATTCTCCTCAAGATTTTATTAGATTTTTTTAAAGAATTATAATAAAATCAATATGATATGTAGAGAATTTGTGAATTTCACAAAAATTTATCAATAAAAAAAAAAAAAAAATCCTTCAAACTCTAAAAACCTTTAGATTAAATACACCAACCCCAACCACCCCCCCTCCCTCCTAAATTGGAATTGGATTGATTCAAGTCTAGTATGTCATTTGTGGTTGTACAAGCAAACTCCAATTCCTGTGTAGAAAAGTTATCTTGCTGTAACGGAATGCAACTAATGAGTTCATCCTACTATAAAGAATCCAATCCTTCTTATTCTTCTTATTATTATTTTTTAATTTATGTTATTAAAATATTTATATATAAACTATTAAAGACATTTAAAGTTAATCTAAAATATTTTACTACAATATCTTAAATGATATTTTTCAAATCAATAAAAATAATGTAATTTATTTAATATTATTTACAAATGATGTTATTTGTCTATTGAAATTAATTTGAATATTTTATTTATTAGAAATCAATTTAAACAAAGCTATAATAAATTTAATTTGATTTAAATTATTTTCTTTAAATCGATTTATTTTATTTAAATAATTGAATAACTCAAGTTCATGTTTTTTGGATAAAAAAACAATGGTCGACGGTTGAGGCAACTTCCTAAAAAGAAAAAAAGTGAGGCAACTCTGCTTTCTAGTGCTTAAAACTTTTAATTACATTTTTTTTTATAATGAATTTATACAGTTTGCAGATAAAATAAAGTCAAATTACATTTTAACTGCATATATTTTTATGATTTATAACTGTTGTAAGCATGTTTTCTTTTTCACTCCCATAGTATCTAAGTTTTTATAAACTCATCAATTTGATCAATATCATCAATCAGACATTGATCAAACCTAAAGAAGGGAGGATTACTTTTGTTGTTATAGTAGGTTATTTTAATTTTAATTAAAATACAATTAAGAAAATAAAATATTAAATATTAAAAAAAATGAATCTTTGTCATCTATTTTTGAGATAGACGACGAAGGTAAACAAATTCAAAGTAAAAATAAAAAGAAGATGGATATTCATCATCCATCTATGAGATGGACGATTGATGTTAAAATTTATTAAACAAAATTAAAAGGTAAAAAAAAAAAAAAAAACTTGATCCCGAATCATCAAACCACCAAACCGTTGTTTGATGATCTAGTTGTCAAATGCTATATAGACTAATTTAGATCATGTTCAATGATCTGGGTAACTTATACTATGTTCTAGATCATGTTTGACAACCTAGATTTTGGAACCACTAGATTGTTGTTCAACAATTTGGTATCTAGATCGAGTGATGATCATCATTCAATTGGATTTTTGGCTTGCAATGGAGATCGCCAACCATAGAGATCCAAAGTAGATCTCTACTAGATGAGGATAATATTTTCTTAAAAAAGAATTTATTTTTTCTTTTTAAAGTTTTTCTTTTAATTGTTTCTGAGATTTATTTTGTTTCTTTTTAAATTTCTAAAATAAGTTTTAAATATGATTTTTATGCATGTTTTCCCAAATATATACGTGAAAATTTTGCACATTTTAGTTTATGAAATAATGATATGTTAGTTTACAATTGGATTTTTAATTGTTTAATTCTTTTCCTTAAAGTTTTGGGTGACGTATTGGATTTTTATTGGTTGATAAGTTAATGTTAAGTTGTTAAATTTCAAAGGTTAGAGGATAAAATGATTACCTTGCTCATGAAACCTGTTATGGTGTAGTGGCCATAAATTTACATCATAATGCAGGCTAAGCTTTAATGATTAATTGATATGGTCTCACACTGCATTTATGCAGGCTAAGCTTTAATGATTATCAATTTAATAACTTATCAAAGCAATACAACCAACAAGAGATTAAAATGAATTATTTAGAATGTGAATTTTAACTCATTTCAACTGCTGCATTTCGGATTTCATGAATTTAAATAAAAAAAAGAATTCCAATTTGAGTTTAGTATTAGAGTACTTAAAAATCTAAATCAAGAGGCTTAAACTCTGGCATGGCAATGCAATTCATCCAAAGGCTTGTAAAATTGTAAATTTCAACCTCTAAATGGAAAATGTTACTTGACATGTGCTCTATCTATAGAAGATTTGAAATGAGTCAGAAGTAGCATGTTTTTTGACATTTTCCCTTCCACTCCTCTATTTTTCCTGAAGAGTGAAGACTTCAAAATTTTACAAATGTAAAAGTCACCTTTCGCAGAACCCAAACTCAAATAACTATCCAAACTAACAAGTCAAGATCTTCTCATCCAAATTTATCAGTGGCATTGAACTCACACTCGAATCTTACAAAATGAAACAGGTAGACATAACACAACAAACAAACACGAAATATTAAATGCCAGCAACAAATCATTTCAACAGCTAAAAAAAGGGTATCAATGAAGCCAGGCAAAGTACAAAATTCACTCCAAACTCGTAACATTAACAAACAAACCAATATCAAAACCCTAAAAAAGTCCACATGTACAAACGTTTCCACACTAAAACCAAACTCAATTCACTAAACTAAACAAACCCCAGTTGACTTCACCTCACAGTCAAAAATAAAAAAAATAAAAAAAATAAAAAAAACAGAAACCAACAAATCAGCTAAATTCAAACAAAATCAAACAAAACAAAACAAACCCATTAATTCATTCACTCTCAAAACCCTAAAAACACTACCAAGTTCCAATTTTTACTCCGATTGTCCATCAAACCAATCCCTACAGAGAATTAGGGTTTTACAACAGAAGCAAAAATTTTGAGCAACGATCGTGCATCAAACACAGTAGCCAGCAGTTTTAAATCATACACAGAGAGAGACAGAGACAAATAGAGAAAGAGAGGGAATCGGAGAGCATACGACGATGAGCTTGAAGAGGTTGGCCTCTTTTGGAGGCAGCGAAGCTCCCATTGTGGTAGAGAGTTGAGAGAGAGGTTTTTAGAGAGAGAAAGCGGTGGTGATGGTGATGGTGGTGGTGGCGTTTATCTGCTGCAACCCTACGGTGAAGAATAAGCTAAGAAGATGATTAGAGTGTATGTGCGTGCGGCCCCCTCTCTTTTGAGTTTGTATTTGTGTTGTGATTTCTATTTCCACTCTTCTTTCTATTTCTTTTATCTACTAGGGGTAGAATGGGTATTTTAGCTTATCGAAGAATATACGGTTTCGAACTTTTCTTTTTTTGAAATTGATACCTATCTAGTAAGAAATTTATTAAACGTTATAGAGATTAAATTCTACGTGTGTCTGTCTAATATTTATATGATAGTGAGGACAAAATTTATCTACTCATGTATACTAATAAGCATTTATTGAAAATTAAATCATATCGCAAATGTGAAAAAAATGGGATATAAGTTGATTGTAGTTACCATATTAATTTTGAGATGATGTATTGATGATGTGGTAATAACACATAAACTTGTCACATTATCTGAACAATGAATTTAGTAAATTTTTTGTAGTGTAATATCACTCTTAAAAATTTATTGCATAAATTCAAGTAGGTTTATGTAATAACTTAGTATTTGTAATCGTTTGTTTTTTTAAATATCTTTTGTGGTGTGACCATTTAAACTCAGATTTTGTTGGGCTAAAGAAACAAATGAGCATTTGTAATTGGTTGTTGAGAATTAGATAAATTTTTGAGATGGGCAGTATTGTTGTTTTGTAATTAGGGCACATAAAAAAAAAAAAAAAAATCAGTTGATTTATCGGTTTTCTCATAATTCGGCTTCATTGGTAAACATGATATCGAACTTTAGGGATTTTAATCCAAAAATGTAATATGTAACTATTTATATTATTTTCGAGAAGTTAAAATATGATTAATTAATAATTTTAATATATAAAAGTAGTTAATAAAACTTTCAAAAGTAATTATTAAATCATGTAAATAGATTTTATAGCAAATTTGAGAAGTATGCGGGTTTACTCTATAGTTTACATTTGTAAAATGATTATAGAATACCCCAAAAAAAAATAATTATAGAATAATTTGACGTGAGATTGAATGAATCTTTAAACAAACAAAATTATCCTCATTAATTTTAACATAGTTACATTTATATCCTAACCTTAATTAATAGAAATATATTTATACAAAACATAAATTAAAATAGTTTTATTTTTATATCTATTTTAGATTTTTTATAAAATCACAATAATTAACATAAAATTTACCAAATGTGGATACATTGTTTTTTAAGTCTATAACAAGTTTAGCATCAAAATTAATCAAAGAGTAGCCTCATTAACTTTCCATTAGATAATTTTTTCAGCATAATTAATAGTAAGTATTTTAAATGTCACAGTAATATCAAGTTGACCTTTATATTATTAATCAATAAAAGTTAGGGGTTTTTTACATTCAACACTCAATAGTGTTGAATTAGATTAATTAAGTGATTTTTGTTTTTGTTTTTTTTTTAAGTGATCAAACCACTTAAAATCACTCAAAAATCACTTAAAATAAAAAATTATATTTTTTGACTTTTCACTCAATACTAAATCTAGCTTACCCTTTATTTTTTCCTTAACCATCTCAGGTACTTTTGTGGGTGATCGACGATCTCCTCCGTTGCGATAGGTGGGCATCAAGTCGGCTATGCTTCTTGCTTTTTGAAGATTTTGCATATAGCATGTGCATACTTATACATTTGTAAAAAAAGTGTAGTTTGAGTTGTAATAAAAAATAGTTTATTTTAAATTGTCATGATTTTACTATGAAACTTGTGTTTTGTGGAAAATAATTACATTTTTATTGAACTTTTTGGGAGAAGTTTGGGTTGGCAATGAAAGGGATTTAATCGAAGTGTTATTTTGAAACTACAGGTTTTGGTATAGTCCATTTTGCAGCCGTTATGTTGTCAAAATTTAGTTTTCTAAATTACCAAATTTTTAAGTTAAAATCAACCCAAAACCATATTTAAAGTTTTAAGTTTATAAAAGTTAGTCGCGCGCGAAATTTCTAGCAACTTTTCAAAGAAATATTAAAGACAAAGTTAGAGGGCTCGCTCCTCGATTGTCTTTTAGTTCGTCGAGACGGACTAAAGGAGATCGATTGAGTGCCCGGACGTACCTCTCTGATAAGAGCCTAGTAGCGGTCCGGGAAGGGGCGTCTCATATTACCCTACATGTATAGAGGCGACTCAACAGACTCAGTGAGATGCCCCAATCCGGACCGCCACTAGGCTCCTATCTGAATGGTACGTCCAGGCACCCTAACAAATCCCTCTAAGCCCATCTTGATGGGAAATAAGGCATTCGAGGAGCGAACTCTCTTAACTTGAAACTTAACTTTAGCGGAAGTTTAATTTTTTAAACCTTAAAGTTGAAATGGTTTGGGTTGGTTTGACACTATTCATTTGATCATTTTTAAAACTCAAAACCGGCAGCATAACGGTTGCAATTTGGATAAACCAAAAACCTGAAAAGCAATTTGAACACTTCGAAATATAATCACAATCCAACCCAACTTCTCGTAATCCAGTTTATCAATATAAACACAAAAATTTGAAACCTTCAAAGATAAGATATAAACATGCACTTTTTTTTGTTTTAAATCTAGCAAGCTTGATTTTACAAGCACAAAATGATGCACTTTTACACAACTCTAAAAGTATAACTCTTTTTATACAAAATGTACAAACATATGCAAAATACAAAAGACACAAAATATGCATATTACATTCTTCAATAAGCAATTGCTAATACTTGCGCCCACTTGAATACGAAAGAGGGAGGCTTCACTAATCTTCACCCACATGAGTACCTGAGAAGATTTTAAAAACAACTTGAAGAGTGAGCTATAAAGCTTAGTGAGTGCAATAATTTAGAAACTTAGCTTTACTTTCCGAAAACTTCCTCCTTAGAAAACTTTAATAAAAATTTCTATTTCTTAAAAGATATTTAAAGTATAAATCTCATTCAGTTACATAGCATTAATATAAACAACTTATAATAAACTTGTAAATCATAAATCTGAACGTTCTTAAAAATAACTGAACTTTATAAAAACACCATTCGTAACCCTAATCTCTTGACCACACAGGCGACTTAGCTAAAGCCGCAGGTGTGGTAGGTCACAAGGCGATGTATCTGACATCCACCACAACCAACTCTCTAAGACCTCTCAGCAACTACGTGCGGAATTCTGCATCGCTAACTGTAGTGCGAGATCATATCCCACAAAGTAGAGGCGACACACTCACTCATAACTCTAACCACACAGTTAGTGACTCGATCCCCCCAACCTTTACCTTACTAAGTGCGATATATCGTACGGGTCTGAACTCGATAAACTGGTGGGTACTTATGGCCTTTAAAAACTTTATTTTTCTCTAATGTCATACTTTACAAATCTTTATACTGGGTGCACAAGCACTAAAGCTTTAACTTGAAAGCTTTAAACTTGAGTCCTTAGACTCGTTTACTTTACAAATATAATACATGCATTTAAATATAAGAACTTATACATGCAAAAGTATAAAATCTAGCTTATCAATTCAAAAGCATAAAATCACTTTAGAAAACTCTTTGAAAGTGCACTCACCTTAAGTTTGGGCTTAACTCGGATGAGCTTCAAAAGCCCTTTCGTGATCCGATCGGATGCTCCTCACCTACACATGATAAACACACTTAGAATGTGTTCAATAGACAATGCAAAGATGCATTAAAATGCACCTAACTACATTAACTCTATAAAATTTTCTCTACACTAATAGCTTCTCTTTTCAATTTCTCTTTGATCTATGCTCCAAATTCCTAATTTTTTTGCATAAATCCTTCTTATATACCCCAAGGAGTGTCCCCACATGCTTCCCATCATAATTTGAAGCTTAAAACTCAAAATGGTCGTTTTTGACCTCTCCAAACCGAATGCAATGTACAGCCCAACCCGTGCATGCTTTTGCTCCAATTCTTTCTCCCACACTCTTCTTATCTCTCAATGTGGTCACCCGAAAAATTTTGTCGAATTTCAATATCGTTTGATAGGTGTTTTGGGCCAAAAACACCACTTTACGATTATTTTTTAAGGGGCTTTTTTCACCCATTTCATTCTAAAACTTAACTCTTCCTTTCCTAGTGTTATACATACTCAAACCTATCCATGCAATTCATTTCAACCCATAAAATAAGTGGTTTTCGATGACAACTCAATATGTCTTTCCTAGATGCTTTACAATGCATTACAATGGAATAGCTTCCAATGTAATTTTAACATTTCTATAAGTTTGTTTATCACTTAACCAACCTAAACTCATGCTTAAAACATCTCAATACCATTGGATTCTTAGACTTCTCCATATGGCCTTACAAGCACTACTATAGTCTAAGTCCATTTCTTTCAAAATTTTCATGTTGTTTCTTTTAGACAATTTGTCAAACACCTTGCCTACAATTCATTCTAATAATTTCCAATCCAAAACTAACTCAAAACCTATCTCATGCCAACCCTAGTTCATCAATTTTAGTAGGTTTCCATGCTATCTTTCACATGCTTTCAAGTCTCAAATAAATCATCTCTTAACATAGGTAAAAACCTCCCACCAAAACCCACTCAAACATCATCAAAATAACCAACTCCAATATTATAACAACAAACTTAAAAGTGAGTAAACTAACCTTGATTGACTTTGATTCTTGCTTCAAGTTTGATTTCCTAGCTTAGGGATGCTTGATTGATTGATTAGAAGCTCAAAAATCACTTGAACCAACTTGATCACCAACTTTCTTGACTTGGCCTAACACACACCTCACTTTGTCTCTTGTTTCTCTCTTTGGTTTGTGTTCTCACGGTTTTGCTTGCATTTTGGCGTGAATGAGTTGAAATAATTGACCAAGTCTTGTTTATATAATAATAACAATTCTATAAATGCTCATCTTGTCCCTTAAATAATTAACTTATGGTACTTAAGTCTTGCTTATTCCATCTTGACCCATAATTTATAAAACTTCATTTAATTTAGTCCATAGATCTTATTAGCTTATGGACTCCAATGGAAATGACTAAAATACCATCTTCTTGGAACTTGTTCTAAAATCATATTCCATGACTTTTATCAATTTCTTTACACAATTTAAAGACTTGAATTTGGCATTAGTCACTTGATTCTTAATCTCCTTCATCTCTTTATTGAACATGATAAAAGATTTACTTATCTCACTCCTATGCTCTCAACTTCTACCTATCTAGTCATGTATGCGAATGAGGGTTTACAGATTTAATAAAACAAAGACATTTTATTTATTATTTATTTAAACGTTTACAAATTATAAGCTCTTAAGGCACAAACCCTAATATCGAGCTGTTATGTCTCTGCGATCTCGAATTGTTCACCACACGAGCTGGTTGATGCGAGCAATTTTTACTGCCTTAATGGGATTAAATCTTTAAATGCTTCTGATAGCGTAGCATATGACGTGTCACTAGCAGATAGACTTTATTATAGTTTATTCTCTTTTTGGACCTTTAAGTTTGTTTGTCTATTGGGCCCTATTTGAACTTATAGTCCAAGTATTATTTTTTGACACACCAAGGAGTTCAACTATGGAGGAGACAAACATATCTCCTTCATTTGTTCATCACCTCAAAAATACGGAGAAGGTCTCCGAATCTCCTCTATGGATGAGATCTGTTAGATCTCCTCCTTTAGAAAGAGATCTAGAGATCTCCCTAGAAACTTTAGGGGGAAAAAATTGGTGTTTTTAATTTTTGGGTGAAGAAAATTTGATGTCTTGAATTTTTAGGATTTGTTCTCCACATTTTTAGTTCCATATTTTTCTCTTTTTTTTTTTTTTAGAAAAAATTGTTTATTTCTTAAAAATTAATTTCATTTATGAAGACTATTGGATGGAATGAGTTTTTTATTTTTTATTTTATTTATTTTTTTACGGTGAGGGATGAGGGATTAAATTCATAGAAAACTACCTACATTTTCGATGATGGTGGGGTTTGAATCCTTAACCTCTTAAGATCAAGTGAGGTGTTTAACCATTCTTACTAATAGATGGTGTGCATTGAATGGAATGAGGTTGAGATCTCTTTCATCCATTATTTTTTATGTATGTTAATTAATTAATCAATTAATAACAAATTTTCTTATTAGAATGTAATGACCTTTTTACCCCTTTATCAGTGAAATGTGATGTTAGTGACCCGTAAGTCAAATTGTGTGACCGAAAGCAACTTCCAGGTAAAGTGCTTCTAGTTGTCCTCATAACTGCCTCTGAATGCTCCTGTAAAATCTTTCAAAATACACACAAAACATAGCTCATGATAATTCAGAAACAGAACAATCGAATCAATGCATAACCAGTCAGGAATCGCAGAAGGCATTTCACTGCATTCCAGTTTCTCCTTAATGACACATCTTCACGTTTTGTGTCTCGAATGTAGCCCTCCACCAAGCATTCCTGAGGAATCAGATGATAAGGGAAAGGCCTTGCCAATAGCAAGAACTGTTGCCTTCCCAGGTGTATTGTAGAAGACTGCCTGCTAGAGCCATTATTGTTAATTTTTGACACGTTGAAACAAAAAAGACAGTCAGGGCGTTATGGAAACTTAATGAAAGAGACTGCTCAGGGCAGGAGAATATAAATGGACGTTGCCTTAGTTTCAGGAGAGAGAGGTTGGTGTCAAAGAAGATTGGCATGAAAAGCGAAAAAATGATTAGTTTATCAAGAAGTTGGTAATATTTGGGTTCTTGGGTTGGAAGTGTGAAGGCTTTGGAGGGTTAACAACCTTTCACTTTCTTGGAATCCAATTGCAACTTACTTTATTACTCTTCAAAGAGTATGAGCAACAATTTGAGAAATCAAAACTATTGCATTTATTCCATTTAGAATGAAAAGACATCTACAACCTGCTGGGAACTTAAGCAAAAATATCAATGCAACCATTCACCTCTGTTCTTGTCTAGCAGTTCATGGACCCACTTCAGAGACAGTTTTAAGGGCTAAATCTATAAGGCAATGAGAGGTGATAAACAGAAAATATTCTTGAATTAATATATTCAATGACAATTTTCTCATTTGAACAAATTGACGATTATATGAATTGAAAGATTGATCAGAACATATCCTCCTCTAAATTCTGCCAAAAACAACAAATACCCAGTTCTACTCAGTTCCATTTCATGCTTCAAGTTCAAGCTGAGCATTGTAGATAATACTGATCCAACTCTTGCAAAATACAAACAATTCATGCTTTGGGGTGCTGCAAAAATTTAAAACAAAATGTTATGGTAGTAGGAAAAGGATGCTAGAATAAGATATCAAACAGATTAAACAAAGGGGAAACGAAGTGAATTATAAGTGCATATTATCAGGAATGAACTAGGTTTTTCATGTGACAACTAACTAGAATGAAAGCTTAAATCTAAGCACTATTGCTACCATCATGATACCAGCTTATGAAGATCACAAAAATGAAAAAATAAAGGTTAAGCAACATGGAGTCATCTCCAGTCCAAGAACTCATTACCATGATGTTTGAGCATCTAAAAGTCGTCTTCACAGGCTACTTGATACCAGAATTCAATATATATCAGCCCAAGCCCCCCACACTTGCGAGACATCACACGCTCCAACAGCATAGGCTGCATAGCCCTCTGCACAACAGCAAATGGTTCAAAATGGTACTGCATATAGCTTTCATCTCATGTCAGGAAGATAATTTTCAGAACAGCTAAAAGTACGAAGATAATGATAGATGGAGGTTCATCTAACAAGTCATTTCAATTCTCAGGGAAGTGAAAAAACATTACGGATGTGGATTCTTGATGTCAGAACAAAACATTCCATCTGCAGATTCAGCTCTACTTTGCCTCTCTTCTATTCCCCTATCCTGTTAAAATAGGCAAAATCAACTAAAGTAAGATCTCAATAAAAACCATATTCTAACACTTGAAATGTCTGGAATCAATAATTTCAAATATTAAGAAAAGAAAAAATCAACACTAAGAAGGATATAGAAATTGCAACAGACACGAGACTATGAAAGTTTTAAAGCTTTGTCGGTTGGCAATTGTTTTGGCATCCTCTTAAATACAAACTCAGCTTCTTCTCGTTTTTCATTTGCCTCCAGAGCATTTTTCAGATCTTCCAAGCTGGACAGCTGCTGATGGAGCCCTTTCTCCACCAATTCATAGTATAGTTGAAATGCTTCTGAAAGTTTATGAATTTTACATAAGCCTTCAATAACTGTGCTGCATATATCAATATCAATGCTATGATTCTTCTCCAAACTAAATAGCAACATTTTATGCGCCTCTAATAGCTTTTTACTTTGGCAAAGGAAACCAATTACTTCTTTCATCTCAACCTCAAACCCATTATCATAAAGCAAGCAAATTATTTGGAATGCTTTTTCCTTCAGTCTACTACCAAAAAGCAAAATCACTGTGTCGGTTGAGAGACCAATATTTTGTCGAATTCGTTTCTCCAACATCAGCATTATCATGCTGGCAGATTCATGGGCATGCTTCTTTTTCACAAGATCCGCAAGTATAGAGTGGAAAGTAGACGTTCTAGGGAGATGGGAGCTCTTCAGCATCTTCTCTAAAGTCTGCTGGGCAACAAGAGCTTCACCCTTCTTCAAGAGACCATTGATCAAAGAATCATAGGTCTCAAAATCAGGCACATAATCTCTCCTCAACATCAAGACCAACAGCTCATACCCAGCTTCAAATGTGTTTTCCTTACAATGCCCCATGATCAACGTCTTAAAAGTCGAAGGATCTTGTGTTCCCCTTCTCATTAGCTGCCTAAAAACTCTCTCCGCCTTCTTAGTCTTCCAATTTCCACACAAATATTCAAACATCGGATTGTACGCTGCAACAAGCGGAGTACATCCAGTTTCACTCAACAAAATCTCCTTCCCAGATAGCTCATCAAACAACCTCTCTGCTCCCTCAAAATCCCCTTTCCGACACAAACTCCTTATCAAAACACTATACGTAGCTGAATCCGGCAGAACCCGCAACTCTTTCATCTTCTCAAACATTCTCAATGCTTCAACCAAGTTCCCCCCAACACAATGTGCATTTATCAACGTGTTGAAAGTACAAGTATCGGGCACAATTCCTCCATTTCCTTCCACTCCCTCCAAAATTCCCCTAACTTTATCTAGCCTCCCCACTTCACAAAGCCCCTTAATAAGAGTATTATAAGTAACTCCACTAGGCTTCAATCCTCTTGTTAACATCTCCTCAAAAACTACCAAAGCCTCATCAACATCCCGTTTCATACAATACCCTCTAATCAAAGTCGTGTAAGTAACAACATTCGGATTCAAATCCACAACCTTCCTACCCATTCCCTTGACGACATTACAAGCAATGCCGATCTTCCCCACCCTACACAACCCATCAACAATGGTATTATAAGTGACAACATCCGGATCACACTTAAACCTCTCCATTTCTTTGAAAAACCGAAAACCCTCATCAACCATGGAATTCTTACAAAAACCTCTAATCAAGATGTTAAAAGTGTAAACATCCGGCGTCACGCCAAATGTACTAAGCATTTCATCGAACACCTTCTTGGCCATATTAGTCCTCCCCCTCTTGAGCAAAACCGACAAAAGACTATTAAACGTGACAACAGAAGGTGAAACACCAATGCTTTTCATCATTCTAAAAACCTTGACAGATTCTTGAAACAACCCCGCGTTACCATAGCTTCTTATCAAGCTGTTGAAGAACTTGTCCCCAGTTTTGATCGACCCACCAGACCACTTCTCGATGGAGAAAAGGAAGTTACGAGCGACGTTGAGGTTTCGACTCCGACCCAAGATTTCGAGCATTGAAAAAAAAGAGTGGTCGTTGTGAGAGAACCCGATTTGTTGAACCCAGTCGAAAAACCGGAGGGCCTTTTGTGGGGACTTGAGGAGGCGGAGAGTTTGATGGACTGTGGTTTTGGATGGAGGAGAAGGACAGAGAGAAGCAAGAGACGACTCCAGGTCTGCAGACCAGGGTGTGGTGTTTATCATTCGCACCATTGATTGGGCTGTTTTGGTTTTGGTGGTTGGTTTTCGTTTGTCTTTAACGTCGTTGTTGTCGCTGTGTTGAGAGGTGTACCACCTAGGTTCGTCGATCTTATAGTACCTGAGAGTGAGAGGCAAAGGACGCTGAGGTGGGTCGACAGAGATGGACTTCGAGAGTTGCTTCACGGTGAGAGCCAGTCGCGCCATGAAGTAAAAATTTGATTTGTTTGTCGTTGTCTTCGCAATTTCTCATCATCCTTGCCAGAAAGAGGGAAGATTTCATTTTTAATCCAAAAACAAAAGGAAAAATTCATTTTTATTCAAATCATAAGAAAAATTTGTTTCTAGCCCTTCAAACAAACTAACTTCATTCTAGATCCAACTTGCCCTTAGCCAAAATTACCAAGACACCCTTGATCTTCCTACTACCTTTCTGCTTCTCCATTCATGCTTTTTTCATTCATTCATTCAAGCTTTCTACTTCTCTATCCATGCTTTTTTGATTGAAGCTTCTTTATCTATTCAAGTTTCTTTGTCTCCAACATACATATATTTTCTTCAAGCAAATTTTTCAAGGGTTTTAATTTGAGTTTTGAAGGTATGTATGTATCGTTGGTTGTTTTTCATATATATATATATATATGTATATATATATATATTTGTTTATATTGCTTAGTTAAAGATTTTGTAGATTGATTATAGTTGTGATTCGAATTATATTAAGGTGGATATAAACTAGTTCTATAAAAACTATAGTTTCTGCATATGCAACAAGGTTTAATGGCCTCATTAAACCTGGTTGGTTCAAGCAACTGAGTTTAATGAGGTCATTAAACCAAGTTTCTATGGTAGAAAAAGTTATCATAGAAACCTGGTTGGTTCAAGCAATCAAGTTTATTGCAACCATTAAATCTAGTTTCTATGGTAGAAGTTACAATAACCTGATTACTTCAAGTATAGATGGACTTCGAGAGTTGCTTCACAGTGAGAGCCGGTCGCGCCATGAAGAAAAAATTTGATTTGTTTGTCGTTGTCTTCGCATTTTCTCATCATCCTTGCTAAAAATAGGGAAGATTTCATTTTTAATCCAAAAACAAAAGGAAAAATTTGTTTTTATTCAAATCATAAGAAAAATTTGTTTCTAGCCCTTCAAACAAACTAACTTCATTCTAGATCCAACTTGCCCTTAGCCAAAATTACCAAGACACCCTTGATCTTCCTACTACCTTTCTGCTTCTCCATTCACGCTTTTTTCATTCATTCATTCAAGCTTTCTACTTCTCTATCCATGCTTTTTTGATTGAAGCTTCTTTATCTATTCAAGTTTCTTTGTCTCCAACATACATATATTTTCTTCAAGCAAATTTTTCAAGGGTTTTAATTTGAGTTTTGAAGGTATGTATGTATCGTTGGTTGTTTTTCATATATATATATATATGTATATATATATTTGTTTATATTGCTTAGTTAAAGATTTTGTAGATTGATTATAGTTGTGATTCGAATTATATTAAGGTGGATATAAACTAGTTCTATAAAAACTATAGTTTCTGCATATGCAACAAGGTTTAATGGCCTCATTAAACCTGGTTGGTTCAAGCAACTGAGTTTAATGAGGTCATTAAACCAAGTTTCTATGGTAGAAAAAGTTATCATAGAAACCTGGTTGGTTCAAGCAATCAAGTTTATTGCAACCATTAAATCTAGTTTCTATGGTAGAAGTTACAATAACCTGATTACTTCAAGTATAGATGGACTTCGAGAGTTGCTTCACGGTGAGAGCCGGTCGCGCCATGAAGAAAAAATTTGATTTGTTTGTCGTTGTCTTCGCATTTTCTCATCATCCTTGCTAAAAATAGGGAAGATTTCATTTTTAATCCAAAAACAAAAGGAAAAATTTGTTTTTATTCAAATCATAAGAAAAATTTGTTTCTAGCCCTTCAAACAAACTAACTTCATTCTAGATCCAACTTGCCCTTAGCCAAAATTACCAAGACACCCTTGATCTTCCTACTACCTTTCTGCTTCTCCATTCACGCTTTTTTCATTCATTCATTCAAGCTTTCTACTTCTCTATCCATGCTTTTTTTATTGAAGCTTCATCATCTATTCAAGTTTCTTTGTCTCTAATAGACATACATTTTCTTCAAGCAAATTTTTCAAGGGTTTTAATTTGAGTTTTGAAGGTATGTATGTATCGTTGGTTGTTTTTCATTTTTTTTTTTTTTGTTTATATTGCTTAGTTAAAGATTTTGCAGACTGATTATAGTTGTGATTCGAATTATAGTAAGGTGAATATAAACTAGTTCTACAAAAACTATAGTTTCTGTATATGCAACAGGTTTAATGGCTTCATTAAACTCAGTTGGTTCAAGCAACTGAGTTTAATAAGGTCATTAAACCCAGTTTCTATGGTAGAAAAAGTTACCATAGAAACCTGGTTGGTTCAAGCAATCGAGTTTATTGTAGCCATTAAATCTAGTTTCTATGGTAGAAGTTACAATAACCTGATTACTTCAAGCATAGATGGACCTCAAGAGTTGCTTCTTGATGGTGAGAGCCAGTTGCATCATGAAGAAAAAATTTGATTTGTTTGACGTTGATTTCATATTTTCTCATCATCCTTATTAAAAAAATGATGTCATTTTCAAGAAGTCGCTTTTTTTCACATGCTCATGCATTATACGGATGAACACAACCTCATTATTTGCAGTCCACAATCTGTCATCACCATCACTAACATGTAAGGCCATTTTCTTATCAATATTAAAGCTAAACAACTTAAAAATCTAAATAATATGTCAATATACTTTGTTCAAATTTTAAGTAAATGTTAACATATTTTGTTCAAATTTACCGAAACTTATAAATACTAAAATTATTTAGCGAAAATTGCCAAAACTACCCAATTTAAAAGGATGATTTTTGTTTTTATCCACAAATTTTTAAAAAAAAATTGAATTTAACCCCTCAAACAAATTAATTTCATTATATACCCAAATTACTCATAATGCCCTTACACATATTTACCCATAAGCCCTTAATTTTCAAAAAATTAAAAAAAAAAAAACAAAATATGCAATTACAAAACAGCCCTTGCTTATATATTTGTAAGAAATCAGTGGAAAGTTTTTTCATCACCGATTGCACCTTTAAAACTCGACCCATACTGTGCGACCCGTACCCGATCGACCGTTTGCACGACCCGACCAACCATTCGACCATTTTCGGCCATTCTCTCACCGTTGTCGACCTTTCCAGACCATCTCCGATCGCCGGCGACCATCTCAATTTGGCAATGTACTTGAATCTACCTTACCGGTCTCATGTTAGGGATTTTTTAATTTTGTTTTGCAAATGTGAGATGTTTTATGTGTTATGATGATTATATTTGGTTGGATTTGTGTTAGGTTATGATGATTAGATTTAGAATAGGTTAGATTTGGTTGGATTTGTGTTGAAAATGGCCGATTCTGATTATCGGCAGCGTCGTCGACATCACATCAGTTTTTCAAATCGGTTTTTGACATAGGTTTTTGACTTCGGTTTTTCACTTCGATTTTCTACTTCAGCTATTCACTCCGGTTTTGCACTTCGATTTTTCACTTCGGTTTTCACAGATTGAGTGTATTGTGAAAAACCAAAGTGAATAACTGATCATGAAGTAAAAAATCGAAGTGGAAAACTGATAGAACACAAGTGAAAAATCGACGTGGAAAACCGATTAGTTTGTGAAAAATCGAAGTTCAAAACCGATCAATGATGTGAAAACTGAAGTGAAAACCAATCAATGATATTGACCGATTTTTCACACATGATTAAAAACCGATCAATGATATTGATCGATTTTTCACCATGTGTGAAAAACCGATAAATGATATTGACTAGTTTTTCATATATAGTTAAAAACCAATTTTATTTGTTCACATTGTAAATACTAATCATTTGCTGTTTTTGTTTGTTTTCTACAGATGGATTTCAAGTACAAATATAGTTTACAAACAATTAGCAAGAATTAGAGCGGGAATACACATTGATCAAAAATGGTTTGGTAAAATCATTACGGTTATTACTAGACGAGACTTATACGACCAGTTCATAAGAGAGTGCCCATTCGAACATATTTTAGAGATAAGCAACAACAATACAATGGCTGTTTCACTAATATTATGGTTTCTTGTTAGAAAGGTGGAGGTCCTTGATGGGCGCCGTGATAAAATGTAGTTTGAAATCGGGGGAAGAACGTATAGGTTTAGGAAACTAGGAGTTTTTATTGGTGACAGGACTTCCTTTTGGGGGGTATAGATCGAGAAATCTTCAATACGGTGCAAAATGATAAGAAGAGTATCCTATGGCGATTGTTTAGTGGAGTGTCACCGAGTGTCCCCTTGTCTAGCCACCTTTCTTAAGGCAATGAGCCATACAACACACTAGGGCCGTGTAGGTGAAGATGTTTTAAATGATGAGGATCTATTAAAGTTAGCAAATGTAGGGATCGCTTTCCATCTCTTCATGGGTAGGATGACAGGGCCAACATTGGTCACTTTATGAGGGTCATGATAGAGAATGCAAAGGTATGGAACTCGTTCCCTTGAGGTACATTGAGCTATAGTACGCTAGTCCACTGTCTCTATATGGCGATTAATGAAGAGCGGGTGAAAAACCCATCGAAGACCATTAATCTTTATGGTTATATCCCGATATTTCAGGTATACCTAATACGATAAATAATTAATTATAGTTTCCTCTTATTACGGTTGATATATAGGATTTTATCTATATATACACTAACTATATGTTTGTTATTTGTTTAATCATTTTTGCATTATAGTGGTGGTTGGTGGAAATGTTCCCAGTGTTATGAAAGAAGATAGCGAAAGATAATCAGTCATTGCAAAATGAACTGCCAAGGTGTAAGAGACGGACACTTAAGAGGACCCCGAAAGGTATAACCAACCTGAATGATTTTCCTCCTATAAGGGGTGAACTTAATTTAAATTGGTTTCCTTCATTTGTTTTGTTTTAACTATCCTTATTTAGATGAAGTATTAATAATATAACTAACTATTTATATATGTATATTGCAGATAGTTGGTATTGCACAAACCTTTGAGCCTACTGATGCCGAAAAAGAGACGGATTATTGGACATCTTTCAATCCGAAGCATTGGTTGACGAAGAGGTACATAAAGTTGACGGCGGAGGGAGTGAAGATGATAATGATGATGATGAGGATGATGATGATGATGAGGATGATGGTGATGATGCACGAGGTGATGATGATTATCAGGTGGAGGTTGAAAGGGGTGATGATGAGGTTGATGAGTTTACAAGGGAGGATGATGTGCAGTATGAAGACATCCCAAGTGTACAGACCGAATCAGAGGATACCTTTGTAGAGTTACAAACAAAAAAGTCGCACGATGTACGAACAGTACATTCTAAGGTATGAATCTTAATCTTTATTTTATTTTATTGTTAAGTGAATGTGCATTTGAGTAAATGAAAAAGTTGTGGACATGTTGTATAATCATACGGAGTGGGATAGAGAGACAAAGTCTCTAAACATGATAGACGAAGTGTAATTTTAAATATGCATGTTATATTTCTCTAGATACACAAAAAATAGAGGAGACTTTGTCAAAAAAAAATTTCACAATTGCATACGCTGTGTAAAATGACTTATTTATGCAGGTGAAGAAGTTGTTTGAGTACCTAGTGGGTTTACAAAAGGCAACCCACAAGAAAGTAAGTACGATAGACAAGGTGATAAGGAAGATGGATAGAAGGCTGAGACGGGTGGAAGAACATTAAAAATTCCTATGGATGACGACAACGACGACGATGATGATGATGATGAGAGCTTTGTCCCTAATGACCATATCTATAGCCCACCACTACCACCACCACCACCACCACCACATGAGGACGAGGGGGTCCATTAGTCACCTCGCTATGATGATGAGGTAGTCCATCAGTCGTCTATCCATAAAAACCAGACAACCATCCATTAGGAAGAGCATGAGGTCCATCAATCTCACAGTGTCCAACAATCACCCCTCCAGCAAGAGGATCAGGAGATCCACCATTCCCAAAAGTTCTCAGGAGGTCTATCATATACAAATGCTGAACGTGGTGATGACCAGGTACGTATAGTATTTTAATTGTGTTACAGTTTGATATATAATTTTAAATGTTTAATTGCTGGTTTTGATTTGCTTACAGTTGAATGATAGGTCATCCAGGAGCAGGGCAAACGAAAGACGAAGATAGTGACATCTCTGTGGACACCATACATGGATCCTGGATGGCTAAAAAAGAAAAAGAAGATGCCCCAAATAGCAGGTCGAAGAGGTGGCAGAGTCTGTAGACCCCATAGAGACTGTCTACAATGAATACAAAGCTTCAACGTCGTCGGATCGTTGGACCTCATGTTTTGATAATAAGCACTCTCATCTTTTTATCCTAGTCGCTATTGTAATAAAATTTACAATTGTTTGTTTTTTTTCTTTTATTTTAGGCGTGCGGTTGATCGTTGTCAATGGTGCGTGATACTGGACATACTACGAACCATTGAGGACAAGAACAAATGGTTGAGTTCAGAGCACATCGATTCTTATTTGATGTGCTTACGAAAGAAGTGGAATGAGGTTGAGGACACCAGATACGCGGTCCATGGGAGCTCTTTATTTGTGAATGTTTACATTTCAATCAGTTATGTCGCTACAATTTATCGTCATGTGTCCCTTAAGTTAAATAACATGTTTAATTTTTTATCTTGCAAGCATTGATGACATTATACTATAGAGAGCATTACATCCTCAAAGGAAAAACATTTAATCCGGTTATAGCTGATGTACCCTCAGAGTGGTTAGCATTCGGTTCTGGCAAGCTAAACTCATTAGTACCGTGGTGAGATGTTGAAAATGTGAGTGTTGTTCGAAAAATTAAAAGTTATTATTTGATAATTTAAATTAGTCCTATATCACTGACATCTTCAAACTACAGGTGTTGCTGCCATATAGCCTAAATCAAAGTCACTGGATCCTTTGTCAGATGTGCATGAGACAGAAGAAGATATTAATATATGATTCTCTTGCACATATTCACTTAGCTATGCGCATGAAGCCACTTGAGCCGCTAGTGTCTTTGATGCCCATCTTATTGCGGTTCATAGGATTTTATGATAGGACCCAGATAGAGATGCCACTCGTGGATGAGGGATGGATAGTTGAACGTCTTGATAGATCAGGTGTGCCATAACAACCCGATGGGTGAGTAAATTTGTAACTTAATGAAAATTATATATATATATTATATTTTATATTTAATGGTATGATAACATCATTTAATTAATTTGTTATTGATACAGGATGAGTTGTGGAGCATATATGGCTATGTATATACGTGATTTGTTACAATCAAACAAGAGTACATGAAAATCAAGACGACCTGATCAGGTTGCAGATGCCATTGGACTGAGGGCAGAGATTGCTAGGGATTTGTATACCTTTTCGACACCATTGTATAAAGTAAATAAATTAGGAAAAATGGATATTAAACTCTGATGGAGAGGTTGTATATAAGTAATTGTACTTATTTATAATAATTATTCATTCATTTATATAGTATTCAATAATATTCAAATTGGAAAAATCGAAAAAATCAACGTTTACTTTACATTATCATTGAATGATCTAACTTTAAGCACAAGGTGAAACGTTGTCACTTAAAGTCATGTTTTACTTCAATGTCACCATATGGAGCCATCAAAAGGGGATAAAAGTCGAAATAAACAATGTTCGGTTTTTCAAGAGTGTTTAAAAACCGAAATCGGTTTCTCATACACCTAAAAAAACGATTAGAGGAAAATGAGAGATAAATCATAGATAAGTTTTTAAGGGATATTAAAAACCGATTTCTGTTTCTTAATCATAATGAAAAACCGATCATATAATTTTGACCAATTTTCACCCTTTTCCCTTCAAATTTTAAGATTTCCAGTGATCAAAAAATTTAAAAAATCATAGAATTGATGTTACAATTAAACATGGTTAGATAAATTTACATTAAGATCTGCATAATGTGAAATGTTGTCACCTAATACTATGCCTAACTTCAGCTTCACCATATAGAGTCATTATGTAAGTTATTTATCCAATTTTACTTTAATTGTCTAAATTTAAGTAATTCGGGGCCATTTGTTGCCCACCAAAAGCCATCAGAATGGGATGAACGCAAGAAAAACAATGATCGGTTTTTAATGTGGGTTTAAAAATCGAAATCGATTTCTCATACACCTGAAAAACCAATCAAAGGAAAAGGAGGGATAAATCATAGATCGGTTTTTAAGGTATATGAAAAACCGATTTCAGTTTCTTAACCATAATGAAAAATCGATCATGTAATTTTGACCAATTTTCACCCCTTTTGCCTTCAAAATTTAAGGTTCCTAATGATAAAAAAACACAAAAAATCATAGAATTGATATTACATTTCAGTATGGATTAGCATTACAATTAAACATGGTTAGATGAATCTCAGTGATCAAAAAACACAAAAACCATAACATGATCGGTTTTAGGAGAGTTTAAAAACCGATTTCAGTTTCTTAAAAGTAATGAATAACCAATTTTTTTGTTTGTCCAATATTTACCCATTTTTCTGTTTTGATGTCAATTACTTCACTTCATTATTCATTAAATTAATTATAAAATTAATGAACATTTAACAGACTTAACCCTAATTTTGTACTTCTATCCGAGGATAATGGTACCACTTCATCACAGAATTTGAGTAATTTAATTAATTTCAAAAAAAATAACCTAACACATATTAAAATAAAGCTTGAATTAATTAATGTGTCTAATCATCAATGTTTGGATCATTACCCAACATTAGATTGGGAGTAGGAAACCGTTGCAGGCATCGACATTGGTTATATCCAGTCTCCTGACAGAGGCGGCATGTATAAGAGAGCACAATATTTGCATGAGCATTTGCACTTGTTCCAGCTTCTGCAATAGCGACTTCGCTAGTTTGGGCTTCTGCACTTATGGCTACGCTTATCCCTCCACTGGAGGATGTAGGGGAGATAGCGCAATGAAGATGGTTATATACCCTCCGACCACATTTTCCACACTTCTTAGTTCAATGGGCTTCCTTAACTGAAGGAATCCAAATCTCTTTCGGCCTACCTGCTTGTCTTTTTTCTCTGGGTGGTAGTACAATCATGCTTCTAACTTCCGCGGAAACATTCCAATTAGACAATTTAGGAACGGGATTGATCGGACGTGTATATGCAACTTTCAGCCACTATGTGCTAGAATAATGACTGTAAAGTGTATCACAACTAACGCCTTTAAACCTGACATGTATCATAAATATTTAAGTGTAAAAATATGATATGACATTAAATATAGAAAATAACAACGTACAATTATGATACATGGCTACAGCACATGCATGAATATATGACAACTGATCTAAGTTCCACTGTAAGCAAGTGCATGTGCTCGCTTAATATTAACCACTGCATCACCTTTGCTAGGATGTAGAACACTGTATGTGATTGGTTCTGTAATAGGATGTACGGTATCTTCCGTAGATAAATTTTTGGCCAATATGATTCGATCGTATGTAGCAGTGATAACATAAGTCGTGAGTATTTCAGCAACACCATGTCTATTATTAAATCCATCTTTGTAACACATTTCTCATATTCATGTGCAGTAGTTATTGGCAAACGACGTGCTTGCATCATGCAATTGTTGAGTGATTCTTCAATGTTAGTAGTCATCATGTCATATCTTCTTTTTGGACAATGTGCCCGTGACCACCTGCTTACCCCAACCTTAACCAAAGTTTCATGTGATTTCGGATGCAACGCCCGAATTTCTTCCAACATTCTATTGTAGTCATCTAGCACATAACTGTATGCTGCACTGTAAAATGCTTTTTCCACCACATTCGAATACTTTTTACAATGTTGCTTAAGGTTTTGCTACAGATGGAAAGAAACACAATATGTGTGGGACTTCAAGAAAAGCTATACTCATCCCATTCAATATGCTTTTGTGACGATCGGATATGATAAGCAAATCGTCTGACATACCGATCGCCTCTCGTAATCTGCTTAAAAACCAAGTCCATAAATGGTCTAACTCTCCATCAACAAATCCGAAAGTGATGGGATAAATCATCTCCGACCCATCTTTGCAGGTAGCAAAAAAAATCACCCCTTTGTATTCACCTTTCAAATGGGTGGCATTAATAGCAACAACCGATCTCATGTAAGATCGAAAACCCTCAATACAAGCTCCAAGTGTAACGAATGAATACAAAACATTGGTTGTTTTCATCCCTCGCAATTGTCGTCATGATGCTGGGGTTTGATACTTTTAACATTTCAAAGTAGGACGAAAGCTGTTGATATGACTTCATCCGCTTGTCCATATGCTAGTTTTTTTGCATATTGTAAAGCCTTCCAAGCTTTATTGTGCAAGATCTGCACACCATACTACTCTAGCATTTCTCCAATCAAACGATTAGCTATATAAATAACTCTACCCACCTTTCCCGCATATAATTTTTCAATGACAATAGCCTTCACACTTTTCATATATGATTCCATGGCTACTTGACGGCATGTGTGTTCCGCTACATACTTCAACACAAACCACATCGAACAACCCTTTCTGCATCTTGCATGAACTATAAAGCTACAACTCTTATCCTTACAACTAGCTTCAAATCGTTCCGCGTCTAAGCGTCTAACACTGATGCGAACCCCGTATATAAAGATACAACACTCATAATCAAATTAAAACACAACCCCAGGAAAGATTAAAACAGGTTTATAACAAAAACTTTGACCCATTGATTATGTCATTCAAGAACCAAAATTATAAAGAATTTTGACCCACTTAATATATGATAATCAAGAACCAAAATTATAACAAGAATGATATTGACGCCACTCCCAAGACATAGATGAGAATGTGAGAGATAAGTCATGATTTCGATCGCCACAAGCATAGCTTGATAAGATCACATGTTCAATAATGAACAAAAAAGAAACAAATCTATCAAATACTTTATTCCATCAACCACTTCTTCAAAATTTAGGTTTAATAAGCCTTATATAGCCATACCATCCTAATTCTTATTGGAAACTAAATAAAACCCTATTTTTAATTGACTTTGACTTTGTCTTTTTACTTTGACTTTGACTATTTCCTAAATACACCCATATTGGGCTTTTTAACTTAAAAATAAATGACTCAGCCTCCTAATTAAAAGTCTAATAAATTAAAATAATTTAAAACAATCTCATAATACAAATTAGGCCCAATTTACATCAAACAAATAAATAATAGCCCAATTGCATTATAATTGACACCCAAGCCTCAAGATTTCCTCAAGATTGATGTTCTTGGACTTGTTCTTAAACTTGAATCATATTTTGAAGTCTTGATGTTCCCTCCAAGCTGTCCAAGTCATGTTGTGCAAGACTCTTGGCCCAAATTTCTTGAACGAGCCCATTTAAAGCTTCCTTCATCTTTTTAGCTCGAGCCCTTGTCATAGGTCCTCCATTAATGCTCAAAGGATCCATAGGCTTGCTTTCTTGGTTTCCATCAAACACGATATTCAAACTTGGATTTCAGAGCATATTCTCCAATAGTTGTACATATTTTTTGTTTACTATCAAATAATGCACCTTTATACAAAGTACCACGTTGGTAGACGGTTGACACAACGCTTGAAGTAGCCTCAATGTCGTCTAGTTCTACACCGGGAACAATCCAGTATGGTTGTGAAAGATTGTTATGAAATTGTAAACCCAAAATCTTATTTCTGGAAATCCTTCATCCTCGACAACATTATTAAATCGAGTTTCCTCTTCATCACTATCTCAAGTTTGCTTTTCATCACTATCCCCTGTTCCATCACCATTATCATCTGTGTCCTGATCTTCATCATCGCTAACATCATTCATATAATTATCATTAATGTCATAAATTGGACTTTCCATAGATGTAAATAGGGTGACCTAAATATCAGCTCGATTGCTACCAGCACTTGAAGTAAAATAAAATTGACTTTGAACTATATACGGATCTACAGGTCTATCAGTATTTGGCATCTCATGTCTTGCGTCTGGTATTGAGTCGGTGACATTTAGACGAACGATATGCTTACTAACTCCAACTCTAAAATCTCTTACAACCTTATCACTATAAATCTCTCTAACATCAACATTTTTCACCGCCATCAAACCAATCACACCAAGATCGGACATGATACGTATTTTTTTCACTTGGCCATTTGTCATACTTTGTAGTAAATAATAAATACGAATATCTTACATTCTTCTATCAATGCTAGCCTCTCTGTACACAATATCCACCAACGATGAAAAACTACTATCTTTGGGGACCCCACACATGATCGACTCACCTCCAACGTAGTTAGATCCATTCCACTCTCCATCAAAGTTGATTACGATCGTTTCATGAGTCATTCCTATAACATTCAAAGAATGTGTGATTAGTCTCACTATAATGGGTCACCATTACAAAGTACAATCATATATAACAAAATCTAACACTATAAATCAATGCCCACAATTAAAAACACAAAATATATCATAATTATGCTAACACTGCCTAACTCAGTTTTTAAGTGGATCAAAAAACCATTTGATGAATAAATTTTTATTGTACACTCACAACACTTTGCAGGCAAATGCAATTAAATATTACCCAATACGATCATATCTAACCACATATAACATTAAAATTTAGTACACGACATCCAAAACACAGCAAATAAAAAAAAAAAAAAAACATGAAAATTTGCTCAGATCGATTTTTCATTTATATGAAAAACCGATTTCGGTTTTCAAGTGGTATGAAAACCGATCACATGGTTAAATCGGTTTTACACCTCTGTAAAAATCGAAATCGGTTTTTTAGTTAATTTAAAAACCGATTTCGTCGCAGATTTTACAGAAACTGCAAATCTACAAATCTATCTTTCGGATTTCATATATCACAACCAAATCACTTTTAAAGCCTTTAACTTACAATTTGAACAAAATAACCTAAAAACCAACCAACAAAAACACATACATTATCTTCAAAACTCAAATCACTTGAAATTGAAGAAGAAGCTTCAAAACCTTCAATGGATCACACTTGAATGGATCAAAAACCTTCAATGGACAAAGAAGCTCCAATGAAGAATCCCTTGCTAGGAGGTTTGACTTTCGGCTATAATGGTGAATGGAAGAGAACAAAAACCATGAATAGAGTAAGAGAAAGATGCTAGGAGGAAGAAGAAGACTATTTTGGTAATTTTGGTTAGGGCAATTGGAGGATTTTAATTTTAAGGGTAAATCGGTAATCTTGAGTATACAATGGAAATAATTTGTTTGAGAGGTCAAAAACAAATTTTTATAAAATATTGGGTAAAAACAAAAATTTCCTTTTTTTGGGTGAAAAGGATAAATTTCCCAATTATTTATTGACAATATCAATAGACACAATACTTCTTCTTCAAATCCAAATCTTAATCATAGCCAACAAAACTATAAATGCGAAACAAATTAAAAGCTCATATGACCTAGGTATCATTCAAAAGTATTAGCAAATAGTATGACTACAAAAACATACATCGTATATGCGGTGTAACATAGTAATGATGAATGCAAAAAACAAAAAAAAAAAACAAATTGAAAACAAGAACAAAAAAATTCAACAACGCAATAATAGTGATTAATTAGCTAACAAAAATGGCAACACAATAACAATGATAACTTAGAATCCAACACCTCAACCAGCAAAACTCTAACAACACAATAACAGCTATTTATCAGCTAACTTAGAACCCAACATAATGATAGTGATTTATATCAACTAACAAGAACAACAATATAATAATAGTGATTGAAAAGAAAGAGTTGTCATTGTGAGAGAACCCCATTTGTTAACCCAGTTGAAAAACCAGAGGGCCTTTTGTAGGGAATTAAGAATGTAAAGAGTTTGATGGATTATAGTTTTGGATAAAGACGGATAGAGAGCAGAGAGAGACAATTCCAAGTCATGAAACCAGGGAGTAGTGTTTATCATTCGCACCATTAATTGGGCTTTTTGGTTTTGGTAGTTGGTTTTGGTTTTGTCTTTAACATCATTGTCGCTATGATAACACCTGGGTTTGTCGAGTATTCTTAGAGAAAAAATTAATAATTATACAAATGAAAAGTTTTGCAAGGGAGATAGTATAGTACCTGAGAGTGAGAGGCAAAGGACACTGAGCTGGGTTGACATCATGGTTTCGAAAATCACTAATCATTAATTGACTAGCAAAGTAGCAGTTATCAATTTATCGGTCATTTAGCGAGTAATCGACGATTAATCGGTAAGTACTGTTTTGGAAAAAAATTATTATTTTTCAAAATCTGAGAGTATAAATTGATATTCTTTTAAACATAAAGGGCCAAAGCTCAAATGTTAGTATAATTTTATCAAACCTGATGAGGGTTTGTGTAATTCACCATGATATATATATATATAAACTCACACAAACCCTATCTGTGATTGTTTTAACGCCGCCTCCACCTATCTCTCTCTCTCTCTAAAACCACTAGACTTTTTCTTCTTTCCTTCTTTTTTTTTCTTCTTCTCATTTTATTTCATTAAGGTATGTAGCAAGAGTGATAGTGATGAACAACAGAAACGATGACCCCAACCCTGACCCCGATCTCATCCACCCATGCAGAGATGCCTCATTGGCCCCTCTCACACTCCCCTTCGCCTCTTCCTCAGGTATGTATCTTTGTGTTTGTAGTGGTTGTTGGATTTTTTTATGGTGTTTAGGTGTTTTTCGACCAATTTTATGGCCAAGTTTTACCAAGTTGGCTTGAAAATATAAGTGTGAGGGATTACCTAAGATCCTGTCATTCCTAAATTATCAACAAACTCATTCCTAAATTATTAAGAAACTCATCATTTTTAGTCTCTGAATCTAGTCTGTAAACCCTCTATTTTTGTTATTGTACGGATTCCCTGGAATAGTCCCTAAGGAACAATTAGAGACCCTAAATGAATTATGGAGACGTTTAAGGTCATAGAGAACTCATAGAAATTGATTTAAACTCAATTGGAGATTAAACGGGAAGTTAAAATGGTAAATGGAATTGAATAAAGATTAATGTGAAAAAGGAATAAAGTGAAGATAACTTTTAATAATTGTGGTCGTAGTAAGATTAAGTTATAATTGAAGGGAGGATAATGAAATGGTTTTAGGGCGTAAGTGGAATTAAGGAGAATTGTGGGGAGGAAAACAGAAGCCAAAGAAATGTGTGTTGACTTTTAAATCAACACAAACCAGTCTCTCTCTCTCGCGAAGAAGAAAGAAAGAAAGAGAGAAGAAAGAAAGGAAAGAAGAAGGAGGAGTGACGCCGACCAGCCGTGGAGCTCGCCGTCCAGCCGTCCAGCCGCCACGAACCGAAGCCAAGTTGCAGCAAGTTGTAGCGAACCCGCGGCAGATCGGAGATCGAGCTGAAACCGCGATGAATCAGCTCCGGTCGACGGCGACGAGCTACTCCAGCCCAAACCCGACCTGAACGGAGCAAGATCGAGCTGAACCATGGCCAGAACAGCCCTCTACCCGCGCGATTAGACAGTAGATCGGCGACAGGAACAGCACCGATCAACGGCAAAGACAGCTGCACATCGCGGCAGAACCAAGGGGGAAAGAGAGAGAAGAAGAGAGGGGAAGAAAAGAGGAAGGAAACCAGCCTAAACCCAGCTCAGATCCATCCCAAAATCAGTCTAAAACTATCCCAAACCGAAGTCAACGCGATAGAAAAAGGGGTGAGTTGTTTGAGTTCGAAAATGATGATTTTGTTGGTATATAAGTTGATTTGAGATGGGTCTTGTTGTGATTTGTTGGTTGATTATTTTTGAGTGAAAACAAGTTGAAAAAAATAAGTATTTGAGGTTGATAAGGAGTTTAGAAAACCAAGAAAATACCAAAGATTCAAAGAGAAACCAAAAACGCGCGTAAACTAGTTTTATGGGCAATTTTGTAAATTGACCCATACGGCGTCCGTCGAGAGTTCAGATGACCCTAATGAGTTTGATTAGGCGTATTGGGATTGATATAAGTCGGAGATTTGATTAAGGAATCAAAATGGAGAGATTACGCCTAAAAATGGTCAATTAGAGACGATGATGTAATTTTTATATTATCTTGAGTTTCCGGAGGTTGACGCGAGAGTAAATTTACGTATAAATATGTTGTGTAGGTGACGAGCGATCCGGTGGAGCAAGGGAAGAGCGCTAGAGCGCAGTTTTAGAGGCTTTCGAGAATCTATTCGGAAGTGATAGCTAAAGGTGAGTGTCAAACTGATTTTTATACGTTTTTGTTGATTTGATAAATAAATGGATGTTTCATGCATGTTTTGGTGTTTTTGATGAAAATGAAATATGATTTAAATGATAAATGGCACGGTAACTGATGATATGATTTTGTGATTTCATGAAATGATGGTTTCATGTTTGAATTGCTTATATGTGAAATGAATTGAAAATATGAAAATAAAACCTATGGCTTTTCCATATAGTATCATATGAGTACGATCTGGGTTGAGTACCCGAAGCGTGCATTGGTAGAATGAGTACTGTCAGTATGTCACTAACTAAACTAACCGCGGGAGATACCCGCAAGATGTCGTGTCAGTCAGATGTCTGAGAGATTAGGCCAATGCACGTGAAAGGTATATTATTTGCTAGCTTACCCGAGCGAGACAGGGTCCGCTCTGTAGCGATGTAGGATTCCGCTGCATGACCTGGAAAGAGCGATGTAGGATTCCGCTCCATACTAGGAGGCCATGAGGTACGGGTCACTATAGGTTGGCGGGAGCCGGATTGGTTGGCTGGACACCTTCGAGCGGAGTCGGATCATATTCGGTTTATGAAAAGAAAAATGATTTTTGAATAAAAAACCCCGCAACCATAGGAGATCCCATTATGAAATTGAAAACCGTGCAATATATGTTTTATATTATGGATGCATGAAACTTGATTTTAAATAAATCAATTTGAAAATGTTTTAGGGAGGTATTTATAAAGTATGGTTTTAAATGATATAATATGACACTCACTGGGCTTTTAAAGCTCACCAAACATTTTCTGTGTTTTTTAAACAAACCTCCCAGGCACAGGTACCATAGCTGTTGATTTCCCCGGACGACACTAGGCAGCCGCGGCGTCAGTGCTAATGTGATTTCCCAATTATCTTTTTGATTAATACTAAGTGATGTATATATTTTGTTATATCCACATGCTTTGTAAATATTCTTTTGTGGATTTAAATTATGTTTTGAAGTAAATTGATGCATGACATAGGATTTTATTGATAATAAGTTCATAAATTGAAACTTGAAATGGTGGTTGTGATTGTGTTGGAAATTGAGAGCCTGAGGCTCCGTAGTTTGGGGGAAATTGTTTTTATGATTTTAGAAGTGTTAAATTTTACTATTTACAGGGTGGTAAAGTCCGAAAACAGACGGGATGCTGCCCAAATTTTTATAAAATATTTTGTAAAGGTTTTAAAATAAAACTGAAAAATTTTCCTTCGTTTCCGCTGTTTTCGTAAATGTTGAGAAAGAATATGGCTTAGCTCTGCGGGGGATTCTTTAGTTGAGCGTAAGGGCTAACTGGAGGGTCACCGTAGGGTGCCAGCAGATCGCCTAGGGAAAGGGGTCTGTCATAGTCAATGGTTGGTCAAACCTAACAATGATAAGGGCATTTTCTTGTTTAATCATATCTAGGTAACGTGTAAACACCAAAAATTTCAAATATTTAAAACATGTATAATTAAATATATAATTATTAAATAACTAAAAAAATTCAAACAAATTAAAAAAAAATTGTGAGAAACAAAAATGAATAATCATATTCATACAATCCCCACCATTCCAAACCAATAACTAAAAAAATAATAATGATAAAACAAATTTCGAAAAGAAAAGAAAAGAACTTATGAGATCTTAGAAATTCCTGACCTCATGAGATCTACGGAGTAGATTGCCTTGATTCATCAAATAATATATTGCAATGTCTCCACCAGCACAGAACGCCCTGCCAGTACCCTCCAACATTTCAAAACAATTTCTAAGTCATTAAATCATACAAATTTAACCATAAACATCACTAACACACCAAACAATAATTCATAAAAACGCTTCTAATAAGTGACAGTATTAACAAAGAAACACTTTCATAGTCATAAAACCAATATTGGGAGGATTTATACAACTTAATCAACCTAGCTCCCTGAATACACAAACAAAGACCTCCTCACACTTCAATGTCAAAACAACAATAAAAAACAGCAATTACCCAGATAATCAAACACTCTATTCAACTAAGTAATGCATTGATGCCAAATTTATATATAAAAACACAATCACCAAGCAGTTCATACACATAAATGAAAATGATGTTGATAGCATTAAGAGCAGCTAGCCTATTGAGAATTGCCATTTGAGAACTACCTTTGCCTTCAACCAAGACTTGTAATTGTCATTAAAGCGAAAAATAAAATAAAATAATAAAAACAACAGCAACAATAACAATAATAATAATAATAATAATAATAATAGAAGTTATTTGCTTCTGGAAGAGAAGAGAGTCTCCGGTGGCATTGAGTGACTAATCGTGATTTCTCACGACAACAACGCCTTGAAATCGAAGCTTCGCATTTCTCTACAATTATATCTCTATCTTCTGATTTGAAGATGAGTGTGATATATTATTGATGAGCTCGAGTATAGGTATTGAAGACTTGTTTTGTGGTTAAAAAATGGAAAAAAAGAAAGAAAAAAAAAAGACTGATTGTATTTGTAAAGTGTGTCAATGTAAAAGGTGAGAGGTTTTTTTTTTTCCTGCTCTTTTAAACTAAAAATGGGTGTATTTTTAAAAACATGTTTTCTCCTCTTACAACACACACACATACATACATACATATATATATATATATATATATATATATAATTGAAAGTACCCTATATGTGTATGTAAGAGAGAACCCTATAAGCTATTATACATTTTTGTAAGGATAATCCTAGAGCGCCCTTGTAGTTTTAATATAATCGTTAATTACTCTTATATAGTTATTTTATCTCTTCTATTAATTTTGTTAGTAAAAAATGGATTCTAACAATGATAATGTATGAAAAGACCAAACTATCTCTCAATTAAAAAATAAAAATAATAATAATAAATGCCCATTTTCCCCTTATAATTTGATGAAATAACCAAAATCCTCTAGTATTCTGAGAAATTGTAGATATCCTCATTTTTTATTTATGAAATAAATTTTTTTAAAAAAAAACCTTATAGTTTATAAAAATGTCAAAAAAATGTCCTATCGTTAATTTGGAGGTTAAAAGTCAATATTTGATCATTAATTTAGAAGAACAAAACTGTCAAAGTAAGATAAAATATATAATAACATTAATTAATTAATCAAATTAAATTAAAATATATTTTTTTGAAAAAATAATATCATCGCCACCGTCCATCACAATGATGAATGATGAAGATGAAAACAAAAAAAAAAAAATAAATGAAAAAAGTTATTAAATAACATTAAAAAAAGAAAAAATTAAAACATATTTAAAATAATAATAATAATAATAATGACATTTTCACCATCCATCATAACGATGATTAGTGGAGATGGAAAGAATATTAAAATGAAAAAAAAATAATTATTAAAATGAAAAAAAAAAAAAATCTTAGGTAGATCTCCACTAGTTCAACATCTAATTGTCCATTTTCTTCTTCTACTTCCATCCTCTTCCATCATCTTATTCGTCCATCTTAGACGACAAGAGCGACGACAATAAGAGCATCCGTCTTTTTCTTCCAAAACCATTACTGAAGTCGATGATTGAGAGCTCTATCGCCGAAGTCTGTGATGGAAACCTAGTCTCCATCACTAAGTAAACTAGATCTAGTCTCCATTGTGATGAAAACTAGTTTTTCTCTTCATGCGATGGAGACCGTTAGGTCTCTTTTACCAAAGACCTTTGGTCTCTGGCAAAGGAGACCCAATGTTCTTCATTTTTTTTTCTCAGTTTTTTCATCAACAAAAGAGACCCAATGTTCTCCATTGGTTGGGCTAGTGTAGATTAGCCCCAAGATTTTTTTTTTTTTTTTCATTTTAATAATTTATTTTATTTTAATATTTTTTTTTCCATCTCCATTGTTCATCCTTTTGATGGGCCGTGGGGAGGACATTATTATTTTCTTTAAAAATATGTTGTAATTTTTTCTTTTTTAACATTATTTAATAATTCTTTTCATTTTAATTTTTTTTTTTTTTCATCTCCATCATCCAACATTCTAATGGACGATGGAAATGACGACTTTTTTCAGAAAAAAATCTGATTTTTAATTTAATTAATTAATGTTATTATATATTTTATCTTGTTTTAACGGTTCTACTTTTCCACACTAACGATCAAACATCGACTTGTAATGTTCAAGTTGATAGCAATTGATTTTTTTGGATATTTCTATAAATTATAGGATTTTTTTTTTTAATTTATTTTTTAAATCAATAAGGGAATATTAGCGATATCTCAAAATACATAGAGATTTTGGTTATTTTCATCAAAACACAAGAAAAAAAAATGGGATTATCCTTTTTTATATTTATTAATGACTGGTCAATAATTTTTTTTAATATAGATCTACATAGTCAGAAAAATTTATAAATATATATTTTTATCTCCAATATAATTATTTAAAGAAGGAAATGCACACAACTCCCCTCAGGTTTGCCCAAAAACAGAGGGAAACATATTTATCACTTTATTACACCAAACCCCCACACCTAACGTTGACTTTTGTCAATGTTAACTGAGTGAAGGGCAATTTGGTTCATTTCTCCTTCTTCTTCTTCATCACTATGCGTCTCTCTCATTCATCATCATCTTCTTCTTCACCCCTCTCTCCGCCGCTACTTTCTTCTTCTTCATCCTCTGTCCGAAGAGGGAGCTGTCGTCGATCCAGCCGTGCAAGCTCACCAAACATCAGATCGTCGTCGAGTAGAGGTCACGCGGAACTGAAGACACCAAGCCGAGCAGAACCAGACGACGACACTGACCATCAGCTCAGCCGGCCAACCGAGGAGCCCGCGCACGACCCGCGCATGAACTGAAGCTGACCAAGACAGCTTCTTCTTCTTTTTCTTCTTATTCTCTCTCACTCTCTCCTATCGATCTGGTTTTGTGGTTGATTTTATTGGTGAGATGATCAGTGTTTGATGATGAAGATGATCTGATGGTGTGATGATGTTCGAAGATAATGATGAAGATGATCTAATGGTGATGGTGATGATGATGATGATGTTCGAAGATGATGATGAAGATGATCTGATGGTGATGATCGAAGATGATGATGAGATGATCTGATGGTGATGATGATGTTCGAAGATGATGATGAGAATGATTTGATGGTGATGATCGAAGATGATGATGAGATGATCTGATGGTGATGATCGAAGATAAGGATGATCTGATGGTGATGATGTTCGAAAATGATGATGAGGATGATCTGATGGTGATGATCGAAGATGAGGATGACCTGATGGTGATGATGTTCGAAGATGATGATGAGGATGATTTGATGGTGATGATGATGATCAAAATGGGCAAAATGGTCATTTGATTAAAAATCTTGGTCAACTGTTAAAGTTGACGGAAATTGACTAACGGTATGGGGGCTTGGTGTAATAAACTGATAAATATATTTTTGTCTATTTTTTGGCAAACCTCGGGGGAGTTTTGTGCAATTCCTTCTTATTTAAAATAAAATATACATCTATTCTTGATCAATTACTATAAAATATAAGTTACATTTGTTTACCTTTTATATTTTATAATTTTAAAGAATGAGATAAATATTCATATTTTAAATTGGTTGAAAAGGTAAAGAAATCTTAGCCAATACTTTTAGGAAAGTTTTTTAATTGAGAATTCATCTTCATGTTTTTTTCATTTTAAAAAATGGAAATTGTCGTTAATGGCTACTGGCGCCATTGGTTAGTGCCAGCTACCACCCATGCCTTTAGTGGCATGGGTTCAACACCCACTCGAAAAATCCAAATAATAATAATAAATAAATAAATAAAGTTGTTTTCTTCACCTTAAGTATGGGTTAACCCTCTCCCCCCCTCCCTCCCCCCGGGTGTAGGTATTTCCTCTATTTTCGTATGGATAAATCTCTTCCATTTTTTTTTTTTTTGAAAAAACAGATGAATCTCTTCCATTTAAGAGCAGTTTTCTGGATCGTACTATTAAGTGATATCTTGATATATTTTAGTTATCCTACGGCCCAGTCCCAAAATTTTAAAAAAACAAATGGAAATTGTCGTATCATGTCAATTTTTAGAGTAGATAATTGTATTGCAAAAGATATTTTTCGATATTCTATTTGTGGTATGCGACAAGAAATTCACTGTAGTGGAGGTAATTGCAATTCTGCAAATAACATGAACTCTCTCTTAAGTAAAATTTGATCACTTTGTGATGCTTGAATGGACACGAGTAAGCTACTGTCTTTGTTGAGAACATGCACTGGTTCTAAGTTCTTAATACAAGCCAAACTCATTCATCAGAAGATAGTAATTCAAGGCTTACAGAACAACATTGTCCTCTGTAAAACCCTCATCAACCTCTATATCTCTTGCCGAAACTACCACTTTGCAAAGCTTGTTTTCAGATCCATAGAAAACCCATTAGACCTCTCTTTATGGAACGCCCTCCTGGCTGCTTACACCAAGAACTACATGTTCGCTGAAGCTCTTGACCTCTTTGATAAGTTACTGCAAAACCCTTTTTTGAAACCAGACAGTTTCACCTACCCAAGTGTCCTAAAGGCTTGTGGTGGACTGGGTAGAGTTGGTTATGGCAAAATCATCCATACCCATTTGATCAAATCTGGGTTTGGCTTGGATATTGTTGTTTCAAGCTCTCTTGTGGGCGTGTATGCTAAATGTGATAAGTTTGATTATGCGATCAAGGTGTTCGATGAAATGTCTGAGAGAGACGTGGCGACTTGGAATACGGTCATTTCTTGTTACTATCAAAATGGCCAAGCTCAGAAAGCGTTGGATTTGTTTAATAAAATGAGAGATTCTGGGTTTGAGCCTAATTCGGTTACGTTGACAATTGTTATCTCTTCGTGTTCGAGGCTCTTGGATTTGGAGAGGGGGAAGGAGATCCATATGGAGTATGTGAAAGATGGGCTTGTTTTTGATAGTTATGTTACCTCTGCACTTGTGGACATGTATGGAAAATGCGGTTGTTTAGAGATGGCCAGAGAGGTTTTCGAGCAAACTCCTGTTAAGAGTGTAGTTGCTTGGAATTCGATGATTGCAGCATACAGTTCAATAGGTGATAGCAAATCGTGCATTGAACTTTTTAGGAGTATGCATGCTGAAGGAATTAGGCCCACGGTGACTACTTTAAGTAGCATAATAATGTCTTCATCCAGATCAGCTCGTCTCGAACATGGAAAATTTGTGCATGGGTATATTATTAGAAACAGAATAGAGGCCGACGTCTTTGTTAATAGCTCACTTATCGATTTTTACTTCAAATGTGAATGTGTTGGTTCAGCTGAAATTGTGTTTGACAGGATGGTGAAGACAAATGTGGTTTCGTGGAATGTTATGATTTCGGGATATGTCACAATAGGTGACTACTTTAAAGCCCTCAGTGTCTACGAAGACGTGAACAAAACCAGTGTAAAACCAGATGCTGTAACATTCACTAGTATCTTATCAGCTTGTTCACAGCTAGCAGCCTTAGAAAAAGGTAAAGAGATCCACAAGTGTATAGTTGAGAGCAAGTTAGAAAGTAATGAAATAGTCATGGGGGCTCTCCTTGACATGTATGCTAAATGTGGTGCTGTGGATCAAGCATTCAATGTTTTCCAAAAATTACCTGAAAAGGATCTCGTGTCGTGGACTTCAATGATCACTGCTTATGGGTCTCATGGTCAAGCTTTTGAAGCGTTAAAGGTTTTTCATGAAATGCTGCAAACCAATGTCAAACCAGACAGTGTTACATTCCTTGCGGTGTTATCAGCTTGTAGCCATGCCGGATTGGTCGATGAAGGTTGTCATTATTTCAATCAAATGATGTCTGAGTATGGAATTAAACCCAGAATCGAGCACTACTCATGCTTGATTGATCTTCTTGGACGTTGTGGAAGATTACATGAAGCTTATGGGATCCTACTTAACACCCCAGACATTAAAGATGACGTCGGATTGTTAAGCACGTTGTTTTCAGCTTGCAGTCTGCATGGAAATACAAAACTGGGGGAGAAAGTTGCAAGATTGATTATAGAGAAGGATCCTGATGATCCGTCAACTTATATTGTTTTATCAAATATGTATGCATCTGCGAAGAAATGGGATGAGGTGCGCCAAGTGAGATTAAAGATGAAAGAGCTTGGGTTGAAGAAGAACCCTGGCTGTAGCTGGATTGAGATTGAGACGAGGATCCAATCTTTCTTTGCAGAAGATACGAAACATCCACAGGCGGAGAAAGTGCATGAATGTCTTCAAATGATTACCAGTCACATGGAGAAAGATGAATTATTACTGGCATCTTAGAAGTAAGCACAGCTCAATAACCTCTTCATCGTCCTGCGCAAGAAACAATATGCCAGCTGCAGAGAAGTTGAGTTTGAAAATATTGATGAGTATGAATTCTTTCTACATTTTTATTTGAATTCTTTTTAATTCTTATTTCATGCATTTTATCTAGAGTATTGAATGTGGTTGTATAGTATTTGTTGTGAAGCTGCAAATTATATGGCATATCTTATGCTAGAATTTTCCCACAGATATCTATTAAATTTTTCTGGAGAATAATGCATTTGATGCAGTTGAGCAATTTGTCTGATGTAGGGAGACGCAATCATTCCTACAAAAAGCTGCAATTGATTGGAGAGGTGCAATTTATTCTAGCCTTATGTCACTCAGGACTAGACCCAGGAATGCACCCTGAGCCCAACTCGTTTGGGTCTTACTTCGAGAATCCCTTACAAGGGAGGTTCACACTCGTGTTTCATGATATCCCTGCATCATTATCTTTGTTTTCTCTTGCGTGCAGGTATGATAAATGATGTTTGTGCAATCACTAGTGTTTACTTTAATAACTGAAACACTTGTTTTTTTCATGCTGGCTTAGTATCTATAGGGTGAGAGATATATGAGAAATTATAGAAGCTTGTACGGTTAAATTATTTTGTATGCTAAAATCAATTAATGATTATTTTACCCAAATTGTAGGTGTCGATACTTGAAATAATTCATGAACAACAGAGAATGATATGGAGCTATCCTTCAGCGACTTGAAGGAGATACATTCTCTTACCAAGCTGATAATAATGATAAATGAGTAAATGACAAGTGCAGAATAGGTTGGTTTGAAACCATCTAAAAGTCTATGAATGGAAGTGATGAATCATAAGTAATAATCCATATTATATAATCTGGACTAAAATGGCTTCCAATTGTTGTATGATTTTTTTTTTTTAAATTGTTTTTTTTTTCTTTTTAAATAGAACTCAAATTAGTAAGATTTCACACTAGCATCAAAAAAAATAAAATGAGTTCTTTTAACACCACCAATATTTATAAATTATAGGTTACAAACAAATAACGTAACCTATAATTTTTTTATGGAATATTATTTACAATTTATTTGCCTTTTGTTTGCAAGTATGGTTCATGAATATTAATGGTGTAGAAAAAAAATTGTTTTAATTTTTGTTTTATCATGCTAATTTAAAAACCCATAACTTTAACTCTATATTTTTCTTTAAATGTTGTATTTAAAAAAACAAAAAAAAAAAAAAAAAAAAGGAGAGAAGGGCACTTTCATTGTTTGTAAATGTCCAGTGGTAAATAAAACGAAGAACAGGAATGGTGATTGGTAAGCAATCTCACTATTATAATCTACTTGAATCTAACCAAACTAGAGTTAATGATTGTTTTATATTATAATCTACTACTGAAAAAATATTTGATAACTAACTATTAAAAGTGATTGTTACTTTATTTCAAAATACTATATATATATATATTGTTGCATAATTCAACAATGAAGCCAAAATGGATGCTGTAATAATTAATAAATAATTAACTAATTGCTTGTATTTAGCAAAAGTTTTTCCAATTGTAAACTCAATTTTTGACATAATAGCTATATAAATAAATTTCTGCTGACTGTCGTCATGAATTCCGTTGTCGTCCAGTGGTTAGGATATCTGGCTTTCACCCAGGAGACCCGGGTTCAATTCCCGGCAACGGAAAATGTTTTTATCTTTTTGGTATATTCTTTTAGGTGAATTTCAATTTGCCACCTACTTTTGTGCTATTTAACCTTTTTCGACCAATATTTATATTTGGGGCTCATTTGGTCCCTAAATTTCTAAATTATTTTATTTTTTCTACTTTTTTTATGGTGTTTTTTTTTCCCTAATTTTTTCTATTCTTGTCTGGTGTTTTTTTTTTTTTTTTTTTTTTTTTTTTTTTTTAAGTTTTTCTATTCTTTTATAGTGAATTCAATTTGGGGCCTACTTATTTTTATTAACATTTCTTTACCAATATTTATATTTGTGGATCATTATGGTCACTAAACTTGTAAATTATTTTATATTCCCTTTTTGTGGATCATTATGGTTACTAAACTTGTAAGTTTTTCTATTCTTTTGTTGTCAATGTAAATTTGATATCTACCCTTTTTTTTTTTTTTAACAATTTTCGATCAATATTTATATTTGTGGCTCATATGGTCCTAATTTTGTATATTATCAAAAACACATCAAAAGTTCCTTTTTTTTTTTTTTTTTTTTTTGCTCTTGTTTTTAGCAGAAGATTTTGCTTTTCTTAATAACAACTTCTATTTATTGTTTCTCCTTAAAATTAAAATAAATTTTTTCTATAGTTTAACATATTTAACTTTATGTCAATTTCTTTATATATATATATGTTAGATTTTTACTTTTCTGAATGAGCGTTTCTATTTACTTTTTCCCTTAAATTTCATATAAAGCCATTTTCTATAATTTTAATTGTTTAATTTCACACCATATGTAGTTTTACTTTTCTGATTTTTTGACATTAAATTTTTGCTTTTTTAACAATTGTTTCTCTTTGTTTGTTATCGTTAAAATTAGTATAAAATATATGCTTATTTTAAAATTATTTAATTTTACATTGTGTATAGTTTTTATATTTGTATCAATATTGTATTTATTAACTAATCGAGACATTTAAACATTTCTAAAGAAAATCGTAAAGTCACAATTTACATAATAAGTATAAGTGTTTAGCAAATTTTAGTAACTTACTATTAGCTTGCAACACACTCACCCATTAATAGTTGCACTGTTTATTCTAAGAATAATGAAATGTTTTGGATAAATATCTAGACACTTTTCTGGATTATATGTATATTTATATTTATATATATATATATATATTAAAAATGTTTCCCTTTCCCTATTTATTTTGTTGTGAAGCCCAATAAGATTGAAAACTAAAAAGCTAACAATTTAAACATTAAAAAATACCAGCCGTAATAATTCATAGTAAAATAAGGAGTGAAATACGTGGATGCATGTTTTTAATGAGTGAAATATATGTGTTCAAGTTTGTCATTGCAATCTGGAGAGATTCGGATATGGGAGAGATTGTGAAGTTTGATATTTATAACTTACACCCATAAGTCTATAAAAATTGAGGAGTGAGAGAAATTTGTGGAGTTTAATTTTTATAATTTTAGCATAAAAGTCTACAAAAGATATTAACATTTTAAATTCCACAAAACTCATTCATATTTTAAAGACCCCGTAACTTTCATAGATTTTAAAAAGTCTATATCGAATATCTCGTAACTTTTACAAAATCTTTAAAGGCCTATATTGTATACCCCAAACCTTTTTTATTTCATAAATGTAACTAAAAGTCTAAATTCAATGCACTCCCTTGATTAGTGAGATCTTCAATCTTTTACAATTATTTTTTATAAACTATTAACATAAACATTAATTTATCAATATACATTTTACATTTTATTTTTCGGCAAGATCTCTTTTAAGTGGAAATCACCAAAATTGACCATCTAGGATTAGGAAAATTCATTTTTAACTAAAAACAAAACTTCAGTGATATCCTGAAACATCAAAAATACCTAAAGATGTGAAGAAAAAATATCGTGGAACAACTAGAAAAACGTGAAACAAGCTAGAAAACTGCTCATCTTCAAGTTTCACTTTTTCTTTTCTCAAATTTGCAAATCTCAAGTCTAAATCCAAATACATAAAAAAGAAAAAAAAAGAAAAAAGAGGAATGCAAAAATAAACAAAATAAAAGTTTAATTTAAAGAATAATTGATAATTATAAAAAATTAGCACACCACCTCTTAGTAAAAATGATCGAACATTTCTTTTTATCCAAAGAGGTAAAAGATTCAAAATTTACATTTGTTGTAAAATATAACGTGTGAGTAGTTTTATCTGAATTTAATTCTTTATCTCCCACTATGAAAAAGTAATTATAATGATATAAAAAAAATGTGGACATGGAAAATGATTGTAAGAGGTAGTGATATAGTTTTCCAATACTAGTTTGAAGACTAGATCTAGTTTTCTAAGACTAGATCACAGAGGCCGGTGCATTTGCATCCGTGTTTTCAAAGCCTTCAATCCGAGCTTCTTCGGCTTCGTCAGTCATCATCGATGAAATCACCTTGCAACTTCTTTTGTACATTCATTTCGATCTCTCTCATTGGTTTGATTGGTTTCCCATTCATTTAGTGGGAGAGGGCTTGTATGAGGGATAATTGAGCGATTGCAGTATAATGTGGCTAGTAATTAGGGTGCTGATATTGCCACCCATCAAATTGATTTCTACATCCAATCCAATTGATAACTATACCCATCACTAAATTTTTAAAGTTTGCAATTTAATAAAAGCACCCAAAAATATATCAAAAATAACCACACTAAAAAAAGTAATCATTTACATTCAAATATAAAATATTTCCTTTTTCAAATATATATATAATATTTCCCTTCATCTTGTACCATTTATGTTAAATGAAAATCCTATCCCAAACCCTAGTTTTCACCATTTCAAGAAGAAAGCTATGAGAGCACCATCAAATTTACTAGAAAGAATGAGACTTCAATGTGTGTTTAGATTAGATTACTTTTCTTCTTTTTTGAAATAAGATAAGATTACTTTTTATGAGATGAAGAAATTATCTTTTCTTCGCTCTTAATTGGGGAAGTATCATAAGATTTGAATTGACTTTAGGTTTAAATGCTTAACAAATAAAAACATTTTTTTTTTATTGAAGTTTGATTTGATTTAGAGATGGAGTTGACAACATCATTCAAGATATACTGCCATTTTAGGAAGGCAAAGACTGGTTTCATTCTCTTTTATTTTGGGACCATGAAAGAGGATAGATGAAAGGGTAAATCATGAACTAGCTAGAGGCTAATTGTTTAGAATTTTCATTTTTCTAGGAATGATTTTGTTGTTGGGTGGGTGTGTTGTTTGACTGTTAAGTTTTTAGTTGTTGTTTAATCTGTTAATATCATTCATATTTACAGTTATCAAATGTTTGAATAAGAAAATTAAACAATGTATTATATTTAGGATGATTGGATAAAGTTTAGTATTCATAGATTTCAAAAACACTTCCTCTCATAGATTCATCTTACGGTCAATGAACTCAAAATTGTAATAATTTTTTTTTTTTTTTTAATGAATCGTGAAGTTTTAACCATTTTAATTAAAAAAGAAGAAACTGTTGTAAATCCTAAAGCATTTTGAAATCTGTAAACTAATTAATTTTGTTGTCCTTTCTTGTAATTTTATTTAGGGGTATTCAAGTCATATTTTTATAAAAATGCAAAGGGTGTAGATACCAATTTTATGGGTGGGAATATCAGCACCCTAATAATTGTTATGATTTCATTTGTGGTTAAAAATGACTTTTTATTGTTTTGTAGGTTATCGGAATTTCTCCCTCTTTTATTCAATTTATAAATTTAATTTAATAATTTTTAATTAAGAATTACTTAAAAACCAAAAAATTAAATAAAAATTTGTAACTGGTGTTGGCTAAACCACCATATTATGAAACTCTTACCATCATAGGCAAAGTAAATACAAAAATTGTTGGAATAATAATGATAATTCTAATGTTTACTTAACTCAAGTGGTTAGTTTATTTATTCTTTACATCCGTGATGGTGATTTGAGTCTCATCAAACATATTTATTAGTATACATGGGAAGTTTTCTCAATTCTTCGATTATAAGAGTTGATTTTCGAGACGTTCAGGCCGTACCATGTTCTAAGAGATTCGAATCCCACCGTACTCTTGTGTGAGTAAATATCTTTAATCATAAGAATATAGTTTTCAATCATATGAGTTTGTTTGGTGCACTAGACATTTCATGAGATTAGGATTGAAAATTTCCAGTCTCATGAAATCTAGTGCTTAGAGAGGTTGGGAAGGGATTCAAAACCCAATCCCAACTTCCTTGAATTCCCAAACATGGAATTCACATTCTCAAGTTGACCATGGATTTGCACAGGATGGGATGAGTTCTCTCAATCTCTCCTCGTCTCTTCCTCTCACTCCTCATGTTTTCTCTCTTTTTCTCTTGTTTCTTGGTCTCTCTTTCACTTCAAATTCTTCATTTATTTATTTTTGGATAGTTGTGGCCTAGTTTTGGGCTCAATCTAGAACCCAGAACTAGAAAGAGGAAGGGGAGACGAAGAAGAATGGGAGATGAGAGATTGTAGGATAAGAAAAAGAAGGAGAATATAGAGACGAAACTTATAAAAAAAGAAAGAAAGAATAGACTCATTATCATCATCTTCTTGTTCCTTTTTTTTGATAATAACATATATATTAAACAAGCATAAAAACACCATTACAAAGACGATGATGAGTCTGTTGTTGAGATCTTTGTATATTTTTGTTTTGTAGATTTTTGTGAATTTTTGTGGATATATTGGTGGATTTTTGTGGATATGTATGATAGATTGTAACACCCCCTACCCGCCCTTACACTAGACGACTCCAAGGGGTGCTACAGTCATATTCCTATTTGATCCAACTATTTCCAAATCGCACCAACCCAAAAATCATCAATTCCAAACCCAAACAACTGACCCTTATTCCTTATCGAAACAGCGTCGTTTTGAGCTAGTTTTGGGGTGGTTTTGGACTGATTTTAGTGACAGATCTGAGTTGGTTTTGGGCTATTTTTTTCTTCCTCTTTCTTCTCCTCTCTTCCTCTCTCTCTTTCTATCTCGGTTCCGTAGCGGATAGCAGTTGGTTTCGCCGTTGATCGGCGTTGGTTCTGTCGTCGGTTCTGCACGCGTGGAAGAGCTGGTTTCCAGCTTGGTTTAACTCCGTTATGCTCTCGTTCGGGTCTGATTAGCGTCGGTTTTGTGGCTGGATCAACAAGCTCGGCGTTGGAATCAGTTGGAACAGCTCGTCGGCATTGTTGTGGCAGCGATCAGATCTGGTTCGTGCGACAGTTCTGCTCCGTTTGGCGTCGATCAACTCGGCTTCAGTGTCGCTCAGTCACGGCTAGCTTGCGAGATGCTTCCGTTGTCGGTCGACGATGGTGCAGCTGGTCGGCGGTGGTCGACGACGACAGCTTCCCTTTCTCTTCTTCTTCTTTCTTTCTTTCTTCTTTTTTTCTTTTCTTTTTCTTTTCTTCTTTTGGTTCGACGAAATTGGTTTCTAATTTTGAGTTTTGACTTCTATTTTGTGACTTCTATTTTCCTCCACAAACAAATCCTATAATACTCATTTCCTTCCTTCAAAATTTCATTCTTATACCTTAGGTTTTAGCCATATTTTACTATTACCACACAAATCAAATCTTATCTTCAATTTAATCCCTCATCTAATTAATCATAATAATAATGATAATAATACTATTCATGCATATGAAATTATGGGTGTTACAACTCTTCTCCTCTTAAGAAATTTTGTCCTCGAAATTTACCTTATTCGAATAGTTGCGGATACTGCTGTTGCATTATCTCATTGCTTTCCCAAGTAGCTTCTTCAACTTTATGGTTTCTCTAAAGGATCTTAACCAGTGGAATTTTCTTGTTCCTCAATTCCTTGATCTCCCGGTCTAGAATCCGTACAGGTTCCTCTTCATATGATAAATCTGGCTGTACATCAATGGCTTCGGTCGATATGACGTGAGAAGGATTCGATCTGTATCTCCTCAGCATCGATACATGAAATACATCATGAATCTTGTCTAGTTCAGGTGGCAAAGCTAGTCTATAGGCTACCGATCCCACACGTTTAATGATTTCATATTGGCCGATAAACCTAGGACTTAACTTTCCTTTCTTTCCAAATCTCAATACCTTTTTCCACGGAGATACCTTGAGGAAGACTTTATCTCCAACCTCATATTCGATGTCTCTTCTTTTCAAGTCCGCATAAGACTTCTGTCGATCAAATGCAACTTTTAGTCTTTCTTTAATAATCTTGATCTTCTCTTCAGTCTGTCTCACCAAATCAAGCCCTATTACTTTACTTTCACCCAGTTCAATCCAACACAAGGGTGTTCTACATTTCCTTCCATATAGAGCTTCATATGGTGCCATGTTTATGCTTGATTGATAACTGTTATTGTATGCAAATTCTATCAGTGGAAGATGATCAACCCAACTTCCTTCAAAATCAATCATACTACTTCTCAGCATATCCTCTAGCACCTGAATCACTCTCTCTGATTGTCCATCTGTCCATGGATGAAAACTGTACTGAAATTCAATCGAGTACCAAAGCTTTCTATAACTTCTTCCAAAATCGTGATGTGAATCTTGGGTCTCTATCTGATATAATGGACACCGGTATTCCATGTAACCGAACTATTTTCCTTATGTACAACTCTGCCAATTTTTCAAGTGAATAATCGACCCTGACAAGTAAGAAATGTGCTGACTTGGTCAATCTATCCACAATCACCCAAATTGCATCATGTTTACCTCGAGTAAGAGGTAGACCTGTAACAAAATCCATGGTGATACGGTCCCACTTCCATTGAAGAATGAATATTGGCTGTAGTAACCCTGTTGGAACCTGATGTTCAACTTTCACTTGCTGACATGTCATGCATCTAATGACATAATCTACTACATCTCTTTTCATACCGGACCACCAATAAGAAATCTTCAAATCCTGATACATTTTCGTGCTACCGGGGTGCATTACATATGGACTACTGTGCGCTTCCTTCAGAATTATCTGTTTCAATTCATCATCGTTTGGAACACAGATTCTATCTCTGAAATACAAATAACCATCATTCTTGATTTCAAAATCATTCTCATTCCCCTCTTGAACTTGTTTGCTGATGGCTATTAGCTTTTCATCTTGTTTCTGCTTTTCCTGTATCTGTTGAATCAGACTTGGCTTGACTTGTAGCTCAGCTAGTAATACACCTTCATCTGTCATCATCAATTGAGCATTCGTAGCTCTTAAAGCTACCAAAGACTTCCTGCTTAAAGCATCAGCTACCACATTCGCCTTTCCCGGGTGATAGTCAATGATGCAATCATAATCCTTAATTAGCTCCATCTATCTCCTTTGTCTCAAATTTAATTCCTTCTTAGTGGGCAAATATTTCAAGCTCTTATGGTCGGTGTAGATATAACATCTTTCACCATACAAGTAATGCCTCCAAATCTTTAAGGCAAAAACTATGGCTGCTAATTCCAAATCATGAGTAGGGTAATTCCTTTCATGAGGTTTTAACTGTCTAGAAGCATATGCCACTACTCTTCCTTCCTGCATCAACACACAACCAAGCCCATTAAGTGAAGCATCACTGTATATCACAAAATCTTTACCAGATACTGGTTGTGTAAGGATTGGAGCCTCAACTAACATCGCCTTAAGTTTTTCAAAGCTTGCTTGACATTTTTCACTCCACTCAAATTTAACATCCTTATGAAGCAACTTAGTCAATGGAGCTGCAATTGTTGAAAATCCATTCACAAATCGTTGTAATACCATGCTAAGCCTAGAAAACTCCTGATTTCCGTAACATTCTTAGGAGGTTTCCATTCCATAATCGCCTCTATCTTCTTTGGATCAGCTCTAATGCCCTCTGCAGATACAATATGTCACAGAAATGCAATCTCATTCAACTAGAATTTACATTTTCTCAACTTAGCATACAAATTCTTCTCTCTCAAAATCTACAACACCGTCCGAAGATGTCTATTATGTTATTCTAAAGTCTTAGAATACACCAGAATATCATCAATGAATACCACCACAAACTGATCCAAATAAGGACGGAAGATACGGTTCATCAGATCCATAAAGGCTGCAGATGCATTCGTCAACCCAAATGGCATCACGACAAATTTATAATGTCTGTATCGCGTCCTGAAGGCTGTTTTAGGAATATCAAGTTCTTTACTCTCAACTGATGGTATCCTGATCTGAGATCAATCTTAGAAAACACACTGGCTTCTCTCAACTGATCAAACAGATCATCAATCCTAGGCAAAGGATACTTATTCTTGACTGTAAGCTTGTTCAATTGCCTGTAATCTACACACAGTCTTAACGACCCATCATTCTTCTTCACAAATAATACTGGAGCTCCCAAGGGGGATACACTGGGTCGTATAAATCCATTGTCTAGCAATTCTAGTAACTGTATCTTCAATTCCTTTAACTCAGCAAGGTGCCATCTTATAGGGAGTAATCGAAACTGGTGTAGTACCTAGCACTACATCAATAACAAACTTAACCTCTCTTTCTAGTGGTAAACCAGGTAACTTCTCTGGAAACACATCTGGATAATCACACACAGTGGGTATATCCTGAAGATCAGATCCAATCCTCTGAGAATCAATCACATGTGCCAGATAAACTTCACATCCCTTTCTAACCAATTCTCTAGCAATGGTGACTGAAATGACAGTAGAGAGGAAATCCGATCTCTTTCCCACCATGATTACTTTTACACCATCTACTGTCTTAAAGGTAATTCTCTTTCGGCGACAATCAATAACTACCATATGCTTGGATAACCAATCCATGCCCAATATTACATCAAACTCATGGAAAGGTAATTCCATCAAATCACTTGGAAAATCATACCATTGAATCCGAATAGGACAATCCCTGTATACCCGATTCACAATCACACTGTGACCCAAAGGATTACTAACTAGAATCTCATGCTCAGTGATATCTGCCTTTAATTTTCTCTCTCTTTGGGATCGATGTGCAAATGTAGGAATGCGTAGATCCTAGATCTATCAATGCACGTGTTGAAATATCAAAAATAGAAATCATACCCACTATAACATCTGGCGCATCCTGCTCCTCCTGAGCCCTGATGGCATAAGCATGCGTTGGAGTGCGCGTATCCTGTCTCCTTACTGACTCCTGAGCAGCTTTCTGACTGCTCCCTTTGACGTCAGTCTGACTCGGTCTCCTATCTCTCGGAGCTGCAGAACCTGATCTCACAGTAGTCTATGGGCCAGAAGTGGTCTGGTTCTTCGGGCAATCCTTCATGAAATGGTCCTGTGACCCACATCTGTAACATGCACCTGTCAGCCTCCGACACTCTCCTGAATGCATCCTCCCACAATGCTCACATGGAGACAGTGCTGATCCTCTAACTGTGCTCCTAGAGGTACTGGCCACTGATGAGGCTGACTGGCCTGACCTGACAGTGGATCTCTGTCCATGCCTCTGTGACTGTAGCTGACTGTGACTGCTAGTCTAGGGTCCCTTCTGTTTCTTGCTGGGTGGCTGGGATGCACTGGACTGTCCCTGACCCCGTCTCTGCTGGTTTCTATCTTTTCTTGTCTATTCCTCTTTCTTTACCCTTTCAACATTCAGGGCTACTGAAACCAGTCGTGAGAAGTTTTCTAACTGTAAAGTGTCACCTGGTAACGGATGTAATCATTTAGTCCATCTTCAAATTTCCTGTACCTATCTGCCTTAGTCGCCACTATTTCCCTAGCATATTTACTGAGTCTGATGAACTCTCTCTCATACTCAGTAACTGTCATATATCTCTGTTTCAGGTTGATGAATTCTCTTCTCATATTATCCATGTAGATACGGCCAATATATTTCGTCCGAAACTCTCTCAGGAAGAACTCCCAAGTCCTCTCTTTTAGTCGTACCAAATCTGCTACTGAGGTCCACCAATGGTAGGCATCCTCCTATAGTAAGGAAACTGCACACCCTACTCTTCATTAGGGGTGCAATCCATCTGCTCTAAGATCCTCTCGGTCCGCTCTAACCAGAACTCAGCAGCGGATGCATCCTGATCTTTCCTACCATAGAAATCTGTAGGTCTATGCTTCGCTAGTCTCTCGATCATAGACTTCCATGGCGCGACTCAGGCTACATTCTGGAAAAACTCAGCCATCTACTGCATAAACGTTGGCTGACCCTGAGCCTCCTGACGAGCCATCCTCGGACTCGCAGACTCACCAGGAACTCCCCCAGCTACATTGGCAGGACTCTTAGGCTCTGGTCTCTCACTGCCCTCAGCTCTTTAGGCATCAAAGGGTTCCAATTCTTATCCTATATTAAACAGAAGAGAAATCTGCAGGTCAGAGTCATATCCTTCCATTTTCATATGCAAATGCATGTTCATTCAATATACCAAAATACATTTTTACCCATTTATGCGCTTAGGTCTAGGAACGCCTAAACCACAGCTCTGATACCACTAAATTGTAACACTCCCTACCCGCCCTTACACTAGACGACTCCAAGGGGCGCTACAGTCCATATCTCTTTTTACAAAATCTTTAATTATAAAACCATATATTCATTTATTTACATCAAAATACGAATTTCAAAATCACTTTTAAGAAATATACAAAACTCATTTATTTCAAACGGAAAAACTGACAGAGTTTCCTCTGAAATTCGGACTTTCCAAACCTGTTACAAATCAACATATTCATATCCAAAACATTTCTTCCACAAACATATTCAATAACTGAAACCAAACTCCGTTTGGTTCATCATTTTCCATATCTATCACATGTACCAACATATATACACAACTTGACTTTTCTTTATCAAAAACATCATTTTAAAGCCAAATACATACTTATATGCGCAGGAATACAAATTGAAACTTTTATGTACAAAACCAAAGATAATATATATACCCAAAAATATATATAGAAGGATAGATGTGACTGTCTCAAGCTCACTGCAGATGCTTTCTCTTCAATCTTCGCCCTCCATAAGCAATCTATTACCTACGCGCGGAAATTCCAACGCGCTAAGCATATTTGCTTAATGGGTGTACACAAAACTCAATATTTGCATTTTCACACAATCAGTTTATAAAATCAATAACAAACTATCATCATTTGTGATTAAATCAATTTAATATCCAAAAAAACATTTAAAACGATACATTAAACAAAATAATTCTCATAATAACTTTCAGTGCCCCTAGTAAACATAAGCACGATACCATGGACTAAGAATCGGGTTTTCCGGCATTGGACACTCGGTGACTACCCGCCGGACTATCATATAATCATGTATATTCGGGGCCGGACACTAGGTGCCTCTCACAACCTCCGAATTAACATTCACTATAGTCGGTATGAATCAAACGGCGCAGTACTGCTTTATGACCCTAGCGGCATGCCACTTCAATCCTCCCCCTATCTGTGTCAAAACTTACTAAGGCTTGAATAACAATTTATTTTCAAAATTCGTTGAGTTGGTTTCGTTTAAACTTTCCGTTTCAAATCATTTTTCAAACAAAATATGGCAGCATAATAGCTGCATTTCAGAGGTTTCCAAAAAACCTGAAAATATGCAATAACACTTCTAACTATCTCGTCAATCCAACTCAACTTCGTTTTTCCACCATCATACAAATCAATTTTCAAGTTCGTCATTTAGTTTTTGTCATAACCATATAAATTTCATCAATTTTCATAATTCAAAAGCATATATATAATCAAACACATATCAACATATTCGCAAACAATATTTCAAAGCATTAAAGTATTCAAAAATCGATAATATTCCATTTATAAAAATGAATTGAATAAAGTGTACACCAACCTTTTAGCGTTTTATTCTCTAACGGAAGCTCAAACTTTCTCTTTTCCTTTTCTTTGGCTTCCTTGGGCTATCTCCTCTCCTGGATTTTCAAGATCACATAATTACTCAATAAAAGCTCATTTCATAATTAAAAATGCATGATTTACTATTCCTATTTGATCCAACTATTTTCAAATCGCACCAACCCAAAAATCATCAATCCCAAACCCAAACAACTCACCCCTATTCCTTATCGAAACAGTGTCGTTTTGAGCTAGTTTTGGGGTGGTTTTGGACTGATTTTAGTGACAGATCTGAGTTGGTTTTGGGCTGTTTTTTCTTCCTCTTTCTTCTCCTCTCTTCCTCTCTCTCTTTCTCTCTCGGTTCCGTCGCGGATAGCAGCTGGTTTGCCGTCGATCGGCGTCAGGTTCTGTTGCTGGTTCTGCACGCGTGGAAGAGCTAGTTTCCAGCTCGGTTCAGCTCCGTTCTGCTCTCGTTCGGGTCTGATTGGCGTCGGTTTTGCGGCTGGATCAACGAGCTCAGCGTTGGAATAAGTTGGAACAACTCGTCGGCGTCGTTGCGGCAGCGATCAAATCTGGTTCGCGCGACAGTTCTGCTCCTTTTGGCGTCGATCAGCTCGGCTTCAGCGTCGCTCAGTCACAGCTAGCTTGCAAGATGCTTCTGTTGTCGGTCGACGATGGTGCAGCTAGTCGACGGTGGTCGGCGACGGCAGCTTCCCTTTCTCTTCTTCTTCTTTCTTTCTTTCTTCCTTCTTTTTTTCTTTTCTTTTTCTTTTCTTCTTTTGGTTCGACGAAATTGGTTTCTAATTTTGAGTTTTGACTTCTATTTTGTGACTTCTATTTTCCTCCACAAACAAATCCTATAATACCTATTTCCTCCCTTCAAAATTTCATTCTTATACCTTAGGTTTTAGCCATATTTTACCATTACCACACAAATCAAATCTTATCTTCAATTTAATCCCTCATCTAATTAATCATAATAATAATGACAATAATACTATTCATGCATATGAAATTAGCGGTGTTACATAGATTCTTTGAAGTATTTTTCTTTTTTTTTTTTTTATTAAGTTAATTTTAATGTATAGGTTATAAAATAAAATATTTAAATTAATTTTTTTTCAATCCAATCCCAGCTTACATCAAATATAATATAGTATAATTTTAATCTAATCTCAAGTTCTATCAAATATGAGATAATAATTTTTTAATTAATTCAGTCTATTCAATTTCAATCAAATCTATTTTATTCTATTTCAAACCCGCACGCTACACGTAGTGCATGAGTTTGTTTGTTACAAGGGATTGGATAATTTCCAATTCTTTCCCTTATTTGTTGGTTGCATGAGATTGAATTTCTTAAATTTCATGTAACCATTTTATCCCAGCAACATGAGACCTTTTTTTTTTAAACTCCTTCTTTTTCCCTTTCTTATATTAATTATATAATACTTTATTAACACATTAAAAAATAACATATTTAAATAATAATTATAAAATAAATATTATTTTAAAACATTAATTTTAAAGAGTTAGATTTTACTTTTTTCAGTTTTATTTTATAAAAATAATATAATACATCTTGTCCAATCCCATAAAAGAGCAAACCAACAGACAATATTATTTTTAACCCGATCATATACATCATCAAATACATTATATTATTAATTTATTTAATCCAATTCTATCAAATTAAAACAATTCAATCCAGTTCTGCTTGTCAAACGAGATCTATGTGTATGTTTGTTGCAAAGAATTGGATTGAGATTGGATAATTTCCAATCCAATCATCCAATCTCATGCAACCACCATATCCCACCACATGCAACACAATTTTTCTTTTTTAATTTTTTAAATTATTCATTTTTTCCCCTCTTTTCTTATATTAATTTTATATAACATTAAATTTATTTTTAATATTATTTATTAAAGTATTAAAAAAATATACTTTACTAACAACTATAAAATAAATATAATTTTAGAGAATTAGGTTTTATTTTTTAAAATAATATTAAAATATTTTTAATTTTTATTAAAATAAAATGATAAATAATTATTTTTATTTCATTCCCATAATAAAACAAACAATAGAAAACCCATTCTCATAATGTACAAAATGCATTAGAAGATTAATTTAACCAATCAAATATATGTAAATTTAATCCGATCAAAAAACCCATTTGTAGGGTTTTTAAATCCGTACAACACTGCCTCACAGACTCACGCACACCCACTAGGTTACTTTATGGGTAGAGATACCAGTTGTCTAGCTCGTGTAACCACCGGCGTCGCCGTCGGTGGCGCCGTGGGCGGCGCCGTTGGTATTTCACTCTTCACTCTCTCTTTTGTTGCTTTATAGTTGATGTTTCTGTGTATGATTGAACAAGTTGTAAGCTTTGTTTTGAAGCGAAAGCAATCAATGTTCAAGAAAATGTGGATCAGATGAATTTTTTGATTGTGCAGGGGCTGTGTATGGGACTTATGAGGCTATCAGGTATAAGGTGATTCTCTGACTCAGATTCTGAAGATATTAAATTTTGGAACCATTTTTGTCATTATTTTTATCATTTTGTAATTGTGTCTCGAGGTTTAATGTTTACTGATAAACCATTAGCTTATTATTCACTCTGAGCTCGGATTGTGAGAAACAGGAGAAAGTGGGACCTTAGCCCAATCCTTTGTTCATTTGTTCCCGTTGGGTAGGTAGTGTCTTGAGATTTGAATCCGAGACCTTAAGTGTCTTTTAGTGCATACCTCCTACCACCAAGACAAATAACACAGAACAATGACCTTTGTTTTTCAGATTGTCTGTAATAAAGCATAGATGTAGCTACCTCTATAAACCCCACTAAATATCGATGAAGATTTTTATAGGAGACAAATGAAAAAGACATTAGGAAAACTTCAGTTGCAGCATCACAACCTGAGCTGAGCTTCACATAGGATGGTTAATATTTAAGTTGGTTCAAGCCCTACTAGATGTCCAGGACTTATCTCAAGTTTGATGGGGCGTGCAGAAGGGAGAAATCAAAATCTTTTTGTTGATGATTGAAAAACAAGTTTTATATACGTTTAAATTGGTTGCTCTACCTTTAATTGTAAAACATTAGTTTATATATTTATTTAATTTTTAAAATCTTTTATTGTTCATTAATTGGAAAAGGATGTGTATAGTTAAGTTCTTTGAATTGCTTGTTTTGCAAATGAAGGTACCAGGACTTCTGAAGATCAGATATATTGGACAAACAACGCTAGGCAGTGCTGCTGTTTTTGGTCTTTTCTTGGGTGCTGGGAGCTTAATACACTGTGGAAAGTCATATTGAGGTCTGCTTGCTGTACCAAGTAAATTAATAGTATTCTTCATAGAAAAGATTGCTATTCGAATTATAATCATATGCCTTTGTATCAACAGAGCATATCATGGTGATTGCCCTTTTTGTGCTGAAGAGAATTTTGATTGTGAGTTAGGGGTTTTGTGGATACAATATACTGCTTCATGGCCATGAGCCCTCTTTGTGAAATTTTCTGTGTTGTGTCATTTTGACACTGTTGACTACCTGGGCATAATCATTCATTGAACTCCTCTTTTTCAAGGGTTGTCTGTCATGTTCAACGCAAAGTATGTGCTTGGAGAATTGACAATGTTGTGGATTTCTCCGTCCATTTTTTTTTTTTTTCAAAAAAGAAAATTGGATTTTTAGCTTGCTTATTCTGGATGCATTGTTAAGTTGTATACTTGTATATCAATATGATCTGATGGTTTGTTAAGGTGATGTCATTTTTGGTGTGAAAGCATGGCAAATAACTTAAGTAAAACAGCCTCAAATGAGAACAGAATAAAGTGTAAAAAACTCGTTGAATATATTGACCAGACCTTTTTCTGTTGATGACTAATATCATTTAGTTTGTAAAATAATCAGAGCAGCTCTCATCTTCTTAAAAGTTTTTCTTTTTATATACTTCCTTTTGATGTATTTCTAAATATGCAAGTATATGACAAAAAGAATCTCTAATAAATTGTACCCTAATTATGTAAGGTTTTCCCATCTATATTACCATAATAAAGAGAAAATATAGCTCCTCTAAGATATAACCATATGAGATTATATAACAGCAATAATAAGAACTAATAAAATTATTTGAAAAAAAAAAAGAACTAACTAATTTTTTATTAAATTCTCATATTTAACAACTATATTTAATAGCAAACACAATTCAGAACCCTAATGTGGTATGGACTATACAAAGTTATACAAGCAGCAGAAACACTTAAGAGGTATACAACAGATCTGAACCACATACTTGAAAATATACAGCATATGTAATGCTCTCTAATTATTTACCAATACTTGATGTAGTGTTTCAAAATACTTGTTGGTTCTTACCTTTCAAACTAAAGCAGAAGAGAATAACTGCTTCACCTGTCGCAAACTAGACAAAACATCGCCTACCTTGGGACTACTTTCACTCCTTCCTTCAACTTTGCAACAACCGCCAATGCACCATTTTGCAATTTCACCAAACTTTATCAAACCTATAGTCTTGCATTTTTCATTAGGAGTATGAGTATCCAACCTTCTATCAAGGCACTCCTGGCCACCAACAAGATCATTTATCTGGTCAGGGCTTCCAATATTTTTATAACCATCCCTGTTCACAATAGGGTCTCCCCGTAAAAGCTCAACTAACAGCAGTCCGAAACTCCATATATCCTCAGCCATTTCTGATGTTAGCTCAGGATATGTCCTGTTGCTGCTGCAGTAGTTTGCAGTACCAAAACCTCCTAACTTGGCATTGCAGAATTCATCCAGAAGAATGTTCTCTGATGTTATATTTCCATGATATATTGGTGGTTTTGAGTACATGTGCAGCATTTGAATTGCAGAGCAGATTTGTAATGCTATTGCTAATCTCTTTTCCCAATTTAGTGTCCCTCCTCTTTCTCTCAGGTTCCAGCTCAAACTTCCCCTTTGCATAAACTCAAAAACCAAATATCTTCTGCGAAGTCCATCTTGAGCATACCCCAGTAAGGAAACAATGTTTGGGTGAGACGAGGATTTGAGCAAGATTTCTTCTTCCAATTCTGTCTGAGAGGCCATATCCCTCCTAGCTTTAACTGCTACTACATTCCCATTTGTTGAAACTGCTCTGTATACGACTGCAGAAGGACCTTCACCAATTCGGTTCTCTTCTCTTTCAGTATTTACTCTAATTAGCATTAGGTCGCCCTCATCTGTGTTCATGGAGCTTATATGCCTTCTGTTTCTTTTAAGCATAGCTAATATAATGAAAGTGAGAGAAATACTCACTGCAACAATTGCTAAAACAACAACAGCGACAATCAAAACCTTTTTGTCTCGATTAACAGGAGAAGCAATGTAAAATTTAGCTGACCAGCCTTCCCCTTTATCTGTCTGAGTAGCAAATGCGATCCTGACCTCACCAGTCAAGTTCATTTGTGGAAGATCGGACCCAGAGTAAAATCCGGAGAAGGTAGCAATCTGCTGCTTTTTGCCATTATATATTGCAATAAAATCCAAATCTTTAGAGATGTTAATGTGAGTGAAACTCAAGGATACGAGAGTTCCTGGTTTCCCATGGAGAATCCACTGGCAACTAAGACCATCTACGTAGGAAAAGCTGGTAGATGAAGTGTAGCCAATAATTCCATGATGGCTATAAACATCTTCCCTTCCATCGCAAAGCCCTACGATATCCGTACTATTTTAGTAGTTTTATTTTTAATTAATGAAGTGGATTTGAAAAAAAAATAGCTTAGATTTTCATTACCTGCAGAATAGCTAAGCTCCCATCCTCTCGATTCAAAGGGAACGTAATCACCACTTGTGAACTCAATATAAGCATTTGAGCCAGTTACCTTGAATTTCTTGTCAAACTCACCAGTATTTGCCTGAACAACAGAGCAATTCACAAGACTCGAATGTGACTGACAAATTAGGAGGTGATCATCACCGCCTGCTGCAATTGCAAGGTAGTTGACAGTAAAACTTATGAACTTTGCATTTGGAAGTTGGATCTTCCACTGACATTTCTGGTTTGGGGCATAGGGTTGCAGTCCATCAGTGTCATTAACTACAATTCCTCCTTTCAAGTGTCCTCTGGGCTGCTCCAGAAGAACTGCTTTGCTGCAGCAGATTTCTGCACGTAGAAAACTTGAATTGAATTTAATTTCAGTTAAAACAAATACAAGCAGAACCTCAGCTTGATTGATGTAGTCAGTTTATTTCTTTTTGATATCTTTTCAACCTGTTGCTAGAATTTTGTCTGCAATACCTGAGGGTTTCAAGGCGCAGTTTCTGATTTTCTGGTTCCAAATGTATGGTATAATGTATCTATAACCATTTAAACCAACTGTATTGAAGCTCATCTTCCTGTCTTTGTCTGTATACAGAGGAGGACCAGAATTCATTTTCTGAAACTGGTAAATACAAGAACTGCTGACTGTCAATTGGCGACCATCATTGCTAGTCCATCCGCTTCCATCTTGATCAGTAACCTCTTCAGCGATTTTTGCCAGCATATAACCCACCAAACTATCTATCTTCTCATCACCATTAGGTGGAGCGATATAGGAACTCCCATGGATAAATTGCGAACACTGATCAGCAGCATTCTGTGGTTCTCTTGCCCATGTCATGTTCACTGTCATCTTTCCAGAGACCTCTAGCTGAAACTTTCCACTACACAAGTCCATCAGTTCCCTCTGCTTCTGCCCATCTAAGAACATGACAGTATGTGAAAACAAAATATGATAAACAGAGTTCTCATCCACTTCGAAAACTCGATTACAGTTCAAGTTCCCACCAAACCTTTCAATAGCAGTCTTGTTAAAAACTGTCTGTGCAATCTCAACCACTTGATCTAAAGTCATGTTGAGGTGAGGGCCGGTGTAGAAACACTCAGCACCAACATCTACTCTATCAGTCACTGGAGCATTTGAACTGTCTTCATATTGTCTTATAACATCCCACCAATCTCCCAAAGTAGGCACCTCGGAATCCGTAGTACTATGTTGAGATGCAGTCAATGAAGTTATGGCATTTCGAATAGCTTCTCTACCGGATTCTTGCCACTCAATACCGAACCATATAAGAGAAACCATGACTGGTTCTGTCATGATTCTCCCACCATTATAAGATAGGCCAAAGGTGGTTTCATCTGCAGATAAACAGGGAAACTGAGGAAGAAAGTATAGTAAAACTGCAGTTGAAAGAATACCAACCATTTGTTGTTTTCTACAGAATATGGTAACTTCAACGGAGAATAATGAGATTATCTTAACAAGTAAGAAAATGGTTTCATGCCGGCAGGTGGCTGTAGAAAAAAGAAGCAGGCCGTCCAAGGCTGGAAGAAAGACAGAAAACCAATGGCTGGCCGGCCTTCCAAACATAGATGGTGTCTGAAAAAAAACAGATTAGTCAAAGTAAAGTAATGAGAGGTTTTTGATTTGAGTTGTCAGAAGTAGACAAGAAGCAAAGACATAGCAAGAGTCTGCAGAGCAAATTCTTTTAACTAAAGTTGCAAAAGAAACCTCCAAAAGGCTCCTTTTGTTATTCGAAATATTGAGTGTTTAGTTGAATGACCTCCTGTGTTTGGAGCTGTCTCTGCCAAGTTCTATAGGATTTTTCACCCTATTTTTCTATTTCCAATCTCAACATGTTAGCAATTACTCCTTGTTTGTATTATGGACTGGAAAGAAGAGAGATGCATGGCAAATCGACCATTGTCCTGCGTCAGGGAATACTAGGTATTTTTTGGATATTTAAACGTTTAACTGGTGCTTTCGTAAATAATACAAATTGTATGTTATGTACGAGTAGTTAAAAATACTTTTTCAAAACTGTTGTTGACATATCAATCCATAATGTAGTATGATGGTAGGAGACCGCTTATTTAACTTTATTATAGTTTAGGTTTGAGTTGCTACGTTATAGATTATATTGAATAAGAATAGTAAACTATATTTTAGTTTTCTTTGTATTGGTAATGTAATAAATTTTAGAAAGCAAATTTTTTGTTCTCTTTCGTTACTTTATCATATCAAAAGCTGTCATAAGAGGGACTAAATTGAGAAATTTTTGTATTTCGACAAAGTTATAAATCATAAAATATAAAGATTAAAGAGAAGGTTTGTCATAATAATAATAATAATAATAATAATAATAATAAAAGAGTAATATTAGACTTTTTCAAATATTTTATTTAAATTTATATCTAAATGATGTAACATATGAGTTGTTAAGATTTTATAAATCATAAGATGATGTGATAATTAATAGGATCTTAATAATTTATATATTACGTCATTTGAACACGAATTTTGATAAAATATTTAAGAAACTTAATATTCCTCATAATAAAATAGTTGATGACGGCCGCTAAATACATAACATGAATGTATGTGAAGACACACTCGGTATAATCTAGGAAGACGTTAAATCTTAAAGAGAGTTGAATTTGATCCCAAAATCTCCAATGCCACGATAATACATTTGCCTCCTAATTAATTTCCTATAATTTGAATCATAAAAATGTAAAAAGCTGAAATAAAAATAAGATCATCAATGCTTGATAAATCAGGAGATGACGAAGCAGATAGATACAAAATCTTTATCTACCCAAACCAAATGAGGGACTGAGTATGGTACAACTCGTTTGTACCATACAAACGCACATTGGCTGCCAGATGGCAGTCAAAGTGCAAAGTGTGACCCGTTCAACCGTTGTTGTAAATCAAAATATTATTTTTATATTAAGAAAATAATTTATTAATATTAAAATAATAAAATAATTCATAAATATAATATTTTATTATAAAATATAATATAATATTAATATTATAATAATTTTTATTTATTATTAAATTAATCGATATTATATTATTAAAATAACATATAAATATAATATAATATTAATTTTTATTTATTATTAATATTTTATTTTAATATCAAAGTTGTTCACGTAACAACTACAACATCTTTGTTAACAGTTAGCGTAACTGTTAACTTATTAAGACCAACGTTATAATTGTTAACTTGTCAAGTTTGATATTAGGGTAACGTCTGAAGTTATTAAAAATTAACAAAAACTAACGTATGACAACAGCTAACGTATAAGTTGTTAACTTAACAACTCCGACATCCTTCTTAACAATTATTGTCATGTCAACTTGTTAAAACTGACGTCAAAGTTATTCGGTTATCAAGTTGGACGTTAGGGCAACGTTTGAGGTTGTTAAAAATTAACAAAAACGGATGTTTGACATTAGTTAACGTCCAAGTTGTTAACCTTACAACTCCGACATCCCTCTTAACAATTACTGTAATGTCAACTTGTTAAAACTAATATCGAAGTTGTTCAATTATCAAGTTTAACGATAAGGTAATGCCTGAAATTGTTAAAAATTAATAAAACGGACGTATGACATTAACTAATATCAAAGTTGTTAACTTAACAACTTCGACGTCCCTCTTAACAGTTACTATAACATCAATTTGTTAAGACTAATGTTGAAGTTGTTAAGTTATCAAGTGGGACATTAGGGTAACGTCTAAAGTTGATAAAAATTAATAAAAATGGATATATGATATCAGTTAACGTCAAAGTTGTTAACTTAACAACTTCGACATCCCTTTTAATAATTACTATAACGTCAACTTGTTAAGATTAATGTTAAAGTTGTTCAGTTATCAAGTCGAATGTTAGGGTGACGTCTGAAGTTGTTAAAAATTAACAAAACGAACGTATGACATCAACTAACGTTCAAGTTGTTAACTTAACAACTCTGACATCCCTCTTCACAATTAATGTTACATCAACTTGTTAAGATTAATGTCGAAGTTGTTCAATTATCAAGTCTAACGTTAAGATAACGTTTGAAATTGTTAAAAATTAACAAAAATGGACGTATGACATCATTTAACATCCAAATTGTTTTCCTTAACAACTCTGACGTCTTTCTTAACAATTATTATAACATCAATTTGTTAAGACTAACGTCAAATTTGTTCATTAGTCAGATTTGACGTTAGGATAATGTCTGAAGTTGTTAAAAATTAACAAAAACGGATGTATGACATCAACTAACATATAAGTTGTTCCTTTAACAATTCTAGCATCGTTCTTAACAATTGGCATAACGTCAATTTGTTAAGATTAACGTTGAAATTGTTTAGTTGTCAAGTTCGACATTAGGATAATGATTGAAGTTTAAAAATTAACAAAAACGGACATATGACATCAGCTAACATCCAAAGTGTTCCCTTAACAACTCTAACGTCCTTCTTAACAATTAACATAACATCAACTTATTAAGACTACATCTAAGTTGTTAAATTGTTAAGTTTGACATTAGGATAATGTCTGAAGTTATTGAAAATTAACAAAAGAAAACGTATGACATCAGCTAACATCCAAATTGTTTATTTAACGACTCCAACGTCATGCTTGACAATTAACCTAACGTTGACTTGTTAAGATTAACATTTAAGTTGTTCAGTTGTTAAGTTTGACGTTAGCATAACATCTGAAGTTGTTAAAATTGAACAAAAAGGAATGTATGACATCAACTAACGTCCAAGTTGTTCCCTTAATGATTCTAACGTCTTTCCTAACAATTAACGTTTTGTCAACTTGTTAAGACCTAACATCAAATTGTTCAATCGTCAAGTTTGACATTAGTTATTAATTACATTTATTTTTATATTATTGAATGTATAAAAAAATAAAATAAAATTATAATGACTTCAATAAAATTTAAAAGATTTTCATACTTAATAAAATGATAAAGAGTTACCCATACAATTTAACTTTTGAACATAGAGTATGATGAGACTTAAATATGGTAATTTTATTTTTTGTTAAATTAAAATTCTTACTTGTAATTGAATTGTAAATTATTAAGAATTGTTTTAAAATGCAAATTTGAAATGCAATTTAATTATAATTTATTTTAAAAAATAAAAATTGTTATAAAGTTCTTACATTAATTATATTACTTTTTTTTTTTAAATTGAATAACATAAAAAATAAAATACAATTTTACACCAAGTATGCGTAATTTAATATTCTTGTTAATACCTAATATCCCAACATAAGATTTTAATAAGTATACCAAAATTAAATCTAATTTTGTCAAACATCCTCTAAGTTATAATATTTCTCACAAACATAAGACTAAATTTAAACACATATCCATCATATAGACTTAAATTAAATAATATAAATTAAATACACTTATTTCAAACATGTTTACTAAAATTAATATATACAATTAGTGCTATTTGGTTATGGGTGTATAGTTTATATGTTTGAGTTAAAGATCGAGGAAAATATAGGCAAAAAAAATGTGTGTCATTCATAGACTAGCTCCCTTAAAGTGTGGATCTTTCACAAAAATGATAAAAAAATTTTTTAGCTTCATAATCCAATTTAATTTTTAATTTTTAAATATAGTAAAATATAATAACTTAAATTGGATTTTTTTTTTTTTTAAAAAAAAACTACTTGATTTGGATTAAATTATTATGTAAATAGATTTTCGAATATAATAAGTTTATTAAATTTATTTCTTAAAAACTCATAAATGTATTAACACTTAATTTTAATATAATTTCAAAGATTATTTTTTTTAAGACTTAATTTTGCATTTACATATTTACCCTTAGGAGGTTTAAGAAATTTTTTGATGGTACATTGGGTTTTGGAGAATAATGAAAGTGTTAGGGTCTATCTTGACCATTTATGAAACTAAGAGAAGATTTATAACAACATTTTATGAAACAAGGTGGATTTTGGCCCTTTATGAAGTTGTAACGCATTTTGTCCTATGTTTTATAAAATAAGGTATATTTTAAAAATAGTGAAAATTTCCAACACTACCCCTTATTTCAAAACCAAAAATCATTTTTTACCCCTTACAAAATAATTTATTTTTGACCCCTCAAACAAATAAATTACACTCAATGTATCGAGACCCACACTGAATCCCCCTGTGGAACCCGATGGGAGTCTCGAAGCACTTCGATGAAAGTCAATCGAACCCTTACTCTAGGTTCGAAAGGGTCATGTGGAGATATCGCTCTCACTTAAAATCCATTTTCTCGTGAAAATGGGTGCAATTTTTTTTTTTCTTTTTAGTGTACGTTTACAAAACCAGGTTATAAAAATTTTGGCAGTACAATGACTAATTTTATAAAAATTCCACCCTGCAAAAGTTTAGAAAATATGTACACTTCTATAATAATTAAATTATCAACTTTTGGGCCTCAGATCATCTTTTCCTTTTTTCACAAATCAACCACAAACATATTTCTAATTTAAAATAAAACTTGAAAATCATTTCATTTACATAGAAGTGTACTATACATGTCAAAATATAATATTTACAAAATATACATTAAATCATAATTAGTTATGCATGAACATGAAATTTCAAAATAAATAAATGCAGTGGCATCATGTCTTCAACCCACCTACACATCTGACGGAGTCCCTTCAGATTGACGGCTTGTACCTGTATCTGGGGAGGATTTTTCAAAAATATGAAAAGAGTGGTGAGTATTTAACTCAGTGAGTGGGTAAACTTTTTAACTATAATATTCGCTTTCTAAATGTATATTCTCCCAAATAATTTGGAAAACTAATAATTTCTTTTTAACTTTTATAAAACTGTAAAACTAGCATAAAGTATGTCAATATTACTTTATTGCTCGAAAACTAATAATAATTTTCATAAAATGTTAACTTTCTTGTTTTCTAACTTCACTTCTAATGATGTGCTTTTTCCTTTTAAAATTTACCAAGATAACCCAAGGAAACTTATCCTTACATGATGGTACGTATACACGTTACTAGGACTCGGGAATGCTATCATGTATAGTCGCAGATGTGGGAAACTCTGGGGTCACGATTCCCCCCCTAACATCAGGTAGATCTACATTACCATATACATGCAAAGGGCGACACATTGACTCAAACCCCCAAGTTAGTGACTCTCCCAACTATCTTACCATACACGCATATGGTAGTTCGGTCGGGTATACTAGGGATTAGGGTAAACTAAAGGCATTTATAAATCCTTTCAATAAACTTTAAAAACACTTGCACTAGATATGAAGGTATATTGATCTAACTATCAAATATTCTTTCTACTAGTATATGATTTACAACCATAAATCTTTCTAAGGCAAAAGCTTAAAATTTTATAAATTCTTTTAGTATGTCTCCTTTATGCATGTATTTCACTCAATATACTAAATTGTTTTACTCTAAAAAATATATATATATATATATATTTGCAACATAAATTTAGAAACTTACATGCATCTCTAGAAAATATTAATATGCTAAAAGTTTAATCAATTCAACAATTATAAATTGGATATATAATCAACATTTGCAAACATAAATTATCAACTAGTAAAACTCATAGAAACTTTTAAAATAACCACACTCACAACTTGCTTTGCAAATTAGCAAACCCTTCTTTTAAGTTCTTCCTTTGCCCTTCACTCCTCCTACACTTAATCCGAGCATAATTTTCATTTAGAACTCATACATACATCAAACTAATAAACGCAACTCAATTTCAACATGTTATGAACACTAACATCACATTCTTGACATATTTTTAAACTAACATTTAATATCCATTTCTATTTTTTTTTTTTGCACAAACTTACTAGAATACATGCTAAACACCATAAAAACACACCAAAATGGTTGGAATTCATCTTGAACATCACCAACCCACCTTGGCTAATTTCAACACATTACCCACTCAAATAAATTTCTTCCATTTTCATGGTTACAATAACATTCAAACCATCAAAAATTCATATAATATCCAAACATCAACTTAATAAACTTAATTTATTATTTGAATCATAACCCTTCAACATGACCAATTGAAATTGATATACATACACATGACTTTCTTTTTTATTTTTCTTGATTCCAACCAACTTAAACACATATAAATTAGCATGAAACTTCATCAAAATCATCAAACATAAATGGAATCAAGAGATGTACACAAAGCTGAAATTTTTCATTTAGTAGAATATTATCAATTTTCTTTTGTTTTCTTAACACCTACTAACTTAAATCCATGCCAAAACATCATACAATTATATCAAAGCATCAAAATCATTTCAAACACGTATAAACCCCAATCTAACCAAATACACTAGTATGCATCCATTAATCATTCATTTCATTTTCTTTCATTTCCATAAGCATCAATTACTTTCAAATCACTTTAATAATCATCTAACATTTTAAAATCAAATCAATTCAATTTTATTAGAAAAGTTACATGAAACCCTAACTCTTACCTCAATAGTTTTCTTGACCAACTCTTGATTTGAGCTTTCTTCTACTTCCAAGTTTAATTTGAAGATGATCAACCTCTATTCATGTAAAAAATTCCATCAATAACCCATCTTGTCAACACCCGTCAAAATTACCATCAAACTAACCATGAAGAATAATTCAATTTTTCGTACCTAATTAACTTCACTTGTTCTTGAATGATTCTTAATGAAAGCAAGGTGAAAAGATTGATGGAAGAACCCTTGAGTTTGGTCTCTTCTTCTTCTTCTTCTTCTTCTTCCTTCTTTTTCCTTCCTTTTTCTTTCTTCCTCACGGCCTTCTCTCTCGCTTTTCGGTTTATCACGAATTCTTCTCCTCTTGGCCGAATATCTTTCTTCCTTCATTCATTTCATGATTCACTTTATATATATAACTCTCCAAATGACCATTTTACCCTTAATAATTTCCTACAATATCAACTATGCCCTTATGTTACACATGGTTACATTTCATTGGTTAATCACTTTTAATCAACTTAAAAATTTTCTTAATCACACATTTGGTCATCACATTGACCCTAAGGTGTCATTCCCTCATTAGTCTATTCACAATCACATGGATTGTGCTTCTTTAGTCACTAATCTCTTCATATAATTTTCATTTAATCATCTACCTTATACATTTAATTCATTCATCTCTAAATAAATTCAAAAAATATTCCATGGTCATCTAATCGTCAAATCGACCATACAATACTCTAATTGGGTGTCTTAACTCTCAACTCTAAGCTTTGAAAAAAATTCAATTGGATTTAAAATCATCCATAACCATTATTCTTCCAACAAGGGTATTTTCATTCGACCATTTTTAGAACTCTTAAAATCTACTCAAATGGACTCATTTTTGATCTGTTTCAGTTTCCTTAGACTTTAATACTCATTCTAAAAATTTTCGATTTTTCAGGGTCTCTCATAAAATCACTATTCATCCCACACTATTCATCTGGAAACACTGTTCATCAAAAAAATTTTATTTCTCTTAGAAAAAGGAAATTCTAGGTTCTACATAATGTCCTGTAATTACCAAAATACCCCTCTTAGTAAAATTTTAAAAATACCATGACATGAGGAGCGTGACAGGAGGCTGTTTTATCGCGCTCGCCTCCGGTCATGCACAGGCATGACGGGATAGCCTCTTGTCATGCCAAGTGTGACGAGAGAGCCTTCCGTCACACCTAAGAGTGACGAGAAGTTTTCTCGTCACGCTTGCCTTGGGCATGATAGGAGGCTCTCTCGTCCTTTTCATGGCCAAGCATTACGGAAAGTTATCCTGTCACGCTTAAAGGTATTTTGATCAATAGGAGATATTGGATGTAATTAATTTGTTTGAGGAGCTAGAAACAAACTTTTTCTTAAAATGGGCTAAAAACAAATTTATTTATTTATTTATTTTTATTTGGATAATTTTGAATCTTTCTCTTTATAATATTCGTATATTCTAAAGTATAAAAGACTGTTGCCCAAGGTCGTGGGGCTCTAAAACTTGTGAGAGATTATTTTTCCTTGTATAATTTATGCAGTGGATAGTTACCTTTGATTAGCTTGCGACTGTTTCTAGGTATGAAAATTTGCTTCTCTATTCCTTTGTAGTTACCTTCTTCTGCCTTAAGATTACTAGTCTAACTGATTTGAGTTGTGACGTTTTGATAAACCAATTCTCCAATGTACTATTATTTTGTTTCAAATTCCTTTGTCTTTTAGCAACCAATATTAAAGTTTCTTTTTGCCATTCATTTTCTTATGCACAATCAATACTAATAATATCTTTGTGCCATCAAAATCTTAACAACCATTCTTATGTTCTGAATTAGTAAATATAGCTTCATTTTATTTTAAATTAGTTTTTCTTTTTATTTTTTTTTAATATTTAATAATTTTAGTTCCACACATCCAATCAATAAATCCTAAAATTTCAAATTTTCGTAAATTCTAAAGTGCAAGCCTTCCACTTGTCATGGGTGCACGACTACGCACACATCCTGGTGCGGTTTTTGGAACGATGTGGTCTGGAGATTGCAGTGACGTCAATGGCCTTGGTGCGGCCGTCTTCTCTAGAGGCGACTGAGAAATCGACGGGTTGAAGACAAAACGTTTTAAGAAACACCTTCTTGGCAGCTTGTAATCCCTATGATGATTCATGAAGAATATTAAGAAATTTATAATCAACCCAAAAACCTTCATAACGTCTTCAATTAGTCCAATTATGCTTTTCATCTCCTTTGATATGTTTCATCTCCTTCGATATACTTCATCTTCTTACAACTTTATGAAAAAATAGAAAAACATATACAGAGATGTAGAACTGAAATATATATATATATATCAAAAACATTTATTTGATAATAATTAATTAAAGTGAAAGAATGATATTCATCTTTTAGACTTACAAAAGAAAATTTGAATTTTAAGTCTGATATTTAGTGGAAACAGAGTGCACTTTAACGTGTTTTAAACTTTTAAAAAAATTCAAACATATCAAAGTCATTGAAGAAGAAGCTCCTTCACTCACAAAATATTGATATTCAAATTTCTGACACAACTGTATCAAAGCCTGGCAAACTCGTCAACCCGTCGAATTCTCCGTCGACTCCGGCTTTATCCGTTGAAGTTTCTGACACAACTGGATCTCCTTCACTCACAAATCCATTGAAGAAGAAGCTCAAGGGAGAAAGCAAGCAGAGACTAAGAGATGCACAACTGGATCTCTTCCACTCACAAAAACATAAAAACCTCTTCTAGAATGTTCTAGTGAATGGCTGCAGAGACTAAGAGAAATGCACGATTGGATCTCTTTGACTTTTTTTTTTTTTAATGTTTTAATTTAATTAGTTTAATTAGCTTTATAATTATTTATCTATAATATTTAAAAAAAAAACAAATAAATAGGTATAATTGATAATACATAAGTGCATACTTACATAATATGAATTTTTAAAATTCTTAGTGAGGTGTAAATACAACAAGGGGTGTACGTACCTTTTTCAAGGGATGGAAATATCGTCACTCAAAAATTTCACAGATTTAGGTGTGGATTTAAACAAACTTGCCCAAACTCAATCCCTAACCATCCCTAAGTGCACCCTACTCAAAAAAAACTTGCTATTAATACTTACTCAAAAATGTTAATTTCAATTATACACATATGTAGGTAGTTCATATTGTACCTAGTTATGCAAGACACGATCTAGTTGCGTAGAAGTTGAGACACAATTTGCATGGTTGGCCTAGATTGCGGATTCACGTTTAAGCATAAAATTGCCACCTCTACCATAGATTTTAGTTCATTCTCAACTTCAAGCGAAGGAGGTGAAATTTGTCGGTCTAACACATCATCGAGTGTTGTGTTCTTATTGTCAGATGATGTTGTAAGTGAGAAAAGAAGGTCTTTTGGGTGACTTCCTTTGATCACTTCCAATGCTAACACCCCAAAACTATACACATCACACTTTTCAGTTGCCTTCATTGTGTAAACAAGCTCTGCAAGATAGATGACATATATATAATTATATGATATAGTCAATTAATTATACAAAAGTAATCAATAAAGTTATAATAATGAATTCGTTACCTGGAGCAGTATATCCTAAGTGCCTGCAAATTCAGTCAAATTGGATGAGTCAACCTTAAGAATTTTAGTAGTGCCAAAGTCTGAAACAAGAGCTTCATATTCCAAATCCAATAATACATTCTTGCTTGATATGTCTCGATGAATGATTGGTGGGTAGCAATCATGGTGCATGTAAGACAAGGCATGAGCCACTCCTTTTATAACCTTCACTCTTCTATGTCAGATCAATTCTGCAGCTGTTACTCTGTTGCATAAGATTGTGGCCAAGCTACCCTTTTCAATGTATTCATAAACTAAATATGAGTATTGAGGATGTGAACAAAAACCATAAAATTTCACAATATTTCGATGCCGTATCTCTGTCAAAGCTCGTATTTCCCTTTCAAATTCCTTTTGAAATGTCATTCCACTCTCACTAGCACATAATGAGTGTAACTTTTTCACTGCTACGATATCTCCAGATGGTAGCTCCAGCTTTGTAAACACTTCCAGATCCGCCTTTTCCAATGCAATAATTGGCATCAAAATTCATCGTTGCACTTATTATATCTTCGTGCGTGATTCGTCCATCAAATGTCAATATCGAAAATGGTTTTTGATTGTTCCCATTGTTTGGCTCTTGTTGTGAGTCTCTTTTCCTCCTATGAAGAGTAGAATATATTCCAATGAGCCCAATTGCAAATGCAAGTGCTCCGAAAAGAGGGAACACAATTGCAAACACGATTTGCCTTAAGTTTCTTGAGACATGCCTGTGAGACGTGGAAATATTACACGGCTGCAGTACACTATTGTTACCACATAATAACTTGTTCCCTTGTAATTCTTCCATTGTAGCATCTTGAAACGCTTTGCTATTAGGAATTGGACCCCACAATTCATTATAGGAAATGTCCACGCAAGACAAGATGCGCATATCTTCAAACTTTCTCGGAATTAAACCAAAGAGGCTATTGTGGGACAGATTCAACATCTCCAAGCTTTTCAAATTGCATATTTCAAATGGTATCTCACCTCTGAGCAAGTTATGACTCAAATCTAACTGTGATAGATGATCTAACTTCTCTAATTGAACAGGAATATCTTTACTCAGCTGATTCCAACTCAAATTTAAGTAGAACAACTTCACCAAGTATCCCAGGCTTTCTGGAATTGACTTGTTCAATTTATTTGCTGACAAGTCCAGGTACTCAAGTTCATTGAGTGAGCCAAGTTCTCCTGGTATTGTACCAGAAAGTTTATTTCCACTTAAAATCAGCTTGGTTAGAGAAGTCCAACCTTCCAATTTCGGTCGGAATTTCCCCAACTAAGTGGTTCAGTGAAAGGTCAATGGCTCCCAATTTAGTTGAGTTTCCGATCTCAGGAGGTATGCTTCCAGTAATATCATTCCCAGTTATTCTAAAATCCTGTAATTGAAGGCACTTCCCCCAATTCGATGAGATTTGACCATAAAATTTATTATGGCTGATATCAATGAATTTCAACTTCGGATAGACACCAAAATCTTCAAAAATGTTTCCTGTGAGTTGGTTTCTTTCAAAACGGGCCCTATCTAAGCTTGTGCAATTAGTCAAGCTTTTGGGGATTGGGCCAACAAAATGGTTGTAACCTACTGACAAGTACTGAAGCGACCTGCTATGACAAATATTACGAGGTAAATAGCCTGTGAAATGGTTCTGACTCAATCCGAGAAAGATCAACTTCGTAAGATTTTCGAATATTGGAGGAAAGGAATTGGAAAGTCTGTTCCCACTAAGGGAGAAACGTTTTAAATTACTTAGACAACCAATTGAAGGAGGAACAGAACCGGTAAACTGGTTATCATTTAATGCTAGATCTATAAGAAATGTTAACTTTCCTAAAACTGTAGGAATGAAACCAGAAAAATTGTTATTGTAGAGGTACAAAATGCTTAAGTTACTCAGATTACCAATTGAAAGAGGAATAGAACCAGTAAACCAATTATTATCTAATTGCAGATTAGTAAGAGATGTCAATTTTCCTATTTCCATAGAAATGGAGCCAGAAAGATTGCTGTTATACAAGTACAAAATGCTTAAGTTTCTTAGACTACCTATTGAAGGAGGAATAGATCCAGTAAACCGATTGTCACTTAAATCCAGATCGATAAGACATGTCAGATTTCCTATTTTCGTAGGAATGGAGCCAGAAAGATTGTTGTGATTTAAGTCCAAAATGACTAAGTTGCTTAGACTACCTATTGAAGGAGGAATAGATCCAGTAAACCAATTGTAACTCAAATCCAGATCGATAAGACATGTCAGATTTCCTATTTCTGTAGGAATGGAGCCAGAAAGATTGTTACTATTAAGGTGCAAAGTGTTTAAGTTGCTCAGACTACCTACAATAGGAGGAATAGATCCAGTAAATCCAATTGTAACTCAAATCCAAGTCAGGTAAGAGATATCAAATTTCCTATTTTCCTAGAAATAGAGCCAGAAAGATTGTTACGTTGGAGGTACAAAACTTTTAAGTTGCTTAGACTACCAATTGAATGAGGAAGGAAACCACTTAGTTGATTTCCATGAAGATAGAGGATCTTCAAATCAATTAAATGGCCAATTTCTGGCGGTATTTTCCCAAACAACTTATTCATTGAAAAATCAAGGTACGTGAGTTTGGTGAGGTTGCTGATATGAGGTGGAATGGTACCAAAGAGTTCATTTCTGTTGAGATCAAGATAAGAAAGCTGAGGAAACAACGAGAGAGGGAATTCATCAAGCGTACCTCTTAAACTCAAGTTGGTCAGGTTTAAGCCAATGACGCTTTCGGCATGGTTGCAAGAAATTCCGAACCACGTACACGGGCTGGTTTTGTTTTTGCGGTGGGTAGAATTATTGGTGGAATTAACAGGATAAGGTGTCCACGAAGGCAAAAGAGAAGGGTTTTGATTTTGAAGGGTGGCTTTCCATTTCAGAAGAGCGTCTGCTTCTTCAGTAGAATCGGCAGCGGCATAAAGTGAAAAATGAAGCATAACAAAAAGGACAAAGGCAAAAGGCAAGAATAATCTGCTCAAGCTTGGCAAACCCATCGTTTAGATTATTGAGTAATGAAGTACTTTGAGCTCAATATATATATAGTGTCAGGATCCTGCCATTTACAGTTTTTCATTCTCATGGTTTGAAAAGTCTTACCCATTTTTAACTCCAAGTTTTGTTAATTTCTTGTGAAATTCTCTGCAGAAAGAAATATTTGCAACTTGTTAATTATCTGCCTGAATTTTAATTCGATTGTCGGTATCAAGAGTGGCCCAACTGTTGGCGTAGAAACTTCAAAGGGGCTGACAGACTAGTTCCACCTTTCAATCGTAATGGGACCGGAGCTATAATTTCCAAATCAACTGCTAAAGTATACCATCGGGTACCTAGTTTGAGCACATTCAGCAGGAGGCCATTTTTACTTCCAGAGAAATTTTCGTGTGAATCAAGTTTAAAACTAATAACAAAAAGAACTCTCTCTCTCTCTCCCGTTTTTTTTCACAATATGAGTTTAGTGTTTGAGTCATATTCTCACTCTTGTTAGTTAGAGATAATGTGAGTGTTATATATTAATCAATTTTCGTGAACTCAAATCTATCTCTACGCCGTCATGACCCAATCAAGTTATATTCAAATTTAGCATCTTACTTCAATTAAAAATAGTTTCAGATGATCTTTTAATGAATAAAATTAAATTCATCAAAATTATTTAAGCATTCAAAATGTTATTTTTAGGATTAAATTGTTATTTATATAATTATTATAATTTGATTTTAAAAATACTAAATTTGGTGAGACTATGAGATTATCAAAATAAGATATATTTCATTTTATTAAATATTTTATATTGAGTGAAACTAGGTGAGTTTCTTTTAATTAGTGAAGATCGAATACAATGTATAGTAATAGATATGTCTTAATCAATTCAATCATAAGTCAAATACTGACTTTATTTCACAGATCTATTGTTTTATCTAGGTGTTCTAAACGCACCCCCCATGATAGTTATTTTTGTCCAATCTAGTTTAACATTCGTATTCTAAGTTCACCCTTAATGATAATTATTCTTTATCTTATTAGTTACCATCAAACCCAAAAGTTTAAGTTTTTGGGTCTGGTATAACTAACATGGTATAAGAGTTTAAAGGTCTTTAGTTCAAACCCTCTGTCTCCCCTTTATTTTATAATCTTCTCGTTACATATGTTATACGGTAAGGAATGTTTAACATGTGTCCGATATTTGTCATCTGTTCACGTTATACGTAAAGGATGTGTCATGTGTCAACCTCAAGTTTTAAATATTATAGTTGAGTCATTTCCTATTAGCTCAAGTTTTTAGGTCTGATGGTAATTAACATAATTTAACACTGATGTTCTAATTTCTACTCACAATCTTAGTTATAGTTATTCATTTTGGAGTTATTTAAGTTGAAGAAGCAAGCTTAGTGCTCGGCTTTTATCAAAAGCCTTGGCTAATGTAATGCATGCATCCTTTAATATTGTTCTTAGAGTGTGGATGTTTAAACCCCTCTAAACCTATTTGTACACTTTTCTAATATGTTCACCCCATCAAGTAATTTATAATTTTTTGGTCTAATTGCACAAACCCCTTTTGAGTTTAGGATTAATTACAACTAGATGGATCTTTTACTCAAAATTACACAATTTTATATTTAAAGAGAAATAATATTGGATGATACATTGAAAATGTAAAATATATTGACGTAAGTTGATTTTATATATATATACATACATACATAATATACATATCACCTGAAGTCAGCATACATTGAAATGTGTCATGACATAATTAGTAAGCAAAATCATAAGATATAATCTATTTTATTGGCCAAGGAATAAAGGAGTCTAATGCATCTTCTAAAGTTCAAAACTCGGTAGTAGCCTGAAACAATGGGAATTATGCTCACAATTATTTTTTTGGCACAAACCCGCTGTAATCTGGACCAAGGATCATGTGATGAACTGATGTGTGTGGATCCATGCAATCAACTTCAACTTTACTACCATTCCTCCATTACCCAATCAATGCATTAACTTGCACTTTTTTCCACTCTTACTAGAACCATCGACTTGACTCGTAGATGCCCAAGTTACTACATATTCAAAAAATTTAACTAATTATATTTAAATGTCCAATTAAGTGCTAAGAATAAAAGTATCAATTTCATGGATATTTACCTTTGGAGAAGGTTAACACATTTGATACTTTTGTTACCTCCCACCAAATTTGAGCTATTAAATATTGTGTCTATGAAAAAAAAAAAGAAAGGTTTTCAACAAACGTAAATATATATATATATATATATATTTATGACACCAAGAGTGCTTGGTAGTGATTTAGTTAGGCGACCTTGTTACGAAACTCCAATAATAAAATGTTATAAAACTCCAAAAAAAGATGATATATGTTTACTTGAAAGAATTATACAACAAAGGTGAAACAATATATTATTATATCTTCAACCAAAACAAACCAATCCAATCTTGATCGCAACAATTTAATAGATTGAAATTACTCAATATAGTATGTTGAATTCTTAAACCTTTTAACTAGTTCACTACTCTAAATATCTCAGTAACGTATTTGTTTTTCTCATACTTTCAAATCACATGAAAACCAGACACTTTCAAATATGTAAAATCAACACTAAATCAAGTCTTTTAATCTCTTAAACTCATAAACACACACTAGACAAAGCCACTTTGTCACAAAACCACAAATACAATTAATCCACTCAATTTAATCTCTTTAACTCATAAACCATAAACACATATCAACAAAACCATAAGCACAATCAATCCACACAAATCTTTTAATCTCTTAAACTCACAAGCACATTACCACAAATCAACAAAATCCATATGAATTATTACAAAATAAAGAATATCCAACAATCAAAATCAAAACTTTTAACCTCCCAACAATAACATATCCAAGTACTCCACATACACACAATAAATGACTAATACTGGAAGCAATTGTTGAGCTTGATTGTTTGTTTAATATAATATAAACTCTAAGTGAGACACTGATGCACTCCGCTTGTAAAAGTCTTCCCTAAATTTGAAAAAGCATGAATTTGAAAGAAAAAAGAAAAAACAAGTCTAACAAACATTTTTAGAAACACTTAGTGAGTATAATAAAAGTTAATATATATGGAAGCTATTATTGAAAAATATTTGGGTGCTTAAAATAAAAACAAAGTTTTTAAATTTTAGTAATGAATTTACTTATTAATTGGGTGTATAAATCTTATTTCGCGTGATAATACAACATTCTTAAACTAAAGTCTTCAAGATATTGCACATTCATTCAAGATATACAATACTATATAAGCCATCAAATTGTTATCAAAAGTCTTCAATGAAATAAACATTTATTAAGTTTCAAAACAAAAAAAAAAAAAAAAGAAAATAAATACACTTTCATTTTCTGGAAAACTAAAAGAATAAGAAAGCATTATTCCAACTGCAACATTTAATTTATCAAAGACTTTCATCTAATTAGAAGGGACATCTCACCTAACACTGGGGTGCAAGTCAATCATAAAGCAACAGCAATGGTATATGATGTTTATTATCATTATCTTTACCCTTTTTACATTGTATTATAAACTGCTAGGTTTATTTAATTCTTTGTTAATAGTTTATTTGGTTACAAAATTTATTGCCAAGAATAATTGATAACTGAATATTTATTTTAGTGGGGTTTCAACAATCACTAATGGTGTTGAGAGAAAGAAACGCAGGTGGTCCTTGGTTTAGAAAATGTTTTAATGGAGGTAAAGCTTTTACTAGTGACTAGCTCCTATGTTGATGGCAACCCATCTCCTCTAATTAATACCCCTTCTTCATGAGTTTACACTTAATATTGTCATTCTCTTTAAAAACTCTAAGTGAGACATCGATAGACTCCACCTGTAAAAGTATTCACTAAATTTGAAAAAAAAAAAAAAAAAGACCAACAAACATTTTTACAAACACTTTGTTAGCATAATGAAAGTTAATATGAATGGAAGCAACTTATAGTAAACCCTACATTTTTAAATTTTATTTATGCATTTACTTATTAATTGGGTGTACAAATCATTATTTCCAGTGGTAATATTCGTACCCTTAAACTAAAGTCTTCAAGATAGTGCATATTCATTCAAGATATGCAACACTAAAAGCCATCAAATTGTTGTCAAAATCTTTAATGAAATGAGCATTTATTTAGTTTCAAAACAAAAAATAAATAAATAAATTCATTTTTATTTTCTAGAAAACAAAAAAAAAAAAAAGAAACCATTACTCCAAGTACAACATTTAATTTATTAAAGATTTACACCTAATTAGAGAGGATATCTCATTTAACACTTGGGTGCAAGTCAATCATAATGTGTCAACCATGGATACGATTTTTAGTGCCATTATATTCATCATTTTTTACATTGTACTGCAAACTGCTAGATTTATTTAATTCTTTTTTCATAATTTATTTGTTTACTATATTTCTTTAAAGAAATACAAGATTGCTTCTTTATTGATTTCAAGTTTCTTATATTTGTTGCTATATTGTATAGTCTAAATATCGAAAGTCAAGTAGTGAAATATAGGACCGGCTGAGATTCGATGACGATAATGGTAATATTAATGTTTTGAGTGACACCCAATTTTAGGAATGGATTTGCTTATTAATTTGGTGTACAAATCGTTATTTTGAGTGGCAAAATCTGCACCTTTAAACTAAAGTCTTCAAGATAGTGCATATTCGTTCAGGATTAGAGATGATAAAAATACCTAATTCGATTCAAACCCGCCCAAACCCGATTTATTCGAGACAGGTTTGGGGTTGAAAGTAGCTACCCCATTTGGGATACGGGTCGGGTTTAGGGTAATCCTCAAAAATTCCAAAATGAGTTTGAGCAAGTTTTCTTGCCCCAACCTGACCCTGATAACTCGGTCTATAAAAAAATATAAAAAACCTAAATCTGTGACTATATATTAAAAGGAGTTGATATATGGTGTCCAAGTCTTACATTTAACTGTTAAAGTTTTTATATGAATTTGGAACTTTTTTAGAAGGATCGTGAAACGCATAGCTAATTTGTCTATTTTTTTGTTTGTATATTTGTTTTTTTGACATGACCCATCCCGACTCCTCTCTCGAGTTCGGTAAAATTTCATACAAACCGAGGTCTTTCTATTTAAATATCTTGGATTCTTTGAAAATCCTTTAGAACATCACTATAAATCTTATAATCACTTCGTAAATATAAATATATAAATCAAGAATTTTTACATTTCTCGTGTTGAACTCAGAGACTGACTATATATAAATATTATAAAATATTTGGAAAAGATGATTCATCTGTCAAACTATTCTTGAAACACATTTAAGAAATCTGGTTAATTAAAATAATCTACCCAAATGTAAAATTGTTCATCATCATGTGACCCTTCTTACAATCTACAATAATTTGCACGAATTTACAACGAATACCTAGAAAAATGGGTTTTATAAAAGAATGAGAACTAATGTCCAGTGAATTCATATAACTTTTTATAAAAATATTTCTAAATAACACAATGTATAATTGGTAACAGTACACAATCATATCTAAGAAATAAAATTGAATTTAAATCTCATATCGTGGTAAAACTGGAAACTTCTATATAAATTATCTTTATAACTTTAATAATATAAAATATAAAAATCTATAATCTATAAAACTTTTCTGAAAATATCTTTCTATAAATTTGGTGTTTTGTAAATCTCCATCTCTACTGATCAACTCAATACACAATATCTGTAATATGAAAATCTGCACCAACTAGTACTCAGAGAAATCTGTCATACATGATAGAGATACTCAACACATATATAGAGTAAGGGATAACATATGCCATTCAGGTGCTAGGCGACTCAGTGACTCTCTTGACATCCGCCATACACATGCTGGGTGAATCTAGGATTCACATATGTGTAGTCTATCTAACAGTTAGAGGGAAGGGTAAAATCCTAGTATTCTAAAAGTCTCATTTCAGTCATTTTCAAATCTTAAATCATTTTCTTATACAAATTGTATAACTCAATTTCTGAATATAAATATAATTATCAATAAATAAATATTCTATAATCAAATCATAAATCATAATACATAATCAATAAATTAATAAACTAATTAAATAATTTTCTTCTAATAACAATTAAAATTTGAAATATATAATTGTAAATAATTAATTCAATTTAAATAAATAATCCATTCACATAACTCCTTTGCTCGAATCTAGATCTAAAATAGGTTCTCATCTGATTCCTTATAAGCTTGCATGAAACGCCCCAATCCGGACCGCCACTAAGCTCCTATCCGAATGGTACGCCGGGGCACCCAAACGAATCCCTCTAAGCCCATCTTGATGGGAAAAAGGCATTCGAGAAGCGAACCCTCTTAATTTGAAATTTAACTTTAGCGGAAGCTTAATCTTTTAAACCTTAAAGTTGAAATGGTTTGGGTTGGGTTGACACTATTCATTTGATCATTTTTAAAACTCAAAACCGGCAGCATAACGGCTGCAATTTGGATAAACCAAAAACCTGAAAATCAATTTGTACACTTCAAACTATAATCACAATCCAACCCAATTTCTCGCAATCCAGTTTATCAACATAAACATAAAAATTTGAAACCTTCAAAGACAAGATATAAACATGTACTTTTAAATCTAGCAAACTTGATTTTTCAAGCATAAAATGGTGCACTTTTACACAACTCAAAAGATGTAACTCTTTTTATGCAAAATGTACAAACATATGCAATATACAAAAGACCCAAAATATGCTTATTACATTCTTCAAGAAGCAAATATCAACGCTTGCGCCCACTTGAATACGGAGGAGGGAGACTTCACTAGTCTTCACCCACACGAGTACTTGAGGAGGTTTTTTATAAACAATTTTGAAGAGTGAGCTATAAAGCTCAGTGAGTGCAATAGTTTATAAACTTAACTTTACTTTCTGAAAACTTCCTCCTTAGAAAACTTTAATAAAAGTTTCTAATTCTTAAAAACATTTAAAGCATAAATCTTATTCAGTTGCATAGCATTAATATAAACAACTTATAATAAACTTGTAAAACATAAATCTGAATATACTTAAAATAACTGAACTTTATAAAAGCACCATTCGTAACCCTAATCTCTTGACCACAGACGGCAACTTAGCTAAGGCTGCAGGTGTGGTAGGTCACAAAGGCGATGTATCTGACATCTACCGCAACCAACTCTCTGAGACCTCTCAGCAACTACGTGCGGAATTCTGCATCGCTAACCGTAGTGCGAGACCATATCCCACAAAGTAGTGGCGACACACTCACTTATAACTCTAACCACACAGTTAGTGACTCGTTTCCCCCAACCCTTGCCTTACTAAGTGGGATATACCGTACGGGTCTAAACTCGATAAACTAATGGGTACTTATGGCCTTTGAAAACTTGTTTTTTTTTTTTTTTTCTCTAATGTTATGCCTTACAAATCTTTATACTTGGTGCACAAGCACAAAAGCTTTAACTTGAAAGCTTTAAACTTGAGTCCTTGGACTCGTTTACTTTACAAACACAATACATGCATTTAAATACAAGAACTTATACATGCAAAAGCATAAAATCTAGCTTATCAATGCAAAAGCATAAAATCACTTTAGAAAACTCTTTGAAAATGCACTCACCTTAAGCTTGGGCTTAACTCGGATGAGCTTCAAAAGCCCTCTCGTGATCCAGTCGGATGTTCTTCACCTACACAACACATATATACATAAATTTGCGTTCGCCGTCAACTTCTGGAAACTCGAAATAATAAAAATTACATAATCACCCCTAAGTGACCCTTTTTAGGCGTAACTTTCCATTTTTGGTTCCTTAATTTAATCTTCGACTTTTATTAATCCAATACGCCTAATTAAACTCATTAGGTCATCCAAACTCTCAACGGACGTCATATGGGCCAATTTACAAAATTGCCCTTCGAACTAGTTTAGAGCACGTTTTGTTTTCTCTCTAAATCTTTGGTTTTCTAAACTCCCAATATGCTTAAATCCACTTATTTTTCAACTCATTCTTACTCAAAACCAACCAATAACCAAATCATAATAAAATCCATTTCAAACTCAACTTAAATCACTAATAAAAATCATCAACGCTAATCAATTTCGAATTGAATAACTTACCCCTTTTTCCTCTCGCGTTGGCTTCGCTTTGAGACTGATTTTATTGACAGATCTGAGCTGGTTCAAGCTATTTTTCTTCCTCCTTCTTCTCCTCTCTTCCTCTCTTTCTTTCTCTCTTGGTTCGGCCGTAACTTGCAGCTGGTTTAGCCATCGATCGACGTCGGTTCTGTAGTCAGTTCTGCAAGCGTGAAGAACTGGTTTGGCCGCGGTTCAGCTCAGTTCAGCTCTTGTTTGGGTCGGGTTCAACTTGCGTGTCAATTATTCGTCGTTTCTACTCCAGTCGACGATCGGTTCTGCCCGATCAACGATCTGGTTCGCACTGCAATTCTACTTCGTTTTGGCGTCGCACGGTCGTCAGATCTGATCTGTAGCTCAGCGTGCACGCGGTCGGCTTCGAGTTGTCTCCGCCATACGGTTCTGGTTGGTCGGCGACGAGATCTTCTTCTTTTTCTTCTCTTCTTCTTCTTTCTTCTTTCTTCTTCTTCTTCGCGATTTTGCGACTGCTTCGGTCTGGTTTCTGTTTTAAATTTTGAAAGTCAACTATCATATTTTTGGCTTCTAATTTCCTCCCCATCAACTCTCTATAATTCTAGTTCTGCCATAAAAATTTTCATTCTCTTCCCTTAGCTTTTAGCTTAATATTACTATGACCACAATTATTAAAATTTATCTTCAATTTAGTCCCCTTTTTACCTTAAAAATTTTTCGATTTCATTTACTATTTCAATATCCCGTTTAATCTCCAATTGAGTTTAAATCAATCCCTATGGGTTCTCTATGACCTTAAGTCTTTCCATAAACCATTTAGGGTCTCTAATCGATACTTAGGGACTATTCCTGAGAAACCTGTATAATATAAAAATAGAGGGTTTACATTGAATCTATCCTAAAATCACATAAACTCAATTTAGAACTTATTATAAGATTAGCTAATTTTTTTGAATCCAAATCCCATTGAAATAAAATTACTTATCTGGATAACTTAATGACGCGACCCAATTCAGATACCTCTAGCTCTGATCCGGTAGGTCACGCCGGACACTCCAATGGATCCTTCTTAGACCCGACTCGTCGGGCTAAGCGAAACCCGTAGAGCGAATCCTAAACTTTCTAATATTTTCTAAAACATCGTTGAGTTGGTTTTCTTTTAAAAACTGAAAACACATAGGAATTTTTTTTTTTTTAATTTTTAAACTCATTTTCTAACAAAATTTCAGTAGCATAATGACTGTATTTTTGACATTCTGGAAAAACCTGTTTACAAAAAATCACACTTTGACTATTTTCAGCACCAACCCAATTTCTGGTTGCTCGTAGGCCTCAATCATGCATTTGATTCTCAAATCAACTTAATAAAATTCAAAACACAATTTAATAAACCAGCATTTAAATAAAAAATACTTTAAAACAGTGACGAACAAATAATTATAAATTACAAATTATTTATACACGTTAAAAGAGATTTACGTGAAATCTAACAGATGTAAAAATGATTTACTCAAGATGTCATCGTGTTGCGCTGCCTCGCTCGCTGGAGGTGACATCTCTGCTCGACTACCTGCTGAGAGTACTCGAGGAGATTTTGTATAAAACTAGAAAAATAATGAGCTAGAAGCTCAGTGAGTGATAATTTATCATTTCTTTGAAAATCTGATTTCCCAACTTCCTCATCGTAAAACGTTTGAAAACAATCTTATTTCTTTAATAATTCAAACTTTAATTTCTCAAACTTAATTGAAACAAGAGAATTTATATATAAATGCAAACACGTATTTAAATTCAAAACTCGTAGCTTAAAATCACAATTAGCTTGAATACAAAACATAAAATCTCTTTTCCTTTCGAATTCATTTTTCTTTTGAAACTATTTCTGAATATATTTCAAAATTACCATAGTACCCCTAACTTTGGGGTCATGTGGCTCTGTACGAGGAATAATCCAACTGTAGTGGACCAACCATGACAACTTTGCTCTGAGAAAACTCGCGGCTATATGCGGAATTTTCCAACACTAACCATGAACATGCGAAACACCACCCCACATCAGCAATGGCGACTCACTGACAAACTCGGACACTTATCCCCCCTAGGTTAGTGATTTATCCTTTCCCAGGACCGTGCCAATTGATGTGGGATAGACCGGTCAGGTCTAATCTGATTTGAAAATCTCTAAAAATCTTTAAGGGTATAGCAATGGTTTTGAAAACACTTTTCTTTTCTTTTCTCAATTCAAACTAGAAAACTTGGTTTCTGAAATTTTTAATACAATCTCATATATGCATATAAATCGAAAATCTTATTCAAGCTATAAATCATGCTGATATCAACGCATTTAAAATAAATTCAAACAATTACTTATCAATTCAACTTAATAATTTGAAACACTTTTAAAATCTTTAAATAAAACTCACTCACAAAAATTGGTAGCTGTAAATGACACGTACGGAGCCCCTACTCCTCTCGCTTCGATCCTCAGTGCGTTCTCGTCATATACACATCATATGGATGCGTGAAGTTTCGCTCACGTCAACTTCTAGAAACTCGAAATAGCTAAAATTACACAATCGTTTCGAAGTGACCATTTTTAGGCGTAACCCTCCATTTTTGGTTTCTTTATTGGCTCTGGGCTTCCAAACTCTATTTTCTTCACCCGGAACCTATTTATTATCACCTAGGGACTGTTCTGGCACTAATGGAATCTCATTCGGAGGCCCGAGACGAAAATCATCCGATTTCGACCCATTTAGACCGAACATTATTCACAGCCCTATTCGAGGCTTTTCTTCGTTCAGTTTTCCTTCCACATACCTTCCCAACTCACCATCTAAGTTGGTTCAAGCATCGGTATGGAAAGAAATGGTCATCGGGTAAGTGTTTTAGGCTAAAAACGCATTATTTTTGCTACTAATTTTCGAACAGTTTTCTTGGTTTTGATTTCTAATTTTAATCTTTCACTTTTAATAGCTTCAACACATCAAATTAAACTCGTTAGGGTCATCCTAACACTCAACTTAGGTCATAAGGGGTCAATTTATGGAATCGCCCTTCAAACTAGTTTAACGTGCGATTTGATTTCTCTTTAAAATTTTAATATTTTCTTGGTTTCCTAGGCTCTCAATAAGCATTAATTTACTTCTTTATCAACTCAGTTTTTACTCAAAACCAACCAACAATGAATCGTAATAAAATCTACTTCGAAATCAACTTAATCATCAACAAAATCATCAATTTCAACTTAAACGACTCACCTGTTTTCTTCCTCACGAAATCACTCACTTCCTCTTCGTATTAAGCTCGATTTGGGGCTATTTTGGTGGCAAAAATGGACTAGGTGTGGGCTAGGATCTCCTCCCTCATTCTTCTCCTCCACGCGAGCTTCTCTTCCCCCTACCGAATCTCCTTTCTTATTCTCCAATCTGTCGCCTCTGTTCCGGTTCCATTCGGATCGTACGCTACATTGGTTTCGAGCTGAAAAATGGTATCGGTTATAGCTAGAAGTGGAGTGCATCAACTATGCTCGACGTCGATTTCTACAGGTTGTCGAAACGGCAGCTCATCGTCGCCGGTTCTTACTTTAATCGAGTCTAGGTTTGCGTGCAGCGATGGGTCTGGCTTGCTTTAGGCCTGCTTGGTTTTGATGTGCTTGGTGTCGGCTTTAGGTGCCTGGATTGGCGAGCTTGGTTATGTCGGGTTCGGCTGGTCATGATGGCTTCTCGATCGGCGTTGGCAGCTCCGTCGTCGTTGTCGTCAGTTAGCGTGCGTGGAGGACATGGTTCTCGGTCGTTTCTGCTCGGCTTGGCAAGGTTATGGCCGGATGAGCTGGTCGGCATCGGGTTCAAGCGAGCTTGCGGTTGGTTTGGCGGTTGTCCTTCTTCTTCTTTTCTTCTTATTCTTTCTCTTTTTCTGATTCGTCGATAAATCTGGTTTTTGTCTTTGTTTTGTGAGTCAAACATTTTCTTGCTTCACACTTTTCTCCACAAACAACTCTAAAAATAACAGTCTTATCCCTTAAAATTTTCATTCTCATACCTTAGCTTTTAGCTCAATTCTAGTTTGACCACAATTATTAAAACTTATCTTCAATTTAGTTCCTTGTCATATTAAATAATTACTTGATTTCGTTTACTATTTTACTCTTCCTTTTAATCTCCAATCGAATTTAATTTAATCCCTAAGGGTTTACAATAACCTTAGGCGCTTCCATAAACTATTTAGGGTCTCTAATCGTTATTTAAGAACTATTTTCGGGGAAATCCGTAAAATGAAAAATAGAGGGTTTACACTTAAGCACCCAAATATTTTGTTCACCCTTCCGAAAGTTTCTTCATATTTTTCTTCTCCCTCTCCCTCTTCTTCTTCTTTTCCATCCTCTTTCTTTTCTTTTCTCGGCTTCACCTTATTTTATTTCTTTTGTTTTGCTATGTTTTTCGGTTATGTGTGTGTGTTTCCTTTCTAATGGAATATGAATATATATATATATATATATACACATACATAATATGGCCAACACACACACACACACTTACTTTCTTTTCAATATGGCTGGCACACACACTCTTTCTTTTCAATATCTATTTTGCTTACCAACTTGTTCATTTGACACTTGTCCCACTACTTAATTAATTTGACTTTTCTTTCTTCTCAATTTTTTATGCTATCTCCATTTTTGCTTATCTCTAACTCTCTCAATTTACATATATGCATGTGTGACGAGTCCCACTCTTTTCATCTTATTTCATTTTGCTTTTTATCTCATGTAAATCCACTAACTCATTTATTTTCATTTTTTTTATTCTTATCTCACATTATTGACTTTTGCTTTGATTTTTTTTTCCTCACTCCACAAGCCACACTCACCTTCTGATTCTAACTTTCTTTTGTTTGTCTCTAGTCTTTATTGACTTTGCTTTGAAAATTGAAAGCCAAATATTAATTTGGCTTGGCTTGGTGTCCACCGAATTGGTGGACACTCAGCCCCTTATCTTGTTTTCTTATCTTTTTCCTTCTCTTTGGCTCATCCATTTTCATAAATAAAGTATGACCATTCTTTTCTTTATTACTCGGCCACCACCATTTTATCTCATTCAATTTCCTTATCTCTATCAGTTGACATTTCAATGCCTCTCTTCACACTTGTTTTCTCTCAAAAAGACATAGCTCACTAACTCATTTCTTTTGTCTTATTCAAATTGTTGACTATTGCTTGATTTTTTATTTCATTCTCTCTTGTTCTATCAATGCAAGGTCACACCATATTTATTATATTCAACTAACCTATGGGGCCAATTTCAAAACTGTAAATATCTCCTTGTGTTGATGCCAGTTCCCCCATCCAATATTTTGTTGAAGAATGAGTCAAAATAGTGGGTTTATGTATGTGTCAATAAGTCCTAGTTTTCAGGAAGTTTGTTTACTGTTTTTTGATTTGTTAAGTGGGGATATCAGCCCATGTTTCAGTTTTTTTCTGCTTTAGTGGTTATATGGAAGTAATTCACATGCCTACTTTCTCTATGTAGTTGAGATAGTGGGATAAAGTTAGTTTCTTTTGTAAGCCTATATAATAGGCTCTATTGAAGTCAATAAATTATAGAGAGCAAATTCCAAAAGTGATTACTTTATTTTCTCTTTCTTTTTATCACCTCTGTTCTTGATTAGTTTCTAAAAGCAATCTTTGTCCTCTTCCCAACAAATTTGGTATCAGAGCTATAAAAGGTCTTGGTACCTGTCTCAGTTGAGTGTTGAAAACGTTGAGTTGATTGAAAGGCAATGGCAGTCAATGGTAGTACAATGAGTGTTTCTCAACCTCTCATTCCTATTTTCAAAGGAGAGTGTTATAAGTTTTGGAGTATCAAAATGAAGACTCTATTCAAATCTCAAGACCTTTGGGATTTGATAGAGAACGGCTGTGACATCACAGATGCTGATGAAGGTCGGTTGCAGGAGAACAGAAAAAAAGATTCAAAAGCCTTGTTCATTCTTCAACAGGCAGTTCATGACACAATTTTTTCAAGAATCGCAACAGCTACCACTTCGAAGGAAGCATGGGAAACACTACAAAAAGAATTTCAAGGTTCTTCAAAGGTAATAGCAATGAAACTTCAAACTCTCCGAAATGAGTTTGAAACTTTGCTTATGAAGGGTAATGAAACATTGCAAGATTTTTTGTCTAGAGTAATTTCAATTGTTAGTCAAATGAGATCTTATGGAGAAAAAATTACTGATGCAACCATAGTTCCTAAAGTTTTACGAAGTCTGACTCCAAAATATGATTACATAGTGACTGCAATTGAGGAAACTAAGGATCTCTCTGTTTTTTCATTTGATGAACTAATGGGTTCTTTGCAAGCTCATGAGTCAAGACGAAACAGATCAACTGAGAAGAATGAAGAAAAGGCATTTCAAGTTTCTCAAGCAAAAGGTGAGACAAAAAAAAAAGGAAGATTTTATTGCAAGAGCACGTGGAAGAGGAAGCTCTCGCGGTAGAGGACGTGGTAGAGGTAGAGGAAGAGGTCGTTCCGATGGACAAGAGAGGCAGTTCATTGGAGATCAAAGATGGAACAAGGGCTCTGTTCAGTGTTACAGTTGCAAGAAGTTTGGATATATAAAGGCAAATTGTAGGCAAGGCTCATAAGCAAACTACGTGGAAGAAGAAAATGAGGAAAGTAAGTTATTTTTGGTTCATACTCATTGTCATGAAGTTCCAAATGATGTTTGGTTTTTGGATAGTGGATGTTCGAATCACATGACTGGCAATAGATCACTATTTAAAGAGCTTGATGAGTCATAGAAGATACAACTTAGACTTGGAGATAATAAGCAGATTCAAGTTGAAGGCAAGAGCACGGTTGTTGTGAAAACTAGCCATGGTAAAGTAAAATTTCTTTACAATGTTTTCTTTGTACCTAATCTTGCACATAGTTTGTTGAGTGTTGGGCAGTTGATGGCTAGTGGTTATACCATTTTATTTGATAATGGAGCATGTGTTATTAATGACAAAGAGTCTGGGCAGTCAATTGTAAATGTGCAGATGACTGAAAACAAGATGTTTCCACTTAGGATTTCTAACGTGGAAAGTCAAGCTCTTATTGCTAGTAAGAAGAATGAGTCCGAGATGTGGCACTTACGCTATAGGCATCTCAATATCAAAGGCTTGCAGCTTTTAAGCCAGAAAGGCATGGTCTTTGGATTACCTCCAATTGGTTCTCTTGGTTTATGTGAAGGGTGTATATATGGAAAACAGACAAGGAAGCCTTTTCCAAGTGAACAATCTTGGAGAGCCTCTGAATGCCTTGAATTAATTCATGCTGATCTATGCGGGCCTATGAGAACTGCATCACTTGGTGGGAATAAGTATTTTTTGCTCTTTATCGATGATTATAGTCAAATGAGTTGGGTTTATTTTCTAACAGACAAGTCAGAGACTTTTGAGAATTTTAGAAAATTCAAGGCTCTTATGGAAAAACAGAGAGGCACATTTATTAAAACTCTCCGCACGGATCGAGGTGGTGAGTTTTTATCTCAAAAATTTAACTATTTTTATGAAGAACATGGCATTCGCAGGGAGTTGACGACACCTTATACACCGGAGCAAAATGGTGTGGCCGAACGAAAGAATCGAACGGTTGTGGAAATGGCTAGAAGCTTGCTAAATGCCAGAGGACTTCCAAATCATTTTTGGGCTGAAGCAGTAGCAACATCAATTTACTTGTTGAATATCTCTCCGACACGGGCTGTCTTGAATCGAACACCATATGAAGCATGGCGAGGTAGAAGACCATCGGTAAGCCACTTAAGAATTTTTGGTTGTATTGCCTATGCTTTGATAAGTTCTCAAGTTCATAAAAAACTTGAGAAGAAATCTGAAAAATGTATTTTTGTTGGATATTGCAATCAATCCAAAGCATATCGCTTATATAACTCTCTTAGTGGCAAAATAGTTATAAGAAGAGATGTAGTTTTTGATGAAGATGCAAGTTGGAATTGGAATGACAAAAATGATGCAGCTCAAGTTCAGATCTTAACAGAGAGTGAGACTCCAGCAATTGAAGGTATTGAACCAATTCTCACAAATTCTTCAATTCTTTTCGGGTCACCAGCTTCTTCATCATTAACTTCAAGAAGTAGCAGTTCATCCTCTTTACAGGAATCTTCTGATGAAACGCCTCCTGCAAAGTTTAGATCTTTGAGAGAGATCTATGAATCTTGTCAATTTGCTTTTTTGGTCATAGATCTTACAACCTTTGAAGAAGCAGCAACAAAAGAAGAATGGCAGAATGCAATGAAAGAAGAGTTGATGGCAATTCAAAAGAATGAAACATGCGAGTTGGTGGATCTACCTGAAGGAAAGAATGCAATTGGTCTCAAGTGGGTGTTCAAAACAAAATATCATGCGAATGGAACTATTCAAAAGCACAAGGCTCGGCTTGTGGCTAAAGGATATTCACAGCAATAAGGTATTGATTTCGAAGAAACTTTTTCTCCGGTTGCTCGATTTGAAACTGTGAGAATTGTTTTAGCTTTGGCTGCACAATTACATTGGCTTGTTTATCAATTTGATGTCAAGTCTACATTTTTAAATGGAGACTTGCAAGAAGAAGTTTATGTCACTCAACCTGAAGGATTTGTAGTCGAAGGCAAGGAGACGAAAGTCTACAAGTTGAGAAAGGTACTCGACGGGCTAAAACAAGCTCCACGGGCATGGTATAGTAAGATTGATGACTACTTTCGTCAAAATGGTTTCACAAGAAGTGAAAATGAGCCTACTCTTTATGTGAAGAAGCAAAATAAAGCTGATTTTATCATTGTTTGTCTTTATGTTGATGATATTATTTATATGAGCTCATCTGATGCTCTTGTGACTGATTTTAAGTCTAATATGATGAAGAAATTTGAGATGACAGACATGGGTTTATTGCATTATTTTCTTGGTCTTGAGGTGAAGCAAGGAGTTGATGGAATTTTTATCTCACAAAGGAAATATGCAATAGATCTTCTCAAAAGATTCAGCTTACTCAATTGCAAACCAACTGCTACACCTATGAATATAAATGAGAAGTTGCAACATGAAGATGGTACAGAGGAGGCAAATGCAGAGAAATTCAAAAGCTTGGTTGGAGGTTTGATTTATTTGACTCATACTAGGCCAGATATTGCTTTTTCTGTTGGTGTAATTTCCAGGTTCATGCAAAATCCCACAAAGATTCACTTTGGAGCAGCAAAAAGAGTCTTACGGTATGTTGCTGGAACTGCAAATTATGGAATTTGGAATACTGAAGTTTCCAACTTCAGTCTTTGTGGGTTTACCGATAGTGACTGGGCTAGTTCATTGGAAGATAGAAAGAGCACCTCAGCTAGTGTTTTCAGTCTTGGGTCAGGAGCAATCATATGGAGTTCAAAGAAGCAAGCTACAATGGCATTATCTTCTTCAGAAGCAGAGTATGTTGCAGCAACTTCAGCAGCTTGTCAAGCAATATGGCTTAGAAGAATTCTAGTAGATCTTCATCAAAAGCAAGAAGGTGCAACTGATATTTTTTGTGACAACATGGCTACAATTGCAATGACAAAAAATCCAGTTTTTCATGGGAGGACGAAGCATATTGATATTCGTTTGCATTTCATCCGTGACTTGGTTGCAAATAATGAAATTGTGCTGAAGTACAGTAGTACACATGAACAGGTCGCAGACATACTGACAAAATCACTTCTAAGGGACAAGTTTGTTTACTTTAGATCACGTCTTGGTGTTTGCAATTTTGAATCAAGGAGGAGTGTTGAAGAATGAGTCAAAATAGTGGGTTTATGTATGTGTCAATAAGTCCTAGTTTTCAGGAAGTTTGTTTACTGTTTTTTGATTTGTTAAGTGGGGATATCAGCCCATGTTTCAGTTTTTTTCTGCTTTAGTGGTTATGTGGAAGTAATTCACGTGCCTACTTTCTCTATGTAGTTGAGATAGTGGGATAAAGTTAGTTTCTTTTGTAAGCCTATATAATAGGCTCTATTAAGTCAATAAATTATAGAGAGCAAATTCCAAAAGTGATTACTTTATTTTCTCTTTCTTTTTATCACCTCTGTTCTTGATTAGTTTCTAAAAGCAATCTTTGTCCTCTTCCCAACATATTCTACACATATATTATGAGGGGATGATAAAAAATGAGTCTTTTTTTTTTTTTTTTTTTTTTTTTTCTGCGATCAAAATTTTCATTTTAACAAAGTCAAGTACATCATACTAAAACAAAAGCCTAAAGACATAAACAAATTTCTTACCAGGTGCGACGTATCCTATGGAACCCTTGATTGCAATCGAATTGGGATGCCCTTCAATAGGATTACTTATGTCTATTGCAAGGAACTTAGCCAAACCAAAATCCCCTACATGAGCAATCATGTCCTCGTTTAAGAGAACATTGCTCGGCTTCAAATCACAATGAATTATAGGTGTTTTGCAATGGTGGTGAAGATACTCCAACGCAAAGACAAAATCGATGGCTATGTTAAGCCTTTGTATGAAGTTTAACTTCCTTGTTGTATTTTCACTTGAATGCAGCCAACTTTCTAAACTTTCTAAACTACCATTTTGCATAAACTCAAAAATAAGAGCTTTAAAATCATTACCTTCAAAATTTATACCTGAGCAGGTAGTGATTATCTTGAGAAGATTTTGATGTCTGATTTTCCTTAGCACTTCGCATTCTACAATAAAGCTCTCTGAAGCTCCAAACCGTTGAAGATTGAATATCTTTACTGCTATAGGTTTTTCCTTTTGCTGAAGCATTCCTTTGTACACAAAACCGACACTTCCGACACCAAGCAAGTTATTTGAAGAAAATCCATCAATAGCTTTAAGAAGCTCATTGTAAGAGACACGAAAAAATTCCTCTCCAAGGGGTGTTTTGGATGAAGCTTTTCTTGGTTTTCTTTTCCAATAGATAGCAACCACAAACATTAACATTATCAAACAAAGGCCCACACTAACTATTAAGATAATAACTTTGGAGCCAAGATGATCATTCTGCTTCTTAGACTCTTGAACTAGGAAAGCTGGTAAGTGCAACTGAGGAATCCCCCCACAGAGATTCCTATTTCCGTCAATCGAAATCACACTTATGTTGCTAAAAGCCCCTTTTAATGGCATCTCACCTTCTAGGTTATTGAAGGACAAGTTCAAATTACCAAGGAAGGGAAGTTTCTCTAGATCTTTTTGAATTGGGCCTGAAAAGTTGTTGTGAGAAAGATCCAATTCTACTAATCCTCTCAAGGAAGCCAAAGAGGAAGGGATGCTCCCATGAAATGAATTACTGCTCAAACCAAGGGCTTCCAATTTCAAACAATTTCCAAGAGTCATTGGAAGTTCGCCTGACAAATCATTGTCAGAATTATCTAGTACCTCTAGATTGTTCAAGGCGCCAAGTTCTAAAGGAAGAGAATCATTAAAAGAGTTGTGAGCTAAGCTAATGAAAAATAAAGAGGATAAAAGGCCAATGATCTTAGGTACAAAACCAGAAAGGATGTTGGAAGAAAGATCTAAATATTGCAAGCTTCGAACGTGGACAAGACTTTGAGGGAAGTTTCCTGTCAGATTGTTATCTTGCAGATAGAGTTCGATGATTTGAGTGAGATTGCCAATGGTTTTCGGGATCGAACCAGACAATTGATTTCCATTTAATCCCATTCCTTGCAAGTCTTGAAGCATTCCTATTTCAAAAGGAATAGTGCCCGAGAGAAGGTTCCATTGTAAGCCAAGTGCACGTAGGTTGACGAACTTTGAAATACCGTCAGGAATGTTTCCAACAAATTGATTTCGGCCTGCTACTAGTTTTGTAAGTTGAGTTGATAGATTGGTAATGGAATTGGGTAAAACTCCACCAAAGCCGTTATCATTTAATCCCAGTCCATTTAACTTGGTGCAGTTGGTTAAAGAATCAACAAAACGTAGATCACCAGCAAAACCAGTACCTAAATTATTTTCAACCATATTCAGTAACCGAAGATCATTCATTCTTCTTCCAAGATCAACAGGAACTGGCCCAATGAATCCGTTGCGGCTGAGGTCAAGCAATGTCATTCTAGAGGCATTGGAGAAAGAAGCTAGGAAAGCGCCCAGTGAATTGGTTTCCTGAGACAGAAATTCGACGAAGGTTCGGAAGCGTGAGGCCAATGTCCCAAGGTAGACTACCTGTTAATTGGTTATATGGGATATATAAACATGTGAGGGTGGAAATGTTGTAGAGGGAAGGAGGAAACTATACCAGAAATTTTATTTTCTCCAATACCAAAGAGCTCCAAGTTTCTGACATCGCCAATTGATTCTGGAATGGTGCCTTCAAGCTTATTTACTGCGACTGAAAGAATTCGGAGTTGGGAATGGTTACCCAAAGATGGAGGGTTATTCCTTACAGATTGTTAGAAAAGAGATATAGAGTAGTGAGCTTGGAAAGAGATCCATATGCTTCTAGAATTTTCCCGTCAAGATTGTTGTGACTTAAGTCAATGACTCTAAGGTTCAAAGACAGTGACAAATTGCTTGGAATCTCTCCTTGAAGGGTAGTTAAGAGAAATTTAGACTATTTAGCCATGACAAATGACTGATTTCTTGTGGGATATTACCTTGGAATTGGTTATCTTGAAGGTAAATGGACCTAAGGAAGCTCAAATTGCCAATGAAGGGTGATATAGACCCTATTAGCCTTTGAGACCTTAAGTCCAGTACGACCACTCTTTGGTGCCGACGTCCACATTTTACTCCATGCCATTTGCATACATCAATGGAATTGTTCCATGAGTTTAGCACTCCAAATGGGTCTTCGATGATAGAATCTTTGAAAGCAAACAAAGCCATTTGATCTGTTTGATTACTAAACATGAGATTGGCATTACACAGAGAGGCTGCTAACTTAAGCATCAAAATCATGATAATAAAAGATGTCGTTTCCATTTGCTTGTGAAGCTGAATGGTTTGGTTTTCTTTTTGTCATGTAAAGAAGGGAATTGCAAAGCTTGTGATATATAAGTTTTTTTATATTAATTAAATAATGTAATTTATTATGTATTGTTATAGAGCCGTCCCTGAATACTATATAGTTGATATCAAGTCAATCTTAATTTATAATGTTCTCAACTTGGTCCTTGGACTTCATTCCTTCTCTTCTGATTTGATATCCTTCTTTGTCAATCAACAACTTCCCATCCTTAAATAAGAAACACTGCCGGCTGGTGGCCTAGTCAAGTGAGGCAATTGCCTTAGGCCGGTCAATAAATTTATGCCTCAAATTTTTTAATTATAAATTGTACTACTAAAAGGTTATTCATTTTGAAAACTACTTTTAAATTCTTAATCCTAAGCCTTTCATGTTTACTGTTCTGCTGGTAGCTTTCATCCTACATCTTAATTTTCATTTATTTTTCAAATTTATTTTTTAACTTAATAGCTTAATTTCCTAACACATACGTTTTCATTTATTTTTAATAGAGTAACTTGCTTAATTATCACATATGTTCACTTGTTTTTCAATTGGATGGCTTCTTTAATTTTCATGAATTAGAAATAGTTAAGTAATGTTTTTGTACTTCTTTCAGACTCAAAAATTTCGTTTATCATTCTAAAAATACCATTAAATAATACCAATTACAAAACCACATGATAGCACTAGTAAAGTAAAATGCATATCTCCAAATTTTATGGGAAAAAATCTACAAAAACCCTTGAAATGAAAAATAATATCATTGAACCCAAACTCTTAAAAATATAAACAAAAAAACCCACAACTATTAGTGGAAAAGCGCTTTTCATCCAAAAAGTTAGTGGTTTTCTCACAAAATCTGGAAAAGACCAAAATGCCTATGCTGCACTATATTAGAAATTAAAAAAATACAAAATTAAAATAAATTATAAATTAAAAAAATAGAAATTTAAATAATTAAAATTAAATAAATAATTCTAAAATAAATATTAAATAATTAAAATAATAATGATTAATAATAACTCTAACAAACAAATATAATAATTAATTATTAATTAAAAACAATTTTTTTTTTAAAAAAAAAAGAGTTGATGGAGATCCGAAATGTGATCTCCACCCTTCATCAAGACAAAAGAAGGGTAGAGATCCCTTTTTTAAAAAAAAATTAAAAATTAAAAATTAAAAAAATAATAATAACTTTAATTAAGAATCAATACAAATCAAACTCAGTTCATCACCAGTTCCAAATCTTCACTTGTTCGTAAATCATTTCTAGTACTAAAACAAACAAATGAAACCCATAATCAACACAAATCAAACCCATAATTTTTTTTTATCCAATTAGTTCTTCAATAGTACACAAATCAAACCCAGAATTAATACAAATGAAAATAAAACTTTAATTAATTAAATTAACCCCACATCAACCTTCAATTTAGAATGATCTGGAACAGGCTAGATCTAGCAGATTGAACAATGGATGAGGGTCTCAAAATGACAATTCAATTCGATGTCGTTTTGAGAACAATGTCGCTCAAATCGCTCACTAGAGGAGAAGGAGGTGGTGGCAAAGGAAGAGGTACCAGAGGCGACAAAGAAGAGGAATCAGATGCGACAAATAAAAGGAACCAAAGGCGACAAAGAAGAGGAATCAAATGCGGCAAAGAAGAGGAACCAAAGGCGGTGAATGTTGGTTAATTTTTTAATAAACTAAATTTTAAACCTTGCAAGTGCACAAATCGTTTGATTAAGCCCCTAATGATGAAATTTTCCTTTATTTCTTTTCATCACAATTGTCGCACTACAAACTTTTCGGGTTAGATCTTCAGTTTTTCTTCACTGAAATTTATTCTGAAAGTCTGCCAATTCTACTCTTCTCTTTTCAAGACCTAAATTCAAACATAGAAACATAAAACAAGATAAAAGCACCAATTCTACAAAAAGATTAAAAAAAAAAACATAACATAAACGATAGATAATTTGGGACTAAAATAATGATAATTATTGATCTAACAGCAAAGAAAAGGAACTGCTCAAATGATCTGGAATGATATCGTTTTGTTGTCAGTGAAGGAGGAAGAGGAGAAGACGAGCTGGTGGATAGGTGGGTGAGTGAGATGATAGAGAGAGATGATGGTGGGTGGGTGATGAAGTTGAATGGTGATAGTGGTTAGGTGATATGACAAAGAGAGATGGTGGGGCGAGAGATGGGATGAGAGGTTTTGGTGGTGGTGGAGTTTTTTATGTTTACACGTGTCCATTTTTTAGTTGTTTAATTATTTTTTTTAATTTATTTAATATTTGAAAATATTATAAAATTCAATCCAGCTTTTACCAATTCATTTTTAAATGCAATTACCTAAATACCTTTACACCTTAATGGATCTATCATCTTTTGGATGGAAATCACTAACCTACTAACAGTTAGGGCTTTTCGGATAATAATTTGAAAATCAGGGGTGATTTGACATTAGTTTTGATTCTAAGGGTTACTTTGATAATATCCCAATTTTATATTACCTACTTGTTTAATTAACGGGAAAAATCCAAAAAAACCCCATGAAAATGAAAATAACATCAATTTACGCCCATTTTTTAAAGTATTAGCCAAAAACCCCCCTACCGTTTGTCAAAAGCGGATTCCATCAATATTTTTAGTGGTTTTATGACAAAAGTATTAAAAGACCAAAATATCCTTACTATATTAAAAAATAAAATAAATATAAATATAAAAAAATTAAACATGATAAAAAAATGACAAAATGACAAAATAAATAAAAATAAAAATGAATAATGACTATATCAAATAAATATAATAAATTTAAATTTTAAAATTAATTAATAATAAAAACAATTAAAATTTGAAAAAAAAAATAGAGATATAAATGCCAGTAGTGATCTTCCACCGTCCATCAAGGTAGATGAATGGTAGAGACCTATCTTCACTTTTTTTAAAAATATTAATTTGGTGAATAATTAAAAAAAAAAAAAACTAAAAACTGAGTTTTTTTTTTTTTTAAATTGAGATCTAATATCCAGATTGGATCTCCACCATCCATCTGATGAGATGAATGGTGGAGATCCAATCTGGATATTAGATCTCCATCCACCCAAAAGAATTTGAAGAAAACAAAGAAAATGAAAAAAAAAAAAAAAAAAAAAACCCTTCATCAACATCTTCATCCCAATCCATCTGGAAACCTTAAAAATAGCCTTAACCATTATCTGTCATCATCAATCAATCTCCCAAATCAACCCAGATGAACCCTAAACACATAAACTTCGCATATCAGAAACGAACCTCAATAGCTCCAACAATGACATGAAATAACAATCAACACAAAACCACAATCAATTCCACTACACAACAAAAAAATTCACAATTCATCATAAACCCAATGAATAACTAAAGAAAAAATCAATTAATAACTAAATAAAAATGAAAAAATGATACATTTGTTCGACCATCACCAGACGGCCCACCCTTGGAATCAAACCCTGAATCAACAACACCTAGCAGATCCACCACCGCGTCGCTCCACGACGACAACACATAACCCGCCGCTCCTTATTATCCTCTCTATCTTCTCCACGAACCGCGTCGGAAACAGCATCCGCACGATCTGATCCATTTCCACACTGTCATACCGCTCGACACAACAGCACACAGTCTATTGCATCACTTCAACGATGGCGGCGACTTTCCAAAACCACTTCAACAGCGGCACTGATCTAATGATGGTTTGAGAGAATGAAGAATAAGAATAATAAGAGGAAGAAGAGAGAGAGATAGTGATAGAAGAAGAAAAGAGAGAATGAGAGAGAGTGTGTGTGACAAAAGAAGAAGAAGCGAGAGAAGGAGAGAGAGAGAGAGAGAGAAAATGTGACTTTTTTTTTTAATTTAGTTTTTTAATTTTTCTAATGAAATTTTTTTATTTTATTTAACTTTTTAATTCAATCCAACTGTCTTCACAAATACAATACGATTATACCCTCAGTATTAACGGATCTGTCACTTTCTTAACTTTTTTACTGTTTCAATTAACGGTCGGGCCATTTTGACTAATATATTCAAAACCAATGGTGGTTTGATATTATTTTTATTTTTAGAGGGTAAATTGATAATAACCCTTAATTAATAAATTTTTAGCGTAAATGCATCTTGTAAAATATATATAAAATTTGATTGTAGTATATATTAAAAAAAATTTGTTGAAAAAATTAAAATATCAAATTTGAGATTTTTTTTTTTCATTATGAAAAAAAAAATGAAAAATTCTATTTTCTGTATCAAATACTAAAGGCCTAATTTGAACTTCTTCATCCAAGGACCCAAATAAATTTTGAGCTGAATCTGATGAGAAAATTCTACATTCTTATCTTCCAAATGCATGATGTAATGACTTCTACCTTGGATATGATTTTTGATAGGCCCCGATCCTATACCCATATTTTCGTACCATCAGTAGCCCATCAGTAACCTCACGGTAACCCTCCAGTAGATATCTGATCCGACTGAAAGGTTCTCGTAAAGCTAAACTTTTTTTTTTCATACATTTATAAAATAAATTTAATAAAAATTTGGACAGCATAACGTCTATTTTTCTAAACATGCCACCTTATAACAAATCATAGAAAATTTTGCACACTTCTCAAAACACACATTTTCCTAACTTCCAGGCCTCAGACCCTTTTCATCTTAAATCTACAAGCAACCCCAAAAATACATTTCATTTCAAAGGCAATTTAAAACTCAATCACATGTCATGCATACACACACATTTATACATTCTCCAAATATATATACAAATTAATATATGAAATTTACAATCATTCAATTCTCATTTTAAATATCTATAGCATTTTTACATGAATATACAGCACGCACTACTCAGCTATCTAATCCTGGGTCGGAATCTCTTGCTACGGATGCACCAGTCCATATACTTATCTCTATCGAGGTTTTGTTTATAAAAATATGAAATATGGGTGAGCTAAATGTAAACCCTCATTCGTATACATGACTAGATAGGTAGAAGTAGTCAAGTTAAGTTGAGAACATAGAGTGAGACAAGCAAATTTTTTAAAATGTTCAATAAAGAAATGAAGGAGATTAAGAAACAAGTGACTAATGCCAAATTCAAGTCTTTAAATTGCTGTAGAGAACTTGATAAAAGTCATGGAATATGATTTTAGAACAAGTTCCAAGAAGGGGCATTTTAGTCATTGTCATTGAAGTCATAAGTTAGTATGATCCTATCGACTAAATTGAAATAAATTGGTAAGTTAAGGGTCAAGATAGAATAAGTGAAGAAGTTAGGGGTCAAGATAAGATAACCATTAGTTAAGTGCCAAAAATCCAATTTTTTAATAAGTTATAAGCATAAAAGTCAACAGTTTGTCATTTTTTTGAAGTGTTTCACGCCACAAATACAAGCACAAAGTTGATAGACCAAAGAGAAAAGAGAGAGGCGAGAGAGAGAGAGGGGTGTTTGGTTCGGCCAAAGTGAGGGACAAGTAATCAAGGTTGGTTTCAATCAATTTTCACATTCTAATCAATCAAACAAGCTTCCCTAAGCTAGGATATAAACCCTCATTCACATACATGACTAGAGAGATAGAAGTAGCCAAGTTAAGTCGAGAGCATAGAGCGAGATAAATAAATCTTTTAACATGTTCGATAAAGAGATGAAGGAGATTAAGAAACAAGTGACTAATACCAAATTCAAGTCTTTAAATTGTGTAGAGGACTTGATAAAAGTCATGGAATATGATTTTAGAACAAGTTCCAAGAAGAGGCATTTTAGTCATTTCCATTGGAGTTAAGTAAAATAAAGTAATTTTTCAAAGAAACAATAAGGACCTATGGACTAAATTGAAAGAAGTTTGTGTGACATGGGTCAAGATGGAATAAACAAGGCTTAAGTGTCATAAGTTAATTATTTAAGGGACAAGATGGTCATTTATGGAATTGTTATTATTATATAAACAAGACTTGGTCAACTTTTTCATTTCATTCTCGCCAAACACAAGCACAAAGTGAGAGACCAAAGAGAAAAGAGAGAAAACGTGAAAAGAAAGAGAAGATTCAGCCAAGGCAATGAGATAAGTGATCAAGGTTGGTTTCAATCAATTTTTGACATTCTATTCATCCAATCAGCCTCCCTAAGCTAGGAAATCAAATTTGAAGCAAGAAATAAAGTTAATCAAGGTTAGTTTACTCACTTTTAAGCTTGTTGTTGTGATATTGGAGTTGGTTATTTTGATGATGTTTGAGTGGGTTTTGGTGGGAGATTTTTACCTATGTTAAGAGATGATTTATTTGAGACTTGAAAGCATGTGAATGATGGCACTGGAAACCTACTAAAATTGATGAGCTAGGGTTGGCATGAGACAAATTTTAAATTGATTTTAGATTGGAAATCACTAGGAATGAGATGTAGATTAGATGTTTGACAAAATGTCTAAAAGAACTAGTATGTAAATCTTGAAAGAAATGAACCTAGAGCATGTTAGTGCTTGTAAGGCCCTATGGAAAGGTATGAGAAACCAATGAAATGGAAGTGCTTTAAGCATGATTTTAGGTTGGTTAAGTGATAAATAAACTTATAGAAATGTTAAAATTTCATTGGAAGCTATTTCATTGTAATGCATTGTAAAGTACCTAGGAAAGACATATTGAGTTGTCATCAAAAACCACTTCTTTTATGGGTTCTATTGACTTGTATGGATAGGTTTGAGTATGTATAACACTAGGAAATGAAGAGTTAAGTTTTAGAATGAAATTGGTGAAAAAACCCCTTAAAAAGTGATCGTAAAGTGGTGTTTTTGGCCCAAATCACCTATCAAACGATATCGGAATTCAACAAAATTTTACAGGGTGACCACATTGGGAGATAAGAAGAGTGAGGAAGAAAGAATTGGAGCAAAAGCATGCACAGTTTGGGCTGTGCATCACATTCAGGATTTGAGGGGTCAAAAATGATCATTTTGAGTTCCAAGCTTCAATTTATGATGGGAAGCATATGTGGATGTTTCTTGATGTATATAAGAAGGGTTTATGAAAAGAAATTGGGAATTTGGAGTATAGATCAAAGAGAAATTGAAAGGAGAAGCTACTAGTGTAGAGAGAATTTTATAGAGTTGGTATAGTTAGGTGCATTTTAGTGCATCTTTGCATTGTCTATTGAGCACATTCTAAGTGTGTTTATCATGTGTAGGTGAGGAGCATCCGACCGGATCACGAGAGAGCTTTTGAAGCTCATCCGAGTGAAGCCCAAGCTTAAGATGAGTGCACTTTCAAAGAGTTTTCTAAAGTGATTTTATGCTTTTGCATTGATAAGTTGATTTTATGCTTTTGCATGTATAAGTTCTTGTATTTAAATGCATGTATTGTATTTGTAAAGTAAACGAAACGAGTCCAAGGACTCAAGTTTAAAGCTTTCAAGTTAAAGTTTTTGTGCTTGTGCACCCAGTATAAAGATTTATAAGGCATAGCATTAGAGAAAAAACAAGTTTTCAAAGGCCATAAGTACCCACTAGTTTATCGAGTTCAGACCCGTACGGTATATCCCACTTAGTAAAGCAAGGGTTGGGGGAAACGAGTCACTAACTGTGTGGCTAGAGTTATGAGTGAGTGTGTCACCTCTATTTGTGGGATATGGTCTCATACTACGGTTAGCAATGCAGAATTCCGCACGTAGTTGCTGAGAGGTCTCAGAGAGTTGGTTACGGTGGATGTCAGATATATCGCCTTGTGACCTACTTTGTGCTTGTTCAAATTGCTTTTCAGGTTTTTGGTTTATCCAAATTGCAGTTGTTATGCTGTCGGTTTTGAGTTTTAAAAATGACCAAATAAATAGTATCAAACCAACCCAAACCATTTCAACTTTAAGGTTTAAAAGATTAAGCTTCCACTAAAGTTAAGTTTCAAGTTAAGAGGGTTTGCTCCTCGAATGCATTCTTTCCCATCAAGATGGGCTTGGAGGGATTCGTTGGGGTGTCCGGGCGTACCATTCAGATAGGAGCCTAGTGACGGTCCGGATTGGGGCGTTTCATAGGTTAGTTTACTCACTTTTAAGCTTGTTGTTGTGATATTAGAGTTGGTTATTTTGGTGATGTTTGAGTTGGTTTTGATAGGAAGTGTTTACCTATGTTAAGAGATGATTTATTTGAGACTTGAAAGGCTTGTGTAGATGGCATGGAAACCTACTAAAATTGATGAGCTAGGGTTGGCATGAGATAGGTTTTGAGTTAGTTTTGGATTGGAAATTGTTAGAATGAATTGTAGGCAATGTGTTTGACAAAATGCCTAAAAGAACCAACATGTGAAACTTGAAAGAAATAACCTAGGGTCTGTTAGTGCTTGTAAGGCTATATGGAGAGGTATGAGAAATCAGTGGAATGGAAGTGTTTTAAGTATTATTTTAGGTTGGTTAAGTGACAAACAAACTTATAGAAATGTTAGAATTGCATTGGAAGCTATTCCATTGTAATGTATTGTAAAGCACCTAGAAAAGACATATTGAGTTGTCATTGAAAACCACTTCTTTTATGGGTTGAAATGAATTTGTATGAATAGGTTTACTATGTATAACACTAGGAAATGAAGAGTTAAGTTTTAGAATGAAATGGGTGAAAAATCCCTTTAAAAAGTGATCATAAAGTGGTGTTTTTTGCCCAAAACACCTATCAAACGATATTGGAATTCGATGAAATTTTACGGGTGACCACATTGGGAGATAAGAAAAGTGTGAGAGAAAGAATTGGAGCAAAAGTATGCACGGTTTGGGCTGTGCATTACATTCAGGTTCGAGGGGTCTAAAATGACCATTTTGAGTTCCAAGCTTCGAATTATGATGGAAAGCATATGGGGACACTCCTTGGGGTATATAATAAGGGTTTATGCAAAGAAATTGAGAATTTGGAGCATAGATCAAAGAGAAATTGAAAGGATGAAGCTACTAATGTAGAGAGAATTTTATAGAGTTAGTGTAGTTAGGTGCATCTTAGTGCATCTTTGCATTGTTTATTGAGCACATTCTCAGTGTACTTATCATGTGTAAGTGAGTAGCATCCGACCGGATAGCAAGAGGGCTTTTAAAGCTCATCCGAGTTAAGCCTAAGCTTAAGGTGAGTGCACTTTTCAAGAGTTTTCTAAGTGATTTTATGCTTTTGCATTGATAAGCTATATTTTATGCTTTTGCATGTATAAGTTCTTGTATTTAAATGCATGTCTTGTATTTGTAAAGTAAACGAGTCCAAGGACTCAAGTTTAAAGCTTCAAGTAAAAGCTTTTGTGCTTGTACACAAAGTATAAAGATTTGTAAGGCATAACATTAGAGAAAAACAAGTTTTCAAAGGCTATAAGTACCCACCAGTTTATCGAGTTCAGACCCATACGGTATATCCCACTTAGTAAGGCAAGGGTTGGGAGGAAACAAGTTACTAACTGTGTGGTTAGAGTTATGAGTGAGTGTGTTGCCCCTACTTTGTGGGATATGGTCTCGCACTACGGTTAGCGATGCAGAATTCTGCACGTAGTTGCTGAGAGGTCTCAGAGAGTTGGTTGCGGTGGATGTCAAATACATCGCCTTGTGACCTACCACACCTGAGGCCTTAGCTAAGTCGCCGTGTGGTCAAGAGATTAGGGTTACGAATGGTGCTTTTATAAAGTTTAGTTATTTTTAAGCATGTTCATATTTATGCTTTACAAGTTATTATAAGTTGTTTATATTAATGTTATGCAATTGAACGAGATTTGCTTTAAATGTCTTTTAAGAAATAGAAACTTTTATTAAAGTTTTCTAAGGAGAAAGTTTTCAGAAAAGTAAAGTTAAGTTTGTTTATAAACTATTGCACTCACTGAGCTTTATAACTCACTCTTCAAAGTATTTTAAAACCTCATCAGGTACTCGTGTGGATAAAGACCAGTGAAGACTGCCTCCTCCGTATTCAAGTAGGCGTAAGAGTTGGCATTTGCTTTTTGAAGAATGTAACATGCATATTTTGTGTATTTTGTATATTACATATGTTTGTATATTTTGTATAAAAAGAGTTATATCTTTTGAGTTGTGAAAAGTATATATTTTCGTGCTTTCAAAATTCAAGTTTGTTGGATATAAAAAAAAATGCATGTTTATATCTTGCCCTTGGAGGATTTCAAATTTTTTATATTTATGTTGATAAACTTGATTGTTAGAAGTTGGGTTGGATTGTGATTATAGTTCGAAGTGTCCAAATTTCTTTTCAGGTTTTTGGTTTATCCAAATTGCAGTCGTTATGCTGCCGGTTTTGAGCCTTAGAAATTACCAAATGAATAGTATCAAACCAACCCAAATCATTTCAACTTTAAGGTTTAAAAGATTGAGCTTCCACTAGTTAAGTTTCAATTCAAGAGGGTTCGCTCCTCGAACGCCTTCTTCCCCATAAGATGGGCTTAGAGGGATTGGTTGGGGTGTCCGGACGTACCCTCAAGATAGGAGCCTAGTGGCGGTCCAGATCGAGGCGTCTCACTAAATGAGCTTAGTAAGTATCATAAAACTCTATTATGGTTTCTCTTTATAAAATAAACCTCCTTAAAGTTCTTTAAACATATTTATAAATCTTTCCATGCTATGAAAATAAAGTTGATTTTCCTTAAATTCAAATTTTGAATTTACATACTTTAATAAACTTCCATTATAAATATAAATCAAACTTTATAAATCTGATTTCGGAAAACCATTTTGAAATGATTTAAATTCTTTACTGTAAAATATAATTAGTGGTGGCAGTAAAACTCTAGGAAAATATATGTATAAAAATAGGTCAACCACTGTTAATCTATGTCATATGGTACCCTAGGTACGAGCAGAATGTACCATCGCTCAGGCCTCCATGGAAATATGAAATTATCTTTGTTTTGGCCTCCTGTCTGGTAGGGTGCTAGCTATAATATCCCTAATTCGTGTATGGACGATATACTAATCGGACTAACTAACTCAGCCCTTCCATTGTTAGTGATAGACTCCCCTGACATTGGCATACACGGATTCGGTTACTCTGACTAGAAATCACTGTAAATCTCTAGGCGAGACCATCTTTTTATGTAACAGGCCAATCCATCCCCATCTTGGGCCCCTAGTCTGGAACCCTTAAGATTCGTATGCAATCATCTGGCCACCCCCATTTTGGGCCTTTCGATAGGCCCGACCCTAAGGATTCAGATAACAGGTACTGTCCTCTGATCTATCTTTAACTTTATAATGTTCTGAAATACTTATTAGGTGTCTCATAGGTTTATGAAAACATTTCTATTTCAATTAATTTCATATTTCATATTTCACATTCCTTTAAAGCTCTAATTAATCATTTAGAAGGTTTCAATGACTTTATTTTCTTTAGGTGAAATTCATTTCCAAACATTTCAATGAATAATTTTAAACATAAATATAAAATTTAAAATAGATGGAAATATAATGATTCCAAATCGTTTCGGAAAGAACACTCACCTATTTCTTTAACTTGCCTCACTATATTGCACAATTTAGGGGTTATTTGTTTTTTGCACTTAACACTTAATCATGCTGAATTAGGCCAATTAAGTGATTTCTGTTTTTTTCTTTTAAGTGGTTAAACCACTTAAAACCACCCAAAAACCACTGAAAATAAAAAGCTATATTTTCTGACTTTTCACTGAATACCAAATCACTTAATGATTTTATAACTTTATTATTCTAATTTTATTTTTTCCAAAATAACAAATTTCTAAGTTTGTTCTAGTTTTACACTATAAAAATTTCTTTTAATACTTCAACAAACATATTTCTAAATTTGACCTAATTTTACATTATACATATTCATTTTAATGACATTTCCTTCAATATTATTTTTATTTAAATATATAACAATAGTAATTCAACTTAATACCTTTGTTTCCCCATCACCTACATATTTTCGCAATCTACGTTTAGACCATGTCATGATTACTATAACCAAACATATACTCTACCATTGACACATTAACATGTAAACAAATGTTTAGTTACATGGAGGTTTCGAACACCCTTCGTTCATATAGAATCCAGAATTTCCTTTTCCTAGGAGAAATAAGTTTTTTTTTTTATGAATAGTATTTTCAGGTGAATAGTGATGGAATGAATAGTGATTTTATGAGATAGAACCTGAAAAAACAAAAATTTTTAGATTGAGTATTAGAGTCTAAGGAAACTGAAATAGATAAAAAATGAGTTCGTTTGAGTAAATTTTAAGAGTTCCGAAAATAGTCGAACGAAAATACCCTTGTTGGAAGAATAATGGTTATGGATGATTTTAAATCCAATTGATTTTTTTTTTTCAAAGCTTGGAATTGAGAGTTAAGACACCCAATTAGAGTTTTGTATGGTCAATTTGATGATTAGATGACCATGGAATATTTTTGGAATTTATTTAGAGATGAATGAATTAAATGTATAAGGTGGATGATTAAATGAAAATTATAGTGACTAAAAAAGCACAATTCATGTGATTGTAAATGGACTAACGAGGGAATGACACCTTAGGGTCAATGTGATGACTAAATTTGTGGTTAAGAATATTTGTACGTTGATTAAAAGTGATTAATGAATGAATTTTAAGTGAATAACCAATGAAATGCAACCGTGTGTAACATAAGGGCATAATTGATATTGTAGGAAATGATTAAGGGCAAAATGGCCATTTGGAGAGTTATATATATAAAATGAACCATGAAATGAATGAAGGAAGAGAGATAGTCGGCCAAGAGGAGAAGAATTCATGAGAAACCGAAAAGAGAAATAGAGAAGGTCGTGAGGAAAAAAGAAAAAGGAAGAAGGAGAAGGAAGAAGAAGAAGAGACCAAGCTCAAGGGTACTTCCATCAATCTTTTTACCTTGCTTTCATCAAGAATCATTCAAGAAGAAGTGAAGTTAATTAGGTAAGAAAAATTCGAATTATTTTCATGGTTTGTTTAATTGTAGTTTTTATGGGTGTTGATGGAATGGGTTATTGATGGAATTTTTGATATGATAGAGGTTGATTATCTTCAAATTAAGCTTGGAAGTGGAAGGAAGCTCAAAGCAAGAGTTGATCAAAAAAACTACTGAGGTAAGAGTTAGGGTTCGTGTAAATTTTCTAACAAAATTGATTTGATTTGATTTTAAGATGTTAGATGATTATTGGAGTGATTTGGAAGTAATTGATACTTATGAAAATGAAAGAAATAAAATTGAATGTGTGGTGTGTGTATGTATGGCCAAAGTGTAATTTGTGATATAATTGGATTGATTTTTGGTGTTTGAAGAATTTACATAAGGTTTGACATGATTTTAAGTTGATTTGTGGAAAGAAAATGAAATGAATGATTGATGGATGCATACTAGTATATTTGGTTAGATTGGGGTTTATGTGTGTTTGAAGTGATTTTGATGTTTTGATATAATTATATGATGTTTTGGCATGGATTTAAGTTGATAAGGTGTTAAGAAAATGAAAGAAACTTTGAGTTGGAATAACTTTAGGTATTGCTTTAGCTGTAGCATGGGTTTTGTGTGCAATATTCAACTTGATCCTTTTGATGTATTTTATGATTATATAAATGTATTTAAGTGAGTTTGAATGAAAGAAATGGAAAGGAAAGGATGTGAATAGGTAATTTTGAACTTGAGTTGAGTTTATTAGTTTGATGCATATTTGAATTCTAAGTAAAAACAAATATGTTTGGATTAAAGTATAGGGAGAGTGAAGGGCAAAGAAAGAACTTGAAGAAGTGGTTTACTAGTTTCAAAAGCAAGTTGTAAGTGTGGTTATTTTAAAAGTTTTTGTGAGTTTTACTAGTTGATAATTTATGTTTGCAAATGTTGATTATATATCCAATTTATAATTGTTGAACTAATTAAACTTTTAGCATGTTAGTGTTTTCTAATAATACATATAAGTTTCTAATGTTGTAAATGTATATATATTTTAGTAGTAAAACAATTTATTATGTTTGAGTGAAATACATGTATAAAAGAGACATGCTAAAGGAATTTATAAAAATTTAGACTTTTGCCTTAAAGAGATAGTATTATGGTTGTAAATCATATACTAGAAAAAAAAAAATATATATATATATATTTGATAGTTAAATCAATACACATTCACGCCTAGTGCAAATTAGATTTTTAATGACATGACCCATTCCGAAACTTATCGTACTTACATACGGAGGGCCAAGGAATTTATAAAAATTTAGGCTTTTGCCTTAAAGAGATAGTATTATGGTTATAAATCATATACTAGAAAAAAAAAAATATATATATATATATATATATATATTTGATAGTTAAATCAATGCACATTCACGCCTAGTGCAAATCAGAATTTTAATGACATGAACCATTCCGAAACTTATTGTACTTACATATGGAGGCCCCTGCCTAGCACCCCAACGGATCCCTCCTAACCCTACTTAATGGGCTAAGGGGAATTCGTGGAGCGAATCCTTAAATCTTTTCTTATTTATCAAATTAGAATGGGTTAGGTTTTTTTTTTTTTTTCAATTGGAAAATTCGACAGCGTAACAACTACGTTTATAATTTAACCCAAAATAACCTATAAAGGAAAACACACTTCCAAATGGTTTCATTTTTCAACCCAACTTCTTCCACAACCATACATTTCAATCATAAATTCATTTCGTAAAAATCAAAAGCATGAAATCGTAATTCAAATACTTTGTAACTTATGCAATTATTTAAAAACTAGGAATTTCATTGTCATAAATAAATCTGGACCACTCATATACGACTTAAAATACATATATATATATACATGATTCCTTTCAGATATAACATATGCAACATATTTATAAAGAAGCACTGTCGCATCATTGCCCACTTACTCTTCTAGAGGAGCCCTTCCATCTCGATCACCCATATCCGTACCTGAGGAGGTTTTTAACACAAAAATAGAAAATAGTGAGCTTTGGGAACTCAGTGAGTGTTTAATTTCTTTTTAACTTAAAATATTTTATTTCTTAAAAATACCTCCTTAAAACCTTTTTTAAAAATGGCATTTCTTATTCTTAAAATTTCTCATAAATTTCAAAACTTGTTTCGTTATAAAGTGTGAGTGCTAAATTCATAAAATACTTTCGTACATAAAATCTCATACATAGCTTATAAAATTATAAAGTCCATAAGAGCATCAAAATGTATATAAAGCTTATATGTATATACAAAAAAAAAATCTCTTATAACATAAAATTTCTTAACTATAAGTTTTCATCTAAGTCGCAAAGCATATATATAGATGAAATTCCTAATCGCGTAAATACATAAAAGTTCATATAGACTTATAAATTGCATATCACTTGAAGGCATTCGTACATAAAATCTCATATAGACATAAAAATTTCATTCTAACTTAGAACTTATAAGGTTCAAATCTTATTTAAAATCCAAATTATACATATGAAAATTCCCACTCGTACATACATAAAATTCATAATAAGCTTATAAAATTGAATATCATTTGAACTTACGCATACATAAAGATTCATTTAGAATTTGTAATTTATAACCGTCCAAAATTTAACTCAATTTCAACTCATAGCTTGAAATAAGGAATCCATAAAACTCTAACATATTCATAAAACTTCATAGGGACTTATAAATTATAAAACGTATAAAATGAATTCCCCTTTTCTTAAATCTTTTCAAAACTTAAATCTTATTTAGTTGTAAAATCATACTTTAAGCATATAAAAATGTTTTTTGTTATTTTAACACTCTAAATACTTACTAAATTTTTGAAAAGCACCATTCGTACCCTATAATGCTTACAACCACGCAGAAGCTATAATAATACTAACCGACGTGGAGTCACGTGGCGCTTTTAATAAACACCAACCGTGACACTTACATACTTACAAAGACATCTCGCGGTTATGTGTGGAATATCAGATCGCTAACCATAACATGAGATAATATCCCACAAAAGTAGAGGCGACATGACAGACTTAAATCCCCCCTGAGTTAGTGACGCATCCCCCTTGGACTTGCCATACTATTGTGGGATTTATTGGTCGGGTCTTAAACTTACTTATAAAGATGGATATACTTATGGCCTTTGAAAACTTATTTTTCTTTACTTACTTGGTGCAAAAGTACAAAATTTCTCATATGAGTGTGATAAGCACAAAAATTTGAATTCTAGGTACGTTAGGCACCAAAATCTATATCTTTAAGTGCAAAGACACAAATTCTCCTTAATAAGGGCAAAAAGCCCAAAATGGCTTATCTTAATCATGCAAAAACGTTTAAATATATCGTTTGTTTTCGCCTTAAACCTTTGAATTTACAAACCTCACTTTTGAATACATAATTATTTATTATAGCCTCATTGGCTAACAAAACTCCAAAACCAAAACCTTAATTTCATTTCCAAATAAAAATCATACTTAGGAATTCATAAATACTTAACTCTTCCATACAAAACATAATAGAAATTAAAATACTCATTTCACATTTAAAAAGGGTAAGCATACATTATAAAATATTTAAACACTTAAAACAATCATAAAATTATATACGAAATCACTTAAACATTCACAATAGAAATCTTCCTTAAAACTTTCAAATCTCATTCCCTTTGAACAACAACAAAACTTAATTTCAATTGCCTATAAAGCTTAAACCTTAAACTTCATTTAAAAGTAGAATTCGTATTTGTAAAACCATAAAAGCAACACCTTTTATACGATTTAGGATATCAATAACAATACTCATATCCATTTCTAAAATGGACAACAAACTTATAAAACGTTGAAATATTGAAACAACCATAACCTTTGAAAAATAATTTTAGCACTCACCTTTGAAATCAGCTCCCCCTAGTAGCTTTAACGATCCTCCTTGGCTCCGCTAGCCTCGCATTCACCTACACATGATAAGCACACTCATAGACAATACAAAGATACACTCTAATGCACCCAACTATACTAACTCTATAAAATTCTCTCTACACTAGTAGCTTCTCTTTTCAATTTCCCTTTGATCCATGCTACAAATTCTCAATTTCTTTACATGAATCCTTCTTATATACCCCAAGGAGCATCCCTACGTGCTTCCCATCATAAATTGAAGCTTGGAACTCAAAATGATCATTTTTGACCCCTCAAACCTGAATTGCATGCACAGCCCAAACCGTGCATGCTTTTGCCCAATTCTTTCTCCCACACTCTTCTTATCTCCCAATGTGGTCACTAGTAAAATTTCGTCGAATTCCGATATGGTTTGATTGGTGTTTTGGGCCAAAAACACCACTTTACGATCACTTTTTAAGGGGCTTTTTCACCCATTTCATTCTAAAACTTAACTCTTCATTTCCTAGTGTTATACTTACTCAAACCTATCCATACAATTCATTTCAACACATAAAAGAAGTGATATTCAAAGACAATTCATAATGCCCTTCATAGGTGTCTTACATTACCTTACAATGGAAGTTGTTCTAATTCCATTTCAAACATTTTCATAAGTTTGCTTGTCACTTAAACTACATAAAATCATACCTAAAACATCTCAATTCCATTGAATTCTCATATCTCTCCCTAAAGCCTTACATGTCTCAACACTTACTAAATTCATTTTCTTAATATTTTTTATGTTGGTTCCTTTAGACATATTATCAAACACCTCACCTACAATTCATTCTAATAATTTCCAATCCAAAACCAACTCAAAACTTCTTCCAAGCCAACCCTAACTCATCAATTTTTGTAGGTTTCCATGCCATCTACACCTACTTTCAAGTCTCAAATGAATCCTCTCTTAACATAGATAAAACTCTCTCATTAAAACCCACTCAAATATCATCAAAATAATCAACCCAAATATCACCACAACAAGCTAAAAAATGAGTAAACTAACCTTATTTAGCTTGGGTCTTGCTCCAAGTTTGATTTCGTAGCTTAGGGAAGCTTGATTGATGGATTAGAAGTCCAAAAATGAGTTAAACCAATTTGGATCATCACTTCCTTGCCTTGGCTGAACCAACACACCCACCTCTCTCACGTTTCTCTCTTTTCTTTCCTTTGGTCCTCTCAGTTTTGCTTTGTTGGTGGAGTGAATGGCGTGAATGACTTCAATTTCCATTAAGTCTTGCTTATATAGATATAACAACTCCCATAATGACCATGGTATCCTTTATTTGATAGATTTTTGGCACTTAACTATTGATTATTCCATCTTGACCCATAACTTGTAAACTTGTTTCATCTTGATCCATAATTCACTTTCTCTTACTCCACTTTGACCCCAAGTAGGAAAACTTATTTCATTTTAGTCCCTTGTCATACTTACTATTTATTTAATGTCATTTATAATTCATTCCGAAATAAATTCCAAATTAATTCTATGATCACTCATTCATTAAACTGACTTTACAATACTCAAAGTAGATCTCTCAGAACTCAATCCATGGCTTCGAAAAAAGTTCAAACGTAGTTTAGATCAACTGTATTCACAATCCTGTCCGTAAGGATGTTTTCGTCAGGTAACTTTCGGAACCTTTAGAAACTATCCAAACGGACTCATTTTTACTCCGTTTCAATTTTATTGGGTCCTGCTAATCATTTTAAATATTTTCGATTTTTCAGGGTCCGTCTCAAAATTTTACTATTCATCAAATACTATTCACCCAAAAATATTACTATTCATCCGTAATATAAGGTCGAGGGCTTACATTTAAAGTATATTGAAAGGATTTATAATGCATTTGGTTTACCCTAATCCCCAATATACCCGATCGAAGTACCGTATGCATGTAAGGCAAGATGGTTGGGAGAGTCACTAACTTAGGGGTTTGAGTCAGTGTGTTGCCTACACGTATATGGTAGTGTAGATCTACCTGATGTTAGGGGGGAATTGCAACCCTAAAGTTTCCCACATTTGCAACTACACATTATAGCATTTCCAAGTCCTAGTAATGTGTATATATACCGTCGCGTAATGACAAGTTTCCCTAGGTTGCCTTAGCAAGTTTTAAAAGGAAAAGGCACGTCATTAGACGTGAAGTTAGAACACAATAAAATTTATATTTTATGAAAGTTATTACTAGTTTTTGAGGAATAAAGTAATATGTACATGTTTTATGCTAGTTTTACAGTTTTATCAAAGTTAAGAAGAAATTATTAGTTTTCCAAATTATTTTGGGAGGATATATATTTAGAAAGCAAATATTATAGCTTAAAAAGTTTACCCACTCACCGAGTTAAATACTCACAACTTTTTTCATATTTTTGAAAAAAACCTCCCCAGGTGCAGGTATGAGCCGTTAATCAGAAGGGGCTCCATCGGATGTGTAGGTGGGCTGAAGACACGATGCGACTACACTTGTTTATTTTGAAATATCATGTTCATGCATTACTAATTAAGATTTGATGTATATTTTGTAGATATTATATTTTGACATTAATAGTACACTTCTGTGTAAATGAAATGATTTTCAAGTTTTATTTTAAATTGAAAACATGCTTGTGATTGATTTGTGAAACAAGGAAAAAAGGGCCAGAGGCTCAGAAGTTGAGAAATTGATTGTTATAGAAGTGTATATATTGTCTAAACTTCTGCATAATGGAATTTTTAGAAAAATAGTCGTTGTGTTGTCAAAATTTTTATAAGCCAGTTTTGTAAATGTGCACCAAAAAGAAAATAAAATTTACACCCATTTCCGCGAGAAAAGAAATTTTAAGTGAAAGCAATACCTCTACAGGACCCTTTCGAGCCAGAGTGGGGGTTCGATTAAGTTTCGTCGGGTTGCTTCAAAACTCCTATCGCATTCCACAGAAGGATTCGGTACGGGTCCCGACAATGGTGGTATCAGAGCTTAATTTTTGTATTTTTTTTTAACATCATACATTACATGATATTTAGCATTTTTTTATTGCAGTGAGTCACGTGTCGTGTCGGTCGTCCTTACACGTGGAGAGCCGCAACTAAGGTTCCACCTGTTCCACCAAAGGTTGAGGAATAAGTCAATGAGTCAGTGAATGATCCACAAGCAGAGGCTCAATCGGAACCACTTACGGTAGAGCCTGGATTGTATCCGATAGAGAGATTGGCCCAAGTTATACAAGGTTTGAGGCCGCACGCTCCAGGCACCAATGTAGAGAGGGCGCGAAAATTAGGTTCCAAAGCATAACATATTAAATTTTCTAGCATGAATTTCTCAAAGCATAACATATATAAAACTCATTCGATTAGAAATAAAAACTTTCGAAAACATTTTAAAGACACTCACCATTTCCTATCGCGAAACCTATGAGTCCAACCTTTCTTGCTTCCTCGCTACCTACACTATTTGTACACTAATTTAGGCTATTTTGGAACCTCATTTTAAAAGTTTACAAGCTGCTATTTTCATCCACACAAATATACCCACAAGCTACCATACATTTAACATATACAACCTATCCACATTTTTCCTTTAACAACGCATATTCATTTATCGCATAAAGTTTCCGAATCGTTGCCATTTTATTCGATATGAACTCTTTTAGCTGCGAATTCATTCCATTTGATTATTTATGCATCCAAGCACTTATAAATTACTTCCAACATGCATAAAATCATGCTAAACCATCCAAAACATATAAAATGGAAACCAAGACAGCTTGCATGTATTATGTCCGTTTCCGTCCGTACGACATCCATATGAATCCTAATTCAATTTTTTCAATTTCTATAGTTATTCTATCATCCCAATAACTCAATACCAATACAATTCATCCATTTTCTTCAAGTTTTCACATAGAAAATTACATGGAAATCACATGGAAATTATATAAATATCATGGCAACAATTAACAACCTAAATCTCCAAAATCAAGTTTCCATTTCATTTTAAATTTGAGTTAGTAAACTCACCTTGAAAATCACTTGAAACCTATTGAATAGCTAGTTACCGTGACCACCTAGCTTCTCCCTTTGGGTTCTCCTACTCTCGGCTTCACTTTCTTTCTCAAACTTGTTTGCTTCTTTTGTTCATGTCTCGGTTTGGAATGGCTTTTCTTGTTGTTTGTCTCTCGGTTTCATGGCTTCCTCCTTGTTCTTTTCTCTCAAATGTACGGCATTTGCTCTCATTTCACTTGATTTCAATATGGATGGCAACAAAACTCTCATTTCACGTGAATATCATTTGAAATTGCTTCTCTCACAATTGACGGCACAATCCCATTTCATTTTGCTTTCTCTTCAAACGGCTTATATATACATTGCTTGGAATTGACATTTGCCATTGGATTTCCATTTAATTTCAAACTTGCCATCCATATAAGCTTCACAAATGTCACCATGCATGCATCCTCCTTGACAAGTGGCACTCATGCACTAAATCCCCTTGACACGTGGATTTCATGCACTAAGTCTCCTTGACACATGTCAATCGTGCGCATCTTTTCGTATTTTCGTTTAATACGAGCTTTCCGAAAATATTCCTAACCCGTTACTCCGAGATCTCTTCGAAACTTCCCTTAAATTTTTTGGGGCCTATAATCGAATTCCTCTCGTCTTCCCTGTAGTCTCCGAAATTCTTAAATATCATTCCATGTCCTAATTTGGGTTTCCATAATCTTAAAGTTAACTTTAAAATGCTTTTTGATATAAATCCGATTTAAAATCCGGATTTCTTTTTCGAAAACATCTTTTAGGATTCTAAAATATCTTTTAAACTTTTTTACATTCACTAGGGACCCCGGTCAAACCATTATTAATATTTGGAACCTTTCGTAATTCCGACGGGATCCTAAAATATTTCTAATCCACTCATGATTCAACAATTATAAACTTATACTCCTCATATACACATTACTAAATCAATAGAATAATTTCATTCACTTTAAACTTATACACGTGTCCAGAAAGGCACATTACAAGGGTTCAGTAAGGCCACCATCAAGATCCCAGGGTAGAGATGGTATCCAAAGTAGATCAAGACCATGTAAGAGATATAGTAAACCCCACCGAGGAGAGTGTCATATGGGTATTGTAACATCTCCTTACCCGTTATTTTTACCAGACGACTCCAAGGAGTGCTACCTTTATAATCTTTTTACAAAATCCATAATTCAAAATACATATATTGAAATTATGTATATGAAAATACAAAATTTCAAAAACTTTAAAAATAATACAAAACTCTTTTATTTCAAACGGAAAAACTATAAGAGTTTCCCCTAAAATTCGAAGCTTCCCAACCTGTTACAATTATCATATTCATTTTCAATACAAAATTTCTCCACAACACAATAATCAATAACTGGAACCAAACTCCGTTTGGCTCATCAATTTCCGTATACATAGCAATATCCCAAAATATATAAATTGGTTTTCTTCAAAAAATTCCACAATTAATTTACAAATATATATATATATACGCATGCACATGTATACCAATTAAAATTTGTTATATACACAACCAAATATAATATATATACCCAAAACTAAATATAGACGGATGGATGTGACTGTATCAGCTCACTGGAGATGCGTTTTCTCTTCAACCTTCGCCCTTCTAGCGCAATCTACTACCTACGCGTGGAAATTCTAATGCGCTAAGCATATTTGCTTAGTGGATGTACATAAAATTTGAATTTATAGTTTTGAATATAAACATTTTCATATCATAAAATAAACAACTTTTCAATTCAAAGTCATTTAATATTTTATTGTTTACATTTGAAAAACCCAATCACACATACACTAAAAGATTTATCTAAGTCAATTTCCTTTGCCCATTGTAAACACTAGTATGATACCTTGGATTGGAAAAATGGGCTCTCCAGCATCGAACACTCAGTGTCTACCCGTCGGATTGCATAACACATAATATAAAATAATCATTTGAAACCGGACACTTGGTGCCTCTCAGGGTTACTAAATTAATGATTATCATTTCATTTCAATTGTATCAACGTAGTACTGCTATAATAACCCTATTGGCATGTCAAATTCCAATCCCCACGTACCAATACTCAAGTTTACTAGGGCTCATTTAGTATTTCAAATGGATACATTATAGTAGCAATAATTCCTTTTCAACCAAAGAGGTTTCAATAAGTATTCACACAATTTATGTTTGATATCAAATTCTTCCATTTAATCAACACAACCATTCAAAATACGCATTCCAAACATAATTCACAAATCAATTTAATTAAAACGCTCAAATATTAACATTTTAAAAAGCTATATTCATACGATTAAAAACAAAGATTCAAATCAAATGTACACCAATCTTTGGTCTCTCTCTTGAGTCACTTCACTTTCTCCAACGGAAGTTCAAACCTTTTCCTTTCCTTTTCTTTGGCTTCCTTGAGTTGCCTCCTCACCTACATATCACACTCTCGCTTAGAATACATAACGTTTAACTTTACAAAACTCGTTAAATAACTTCTAACTCAAGTAACTCATAAAAGGGTACTTTTCATAAAAAAAAAACTTTCCTACTTGATTTTCACTTAACCGAAGCTCTAAAATTCCAAATGTTTTCCATGAACCTTATTTATATACAACTAGGAACATCCCTATATGTCCAAAATAATTTTCTAGAGCTCGAAATGAAAAGTCAAATTTTCGGCACCCCCTTTGACCGAACATTATTCACAGCCCTCTACCTTGCTTTTCTTTCCTCAATTTTTGCTCCATTCATCTCCCTACTCGCATTTAGATCTCCTGTAAAGCAACTTTGAAAAATTTCAACTATCGAGTGGCGAAACCTAGGAAAAACCCCTTTTTTTCAACACTAATCTAGGTGCATTTTTCACATTTTTCATTCCTAAACTCAATTCTTCTTTTCCTAATCTTATTCACACTCAATTATGCTCGTTCAATGCATTAAAACACATAAAAGAAGTAGCATTATATGATATTCACTTATGCCCTTCATATGACTTTTTGAGTGGAACTTGTCTCAATTAATTTCTAGCTTGATCATAGGTTTCTCCAACATGTTTTCTTCATGGAATCATGCTTAAATGACTCAAATTTCATAGGATTCCTACACTTCTCACTATGGTCTTTCATGGCATAACACACCCTAAGTCCATTTCTTTCAAATTTTTCATGGAAATTCATTGAGGCATTTTATCAAACACCTAACATACAATTTTTTGTTCAATCAAAACCAATCCATTCTAGACTTAAGGTTTGTCCCACCAAAACCCTAACACATCAAAATTCATGGCTAGGCATGATCTCCTTTTGTTTTTTTATGGAAACCAAGATAGCAATCATGGAGGTCAATGAGACAATTGGTCAACGAGGCAATTAGACTTAATCTTGAAGGCTTTGGACGCTCATTGAATGCAATTGGACTTTATTAGGCTTCATAATATTATTCAAGTTCAAGAACATCAATCTTGAAGAAATCTTGAGGCTTGGGTGTCAATTATAACTGATACAAACCCCGTATATAACGATACGGCACCCACAATCAAATTGAAATATAACCCCAAGAAAGATAATTCAGATTTAAAGAAAATCTTTGACCCGTTGATTAGCGAATCAAGAACCAAAGATATAACGACGCCACTTCTAAGAAAGAGATGAGAATGTGGGAGATAAGTCAAGGTTGAGAAATCAAGAACAAATATTGATGCAATTCTCAAAGTTCACAAGAGAACAATTGAGAAAAGTTAAATCTTTTATTCATCAACAACATACCATCTACGAGATACTCAATTTCAACATCACTAGCATCTTCCAACGGTAGCATCTCATCATCAACACTCTCCTCGTCAGTCTCTATATCTTCATCCTCTTTTAGGATCATAGTTCGCTTATTAGGACATTGCGAAGCTATGTGACCTCTTCCCAAACACTTAAAACACTTAATATCTCTATTTTTCCCTTGTGTTGCCTCAGTCTTGCCCTTATCATGGCTGCTATCCCTACCCTCCTTAGGCTTAGCACTTTCGGCCTTAGGCTTTTGTGATGCTCTATCTTCTTTTCTACTCCAATTCGACCTCCAAGTGGATGTGGAACCCGAATTTCTGTCACATCGTGACATTGAACCATTTCTTTTGAGTTGTTTCTCCACTTTCATAGCCATATGCACCAAGTCCTCAAGCTCCACATAATGTTGCAACTCAATAATATTGGCAATGTCTTCATTCAAACCTTGCAGAAATCGCCCCATAGTAGCCTCTCTATCTTCCTCAATATTGGCTCTAACCATGGCTATCTCCATCTCTTTGTAGTAATCCTCCACACTTTCAAAATCGTGGGTAAGGTTTTGTAATCGTCAGTATAGTTCCCTATAGTATGACCTAGGAACAAACCGCTTCCTCATAATAGTTTTCATCTCACCCCAAGTGTTTATAGGACGTTCAAGAATGATATTGACGTCACTCCAAAGACATAGATGAGAAGGTAGGAGATAAGTTATGGTTTCGATCGCCACAAGCATAACTTTATAAGATCACATGTTCAACAATGAACAAAAGAGAAACAAATCTCTCAATTAAACATAATTGGCTGCATCTTTATTCATCATAAGCAACAGATGCAGCCAATTATGTTTAATTGAGAGATTTGTTTTTCTTTTGTTCATTGTTGAACATGTGATTTATCAAGCTATGCTTGTGGCGATCGAAACAATGACTTATCCCCCACCTTCTCATCTATGTCTTGGGAGTGGCGTCAATATCATTCTTATTATAATTTTGGTTCTTGATTATCATATATTCAATGGGTCAAAATTCTTTATAATTTTGGTTCTTGAATGACATAATCAATGGGTCAAAGTTTTCGTTATAACAACCTAATTACATTATAATTAACACCCAAGCCTCAAGATTTCTTCAAGATTGATATTTTAAATGGGCTCGTTCAAGATATTTGGGCCAAAAGTCTTGCACAACATGACTTGGACGGCTTGGAGGGGACATCAAGGCTTCAAAATATTATTCAAGTTCAAGAACAAGTCCAAGAACATCAATCTTAAGGAAATCTTGAGGCTTGGGTGTCAATTATAATGCAATTGGGCTGTTATTTATTTGTTTGATGTAAATTGGGCCTAATTTGTATTATGGGATTGTATTAAATTACTTTAATTGATCTCTCTTCATGTGTGGCCAAAAGAAATGCTCATCTAACACATCCAAAGTCTTTCTAACACCAAAATGTCCCATTAAACCACCCTCATGCACCTCTCTAACTAGCAATTCTCTTATAGACCCTTGAGAAATGCACAATCTACTCTCCCTAAACAAATACCCCTCATGTTTATAGAATTTACCAAATGAACCCTTCTCACAAGCAATATATACAGAAGCAAAATCAAGATCATTCAAATGTTTAATTGGATAATTGCAGCCAATTATATTTAATTGAGAGAGTGAATTATCTCTTTTGTTCATTCATGAACATGTGATCTTATCAAGTTATGTTTGTGGCGATCGAAACCATGACTTATCTCCCACCTTTTCATCTATGTCTTAGGAGTGGCGTTAATATTATTCTTATTTCAATTTTGGTTCTTGATTATCATATATTCAATGGGTCAAAATTCTTTATAATTTTCGTTTTTTAATGACATAATCAATGGGTCATGATAATTCATCTCGACACCCATAATCACATGTTTATCCACCATCAGTTAATTAATATTTTTTTTTAGGGTTTTTTTTTTTCTCTCGTCGAATGCCTATCTGTGTCTCTATTCTTTGCCACACATCACCGACATTGCTTAAATCTGTTTTAATTTGCTGCAAACACCCATTATCTATTTTTTTTTATTGTTTAATGTGCCGCACATCAACATCATCAATTTTCTTTTCTTTTCTGCATTGACTTTACTCTTTCCTTATTAGTTTCATCATATTGCTGCATATTGAATATTACCTTGGTTCATTAATTTTGTCTCTTTGTATCGCACAACAACACCCATCATCTTTCTTGTTCATGTTTTAATTTTCTTTCTTATTGCCGCGTCTTGATTTGTTTTTTTTTTTTTTTTTTTTATCTAATTTTGTTGCTTCATTCCTATTTGCATCATATAATCTTCAATCTTGCATCAATCATCTTAGGTTCTTGATTGATTTGAGTGTTATGGTTTGATCAAAAAAAAATGAAAAGTTTGAGCGTGGACATGAAGTGTTGAGTGATAAATACATGAGTGAGTGGAGTGAAACACGTGTAGGAGTGCTTTCTGTAACACTCTTTTCAAGTTTCAATCAAGTCCCTTAGACAACATTACAGATTTCACGATTTGAGGACAAATCGTTTTGAGGAAAGCGGAATGATAAAAACCAAGATAGCAATTATGGAGGTCAATAAGACAATTGGACAACGAGGCAATTGGACTTAATCTTGAAAGCTTTGGACGCTAATTGAATGCAATTGGACTTTATTAGGATTCACAATATTATTCAAGTTCAAGAACAAGTCCAAGAACATCAATCTTGAAGAAATCTTGAGGCTTGGGTGTCAATTATAATGCAATCGGGTTGTTATTTGATTGTTTGATGTAAATTGGGCCTAATTTGTATTATGAGATTGTTTTAAATTAGTTTAATTTATTAGACTTTTAATTATAGGGTTAAGTCATTTGTTTAAATTAAAAGCTTAATATGGGTGTATTTAGAAAAGTCAAAGTCAAAGTCAAGTCAATTAAAAATAGGATTTTATTTAGTTTTCAATGAGGTTTAGGATCGTATGCCTAAATAAGGCTTATTAAACCTAATTTTTCAAGAAGTTGCTTATGATGAATAAAGATACAGCCAATTATGTTTAATTGAGAGATTTGTTTTTCTTTTGTTCATTCATGAACATGTGATCTTATCAAGCTATGCTTGTGCCGATCGAAATCATGACTTATCTCCCACCTTCTCATCTATGTCTTGGGAGTGACATTAATATCATTCTTGTTATAATTTTGGTTCTTGATTATCATATATTCAGTGGGTCAAAATTCTTTATAATTTTGGTTCTTGAATGACATAATCAATGGGTCAAAGTTTTCGTTATAAACCTGTTTTAATCTTTCTTGGGGTTGTATTTCAATTTGATTGTAGGTGTTGTATCTTTATATACTGGGTTCGCATCATTTTTGGTCTCCAAATACTCAACTCATGTCATAATAAAAACCCCAATCAAATCTCAACCAAAAACATCAACAACAACACCAATACAACATCACATAAACAAGTTCAAAATGATGAAAACTAACCTCTTTTCACTTGGTTCTTGCTCTAGAATTGATTAACTAGCTTGGATTAGCTTAGAGGCTTGATTTGGATGATGAAAATGACATAAAATCACTTAGATGTCTCTTGTTTCTCACCATGGCCAAAATCACCCTCTTCTCTCTTCATTCTCTGTTTTTTCTTTGATTTCTATGTTTTGTGCTTTGCTTTGGCGAGAAACACACCCCCAAGTCAACATATATATATATATATATGTATATATATATATATAACTTTTCCAAAAGTCACCATTTCGTCCCTTAAAAAATTTGGTTTTCGTTTCTCAACTTTGCTTAATTCTAATTTGATCCTCAAATATAATTTATTTCTTTCATTTTAGTCCCTTATTACTTAATAACCTCTTAAGGCCATTCACCACTTTACGCTCCTATTCGTGCCCCAATTGGGTTCAATCAATATCTAAGAGCTTCCTACATTCTTTGGGTACTCTCATTAATCCTTTAGGGCCCTAAGATATCACTTAGGGACTATTATTGGGAAACCCTAAATAGAATTGGGACTTACAATATATACATATTAACACTAAATCTTCTTTTACATGCCACATCTCATTAACATAATAATAATAATAATAATCATGCTTATAAATTTAGGGGTGTTACAAGTATCACAGGTTGCTATCACTAGTGGTCAGTAGGGACACTATATGAAAGAATACCAGCAGAGAATCGTTGGGGATAGTGGTAAGTCAAGATCAGCGACTCAAGGACAGACCAACAAAGGTTAGCCTCAGGACAGGAGAGGTCCACAGATGAGAGGACTATGGACTCTTAGTCAACCTGGCAAAGGTGCAAGTAAAGGCACCCTATCCAGAAGGCAGTCAGGGAGACCACGTGCATAGGCTAGGGTGTTTGCAGTGACAAAGTAGGTTGCTGAGGCTACACTTAATGTGGTGACAGGTACGGTGATAACCTTTGGTAGGGATGCATATGTTTTGATAGACCCTGGAGCTACGCACTTTTTTGTTTCTAAAGAATTTGCTAGGTAGACTAATATGGTGTTAGAGCCTTTAAAGTGCAGTATGATAGTGACTACTCCCACTGGAGGCAAGTTAATAGTGGATAACGTTTATAGGGATAATGATATAATGATTAGAAGTAGAGCTTTTCTAGTTAATTGATTTTGTTGGATATATATGATTTTGATATCATACTAGGAATGGATTGGCTAGCTATGCATAATGCCACCGTGGATTGTTTCTGAAAGGAAGTTGGCCTCAGTACACCGGAGGAGTCGGATGTAGTGTTCCACAGAGAGCATAGAATGTTTCCATCTCGTATCATATCAGTCATGACAGCTGGAAAGATGCTGAGAAAACAATATGCAAGTTATTTGGCTTATGTGATAGATATGACAGAGAGAGAGGCATGGATAGAGGATATTCTTGTGGTTAAAGAGTTTCCAGATGTATTCCTAGAAGATCTTTCTGGTTTACCCCCAGACGGGGAGATTGAATTTGAAATTAATTTGATTCCGGGAACAACATCCATTTCCAAAGCACCTTACCAAATGGCACCCACTTAGTTGAAAGAATTGAAGGTTCAATTAGAAGAATTGGTGGACAAGGGTTTTGTCAGGCCAAGTGTATCTCCCTATGTAGCACCAGTACTATTTGTTAGGAAAAAGGACGGAGCATGAGGCTGTGTATTAATTATCGAGAGTTGAATAAGGTAACTGTACGAAATCAATACCCACTCCTGAGGATTGATGACTTGTTCGATCAGCTTGAAGGAGTAAAGGTGTTCTTCAAGATAGATACAAGGTCAAGATGCCATGAGTTGAAAATTAGAGGCGATGATGTTCCCAAAACCGCTTTTAGGACACTATGGACATTATGAGTTCTTGGTTATGCCTTTCGAGCTAACCAATGCACCAACAACATTTATGGATGTAATGAATTGAGTATTCCATGATTTCTTAGACAGGTTTGTTATAGTATTCATAGACGATATTTTAGTGTACTCAGGCAGTAAAGAGTGACATGTTGAGCACCTGAGATCAATTTTACAAAAGTTGAGGAAGCAACGACTTTATATCAAGTTCAGCAAATGTCAATTCTGGTTGGATAAAATCACATTTTCGGGACATATTGTTTCGGTAAATGGTATCAATGTTGACCCTCAAAAGATAGAGACGATTGTCCAATCTAATTTAATTTATAATAGTTATTTTTCTAAATTTTTAATCTAATTTAATTTATAATATTTAATTTAAAAATAAAATAAAGTAGTATAAATTAAATTGGATTAAAATTTTGTTTAAATGTATTTTTGAATAAAATAAGTTTATTAACTTTATTTCTTAAAAATACATAAAGTTTTTGACAATTAGTTTTAATATAATTTTAAGGATTTTTTTGTTAGGGTTTAATTTTATATTTACATATTTACCCTCATGATGTTTGAGGGAAGTTTGACGGTGGGTGGATTTTAATAAATAATGAAAACATTGGGGTGAAACTAAGGGTGGATCTTGATCAACATTTTATGAAATTGGGTGAAATTTGATCATTTATGAAATTGTGGGATGGAATTTGTCAAATATTTTATGAAATGTGGTAAATTTTGATAATATGCCCATAAATACTTATGATATTTTCCCTTAAAACCACACAAAACGGTAGAAAATCAAAGTATGTTAATTTAAGAATTGAAATATAGCTACCAAGTATGAATATATGTTTCCAAATACTTTTGTAAAATCTTTTGAAATGAATGAATTTTGTTGAGTTCATACACTTCTATTGACTTTTATATAGATTTACCGAATTATGAAAAACTTTTATTAACTTTTATGGACTTTCATTTTAAAAGACTTTAATTAAGTTTTATTGATTGTCATTTATTTTGCAAAATTATAGAGCTCATTCATTAACTTTCATTGTAAAAGACTTTTACAGAGTTTTATTAATTGATATAGACCCAGCAAAATTATAAAACTTTTCATGGCCTTCATTTAACAGATTTCCATAAATTTCCAAAGATAATATACATTTTATAAATTATATTTTTCGTGTCAGTATGAATATTTTCTTAAAACCGTTAAAGAAAAAATCATGATAAGTGTCTATGAAACTGAACAATTGCATTCATACTCCTCCACATTTGATATTCTAAAAAATTTTGCCATGAGGTCCATGACTATTTGGGGAGACTCTAATTCGATTGAAAGAGAATTAGTAGAATTTGACTTTTATAATTTAGGCACAATATCTACAAAAGCAACTGATATTTTGCAAATTTTATGAAATTCATTGATATTTTATAAATTTTTTACTTCTACAGATTTTATAAAAGTTATGATTGAATACCTTATAATTTTTATAAACCTTTTAAGTAAACGAATTATAATTTAACTGTCCAATTTAAAACTATAATCAAAGGGAGTAAACTTTTTTATTTTATTACAATAAAATCTATCCGCTGTTAGTCGATCTCCGTTAGATTTGATGGTAATCCGTGTAAATCCAAGTAAAAGACGAAAATGCACTTCCCTCGTTATTTTAAAAGAGCTAAAAAAAATTAAAAATAAAAAATAAAATAAATTAAAAAAATAATTAATAATGGAAAAAAATTTATCATCCCCACAGGTCACCACTATCTCTCCGTCTGTCTTCCCTTCATCGATTCCTTCATTTTCCTTCATCGACGTTTTCTTGTCTTCCCTTCACGGATCTCCATTTCTCCATCTTCGCCGTGAAGGACTACTAGAGCCCCTCTCTCTCTCTCGTCTCCCTGTTCTTCCGGTACTGTCTCTGTCTCTCACTTCTCTTTACGTCACCCTCTGTCTTTTCCTTGCCGCTGTTTGCAATTAGGGTGGCTTAGCCCGGTCTGGTTCCATTTGATTTGAGCTGGGGTCAGTGGTGAGTGACTGGGTTTGGATTTGGGTTCACGATGAAAGAGGCTGTTTCTGTGGGTATGCGATTGTGTTAGATGTTGTTGTACAGAGGGGTTGGGTGTTCGATTGGCAGTGTTTGGCGGCTGGTGGGTGTGGAGGAAGGCCAGCTTCAGATGGCCTCTGTGTTTCCCCTGTCGACAAACGAACGATGAAGAGACGCCACTTGCATTTATGGGGTTTTTTTCTTTTATTTTTGGGTTTGATTGCAGATGATGTTTGGGGTTTTTGGTTTGGATGGGTTTGCAATGGATGGGTGGGTGTTTGAAGATGATGTTTGGGGTTTTTGCAGTGGGTGATTGATGATGTAGGGCCTGATGCTTGGGTTTTTTGGGATGATTGATGACGTTTTGATGACGGCAGATAATCACCAGAAACCTGGATGGAAAAGATAAAGCACTTTTTATTTTTTATTTTTTATCTTTTTTTTAATTAATCCCTATCATCCGTCCGGAGATCGGATGAAAAAAAATTTAATTATTAAATTTTTATTTAATTACTTTTTAAAATTAATAACCACCTATGGATCTTTGATAATAAAATTTTATTTAATTCTTTAATTTTTATTTAATTTTTTGAACAATTAATCTCCATCTTCCATCCTTTAATTAAAAAGATTTTTTATTTAACTTATTTTAAAACTTTTAAATTTTATTTTTAAACTAATAAAATTAAAAAATAATTTTATCTTTCAATTAACTCTAACGGGTTTGGACTAGTGACGGGATTATTTGAAATAAAAGTGAAAAACTTACTCAATCTAAATATAATTTTAAATTAAATAATTAAATTATAATTTATTTTTTTATAAAATCATTAAAAATCTATATTAATTATGTGACTTTTACAAACTCATTTTAAAATAACTGCAAGCCTATACTGAATATCTAATTATTTATAGATAATTTTATAAATTTATATTAAATACATTAAAAACTTTTCAAATCCATAAAAATCTTTTTAAGATCTTGAAAAGTCTTACATTAAATACCTCATTGATTTTTACGTGTACAATATGCCAGAACAAGTGCAAAGAGAGACTAAAAGACCCATCTCCCGAAATCCCAAACAGGAAGTAAAACCCACCATCACGATGGGTTTCTCATGCAATGCAACCACGGCCCATGGTCCATGGAAACATAAAATATCACCCACTGAATGTGTCAACATCCGATTCAAGCGTACCCCACCAAACCTTATTTACCTTGAACTAGATGCACTCAAAATCTACCACGTATACAACTGTAGATACCATTTATAAAAATTTAACATTAAATCTAAATAAATTTAGCTTTAAATTTGTTGAAATAGTGTGGGTAGCAAAAACCCTTGTAGTTACAAGTAGACATCTACACCTACCATCATTTTAATTGTACTATAAAAATCTTGGGTCAAAGATATTTGCTGGCCTGAATGTCTTAAGATAAACACACTTGCAGCTCCCACAAAATACTACCAATAATTGAAGCAGTAACCAAAATCACTCACTTTGATCTCTTCAACAACTAAGCAAACAAACAAACAAGCAGCATGTTGGAACTCAACTCAGCTTCTCTTATCTACATTACCTTATTCCTTTGCTTGATCATCTCAGTATTCCACCTCTTCTTCTCAGCCTGTAAGCCTGCAAACAAGAACCCATGTCCAGAATCATACCCCATTGTTGGAAACCTCCCTGGCTTCCTCCACAACTTGCACCGTTTTCATGACTGGATTGCAGAAATGCTCTCCCAAACCCCATCAGCCACTCTTCAAGTCAACTCTTTCCTCAACCTCTCCCATGGCATCTGCACTGCCAACCCCACCAACATAGAGCACCTCCTCCTCTCCAATTTCCAGAACTACATCAAAGGCTCCCGCTATCACAACGTCCTCAATGAACTCCTTGGCCAAGGTATATTCAAGGTTGATGGTCATGCTTGGATCCTGCAACGCAAGATTGCTAGCCATGAATTCAATACTAAATCACTCAAGCATTTCATATCAGATGCAGTTAAATGCGAGATATCTAACCATCTCATGCCATTTCTCTCTAAAGCATGTGATGAAGATATGGTGATTGATCTCCAAGAGGTGTTGCAGAATTTTTCTTTCAATAGCATATGTAATGTTGCATTTGGTGTAGACCCTAGATGCTCGCAGTATTCGTCTTTCATAAAAGCTTTTGATGATGCTGTAGAGATTTGTACATCCAGATTCCTGTCTCCAATTCCTGCAGTCTGGAAGATAAAAAGATTTCTGAATATCGGATCAGAGAAACGATTTAAGGAAGCTATAAAAGTGATCAACAACTATGCTATGGAAATCATAATATCCAAAGAGAAACAAGATCAAAATAAAGAAGTGGGTAGAAAACTAGATTTGTTGTCAAGATTTATGTCCACTAGCTTAAACATGGAGTTTCAAGATCCTGAACAGAGGAGGAAGTTTCTAAGAGACATAGTCATCAGTTTTCTTCTTGCTGGTAAGGATTCAACATCCACAGCATTGACTTGGTTCTTCTGGTTGATTGCAGGCAATCCTCGCTGTGCACGTTCGATTCATTGTGAATTGTCTTCTTTGCCAGAGTTAGATCTCCAGGCCAAGAATTTTCAGCTATGAAGAGTTGAAGGAGTTTCATTATTTACATGCAGCTCTATCAGAGTCATTGCGTTTGTTCCCACCTGTACCTATTGTTTCGAAATTAGCAGTTGAGAACGATGTTTTACCAGATGGGACATTTGTCGGAAAAGGGTGGTTTGCTGATTATTCGGCTTATGCAGTGGGAAGGATGGAGAAGGTGTGGGGCAAAGATTGTATGGAGTTTAAGCCTGAGAGGTGGTTGGATGCTAATGGAGTGTTTAAGCCATCAGATCAGTTTCGATTTCCGGTGTTTCATTGTGGCCCTAGAATGTGTCTAGGGAAGGAAATGGCTTACGTGCAGATGAAGTCAATTGCTGCAGTTTTGATGCACGAGTTTGACATCACAGCCCAAGACGGTGGTGCCAGTGCAGAGAAGATGATGAATCCACCTTACTCACTATCTTTGCTTCTTAAGATGAGAGATGGATTACCAGTTCAGATAAAGAGAAGACGACAGTAGGCAGTAGCCCATCAATAACATGACCCAGTTGGTTGGCATGTGTTACATTGAACTTGTGTACAATAAAAATGTGAACTGGTAAATGGATGTGTATTTGTACGTACTGAGCTGTAAAATAACAATGTAAACTAGTAAATGGATTTGTATTTTATGTATAGAATTGTCACTATGTATATATAATTAATTTGGTCTTTTGGGGTGGAAGATATGACTTAAACTCATAACCTCATAGATGAGGCTATGAGAGGCATCAATCTTATCTCATCCAAAATGCAGCATATTTCACTTGCACAAACATGCAAATAAGGTGTCATACATTATTTTTGATCTCTGTAAACTCCAAACTAGCTGAAACACAGCACATTTGTGCTCCATTACACAAGTTAATAGGGGAAAAAGATTACCTACTGTTCTCCATAATCATCATAAGCAACAAGGTCCTTTCTAGTTAGTGAGGGCAGATGGTCTCCAACTTTTGATAAAAGACCTAAATCATCTTTCGTTTTCTTACTTGTTTCATCCCTACCTTATTATTGTTTCCAATCTGATCCTATTTCAAACTTAATTTCTGTTCCACCAACACAGTGATATAATTGTATAGCTGAAATCTCCTGTCAACATCTTGAGATTCTTCCTAACCCAGTCCCCACCAACACTCTATATATGCTAAGAAAACCAGTAAATAAGACATAGATATAACAATAACAATAGGAATAATTAAAACCATGTGATGTATTTTATAAGAAATGAAAAAAAAAAAAAAAAAATTACTAACCTTATAGTGTGTCCACAGTTAGATGATGAAACGATTTATAAATGATAATTGAAGGAGCAAATTCCCAGACCTGTAAAATGCAAACTTGAAGTTAGATGGACATATAAGATTAAAAATACATGATACAGACAAGAAGCTAAAATTACAAATGAAAAAGAAGAGAAATGGTCTGATTGGTTCAAGATGAAAGCAAATTTTTGAAACTTAGAAACACTATCACTTTCAGCACTGTCAAAAAAAATAAATGGAAAAGGAGACAGCAAACTCTAGTAGAATTTGCCTCTGACACACAAGGTAGAAGGGCTCTTAATGTGTTTACACCATCTTTTAGGTTTCAATATCCTAATTTAGAGTTGGTAGCAGAAAAGAAACAAGTATACATTTTCCAGATCTGCACTGTTGGTAAGGTGACAAATTATAACAAACAATTTTTATTATGAGAACATGAAATGGACGGATCAAGTTAAGGCTCTGTATGGTCAGCCTTAAAAGATAGAGCCTTTTTTTAAAAGATTTAGCTATTTCAATATGCCACAAAATTTTTCTAGCATTAACACATCAAATTTTTACTTTTCCATGAGACTACAAAACTATAGTGACTATTTTTATCTTTCACAAAACTATTTGCTTGCAAAATTGTTAAATTTCCACTATCTTGGTGCCTATAATCTTCACCTTTTAAAATATCAGGCAGAGAGTACCTGTCCTTTGTACCTGCCAAGAAACAAATAAAGCCACAAATGATTAAAGTACAAGACTACATGCAAGATGTCACTTAATGTTACGAAACCAGAAATTTTACATCCAACAAAATAGAAGACTGTACAAAAGACATGTTAATCCTAAAATCAGTTTGGCAGAACAATTTAGAAAATTTGCTTTCAGGTAACATTACGTGTAACCAGAAGTGAAATGACTTTAAGGCATGCGTTATTAACTAGAAATGAAACCAGTTTTGTTAGCTTTTTATACATATTCTAGGGTTTAACACTAGCAATTTCCTTTCTTTTACACTAGATTAAATAATTAGTTTACTTATTCCAAAAACAATTGTACAGAAAATTAAAGAGATTAGGACACCTAAGCTTCAGAAATGTTGATGAAAAGTTATTCACTGCTAAACTCTCACCAGCAACTTTCTGATGCTTGAATGTATTCAAAAGCAGATAACAAGACATTTGATGTTCATTAACAACACCCTCACTTTAGTAAAACTGGAACGAAAGCACAGTATTAATACATTGAGCTACAGCAGTTGGACATCCCCCTGTTGAAAGGCACGGTGTCATCAAAGCGCAAGCTGTCTCATCTGGAAATGTTCACAGAAGCATCCATCCACAGCAATAACATTCTGCAGCATGCATCTTCATCACAGTTGATCTTCATAGAACACTCTAGTTAGCCTATTATACACTGAGTGGTGTCTTCAGTGCAAAAGTGCCTGCTATCTTGCTATCCACAAAAGACCTGGAAGCAACTGTTTGAACGAGAAAAGATCTACTTAACCGTAAAAGCAAAAATGAACAATCTGAAGGGAAAACTATATTACCTCCTAGTGCTGCATAAGAAGAGAAATCCAATAAACACATCCAGGTTGCTAACTCAGTCAATGAGCAATCCATAAACCAGGCTAACTATGTGCAAATTAAAGAGAACTAGAACTATTTAACATATCCAGAAAACTCTATACGTACATAAACAATTGATTAAGCAATTTGACTTCACTTAGTAAACCTAACAGAACACACACTCCCCAATTCAGTGCAATTACCCTTTTACATTTTGCAAAATATATTTCCTCTTCATAAATACTACCTTACTAGAAGGAGTAAACTAACAATTTTTTAACAGTTAACCAATTACATATAAGCCTTCAGAAAATTCTAAAATAAAATTATACCTTTAGAAAATCCTAAAATAAAATTATCTCCTCTAAGTGTAGCATTGTTAATCTTGTTGCTTGTCGCAACAGTACATGAAGAACTAAACCATTATCTTATATATTTTGAATCAATAGCCTCTATACTTCCATGCGTAACAATTAAAAGAGTTCAAGGTATTTATTACGTAGAAAGAAACATTTAAGGGTGATAAATATGATATTATATCTTCAGTTTGTCAAGTCATTCTGTATAAACCTTAAACTAAATCCTTATACAATTTAACAACAACATGATTTGTCTGAACTACTATTACGTTCCTAACATATTATCAAAGCCTAGCTATAACAGGAAGTCCTAGGTTCAAGTCCCCTACGTGATCATATTTGAATTTATTATTTGCTATATGAATTTATCATGTGATTGTGTTTGAGCTCAAATCACGTGACAAGTCCGTTGTATGAAAGGGTCTAATAGAGTGCTTAAAAATTATTGTTGGGTCCTATGTATTAGTTTAAACTTTTGGGTCTGTTGGTTATTGAAATAAAATAGGGCAGACCAAGAATCAAAATAATTATTCTCAAGCTACTGTTACTGATTTAAAACAACTTAAAGCATTAATGTATCATATGAGACATATAGAAAAACAATCAGTCCATGGATATCCAAAGACTCATCAAATGAAATAGACAGAATATCTCCTAATCAATAATATGCACTGTCAGTCAGCCCACGCCACAAAACATTAGCTAATGTTTCAAGCCAACAAATAACTTTTAAGATATCATCTATATGTAGTTTATACAAAGAAAACAAGATTTCGTTTGAAGGTCCATACTCAATTATGCATGGAATTTTATTTTAGAATGTCGAGTATCGAACATTTTTCTTGGTCATATTGACATAGAACCACTATCTTATATAGGTGCTACCTGGAAGGCTCAAGAGACAGCTGATTCCAAATTTCAGTTTTATGAAATCTTGACCATCACAGATGAGAAAGATACATATTTTATAGGAATTTAGAACCCTAGAAATTGCAGTCCAACCCAATTTGAAGAAACTGAGCTCCTTGATGACTTTTTCCTTCTTATTCTATTTTCAGTGTAGCAATTTTAAATGGTATCCAGTTTGTGTAAAGAGATGTGAATATGTGTCACAGACAACACAAAAATGTTAAAGAAACTATATTCACATCATTTTTTACACCTCAGATGTAAGTAACTTACCAGGAGATGAAAATGTTATCATATAATTCCACTAAGACTGTTGCATTACTTTTTAGCCTTGTTGTGTACTTGCAGACAAGTTAGTCAAGACATTGAAGCCAGTTATCCCTTGTGCATCAAAATGATCCAACAACCATAAACTCGCTGAACGATTTATAGCGATCCCAGCTGTATTGGAGAAAGTAGAGTGACCATCGCTGTCGTCAAACTTCTCTGAAAATTTAGATAAGCTGTCAAACATCATCGAAGCATTAGATACAGCCCACGTAGCGAGAGCAGCTGCAGCAAAATCCTGGAAAACATTATTAGGCAATAACATGATCGTCCCAACAAGCTCAGGCGTGGGTGCACAACTATTGCATAATGCCAAAAGGCCTCCAACTGCAATAGCATCAGTATTTGCATTTAATTCACGGGTGCAGAAAAATTCCAAAATAATTTTTTCCACCTGAACCTTTGACACTGCAAGCTCTGATCTTATTAAGCCCCAAAATTTATGTTGTTCCAGACAGTTCCAGTAAAGAGAATTCTTAATTAAGTGTGAAACAATTTCTGTGATCTCCCCAAATATAGAGTACTTCTTTAAGCTAATTTCAAGTTGCATATCAATAATATCAGCATGATCCAACTGACTAACAATTAACTTGATGATATCTTCCTTGCTAACAGATAAATCAGCAAGATGACGAAAGATGCTGCCCAATAAGAATTTCAGTCTTTCCTTCTCCCACTGGGAACATAATCTCAAGTCAGAAAAGAGGAGATTGGACAAAGATGTATCAGCTTCTTTGTGTAAGTTGATTAGCATATATGCAAGGAAACATCTGTAAGCAGTAAAAGCTCTGTCCACTAACTTAGCAGCAAACTCCTTATCAACTTTAGAAGTACAAACAAATGATTTAGAGGAATCTCCTTTTCTTCTATTCAAAAAAGAAAAATACCCATCAACATGAAAAGTCAATAATTTCAACCCAGAATAATTGTTTTCCGCATAATTAATGTCACCCACTGCATTATTCACCATATCAGCCTCCTGAGCCAGTCTTGATGCATAAGATAATAAGCGCGCTCCAACAAGAAAATCATTCTTTGACCAGAACAAAAGCATTTTTTGTATCCGCTCATCCTGAGAAAATATAAAGGTACGAATAATTAAAGCCGTTGCAGACCCTATTTCATCATCATGGTAAGTAGCATCTGGAAGATGCTCAAGAGGAGGAAACAGTTTGTAACTGTTCAACTCAAATTCCTTTGCTATTTTAGAAGATACAACTTCTGGGCATATGGAAGACTTTACTGGTTGTTGGCTCCCAAGTCTTACTAATGAGAAAAGTACTTCCTCCAAAATTTCAAGCCCCATTGTACTTGAATTTCTAATAGTTTTGCCAAGATTTTGAACCAAACTCTCAAAAGAATCCACTGTGATTCTCACGATTAATAAGCAATGAACTGCAAGGAGTAACAATGTAATCAGAAATGGAAAGTTTTTTTATCAGAAGTTTATGCATGGATGTTAAGTTAATTAGAAAGGTAAAAGGTTAAAATATTGCGGTCCAAACCAGCATGCAAGCACTGTTTTATCTTCTGACATATAGATTTGGGCACATACAATATTTCACATTTACCATCATATGAGCAATTTTGCCATCTTTTACACTGGGGTATAAGTGACTCTGGCTTGACCATTTTGAGATTTTATATATATATATATTGTGCACCAGAAAGTGTTCCAAAGTGAACAAGCATCTGGAAACCAGTGAAGCAGCCCAGCCTATATTTTGTGGGCAATGTTCATTTGAGCAGCTCAGTGGAAAAGCCCTGTATCTCATAGATCATTGTTGGAGGACAAGTTCCTACACTTGGAAATGGAGAGAGCTAAAGTCCTTAAGAAATGGGCAGTTTTGGGGTCTGTTAAGAAATTTACCAAGACAAAACTAGAGATTTTTGAGGATAAATGAGAAGAAGAGGCCAGGTGTTTATGGGCGTGCAATTCCTAATATCTTTGTGAGTCTTGTGTCAAAGAAATTGAAACACACCTAATTCTTTTTTATCCAGTTAAATTCTAAACAGGTTGTACCTAAAGTTAGAATTTCTTTGATGTGAGAGAGGTAACATTCAAAAACATTTTTTATGTTTTAAACTATTTAAGTTCACCTTGTATAAGTTCTGAATCTCTCTCAGGATTTGATAATAGGCTGCAATTAAATACTTGTTTCTCTTATCTTGTTACTTTGTGTCTTTTTCTAAAATTATTTGGATTTTCTTTTCTTGTCCCATATTGTTGTAGACATCTATACATCTTCAGCACATTAACAAATGAAAATTGTCCGACACCAGCATTTGCACTAGCGTCAAGTGATTTGACTGTGATAACCTCATTGGTCACATAAATTGTTTTTACCTCATTTTGTTTTTTCAATCTACATAAAAACCCATAAACATCGTGTTTGCCTTCTATTAAGCTAACTTAGCATTTTCAGATATGTTTCCAAAGAACACAAGAATCACACCATATGATAATGTTTTTTTATTTTTTTGGAGGGGGGGGCGGCCGCACGTGCGGCGGGGGAGGTGGGGGTGGTGTTATGAATATCCAATCAAGTGTTGTCATAATCCATGTCTTTCAAAGTTCATATCCGACAGATAACTTTGGCATTCAATGTCTATTATAAAATTACCTTTTTAATATTTACATCTACAAAACCTGTGACTAATTTTAAAAATTGCTTAGCAACCAAAAATAATTAAGATTCGGATTTCCCAGTAAATACCAAACAGATTTTAAAATTTTCCATTGTTAGTGGTCTTCTCTTTTACATAATTGACTATTACAGAACAAAACAATTAATAAGCTCTGGTGTTTCTAAAGAACACACAAACACACACACAATAATAATAACTCAAGTTAAACACCAAAATACCATTTGGACTCCTGCTAAATATTTTGAGATTCTAAAATCTAATTCTAACACTTTTAAATAAATTATTGGACATGATAGTATTAGATAATTGTGCTAAATTTTTCATTACTTAATATACCATTCTATCTTCATGTTTAAAGAATATAAGATAAGAGAAACAGTGTAAGAATCCCAAATTAAACATAAAAATATCATCACAGAGAATGATGAGGTGTTTACCTAGCATCAGCAAATCTGGTTAGGCCATGCTCCTCGTTGTTTGTAGGTTGCCTCTCCGGGGATGGTGTTGGAGTTGGCAAATTTATGGTTGGAGGAGGATGACTAGAAAGAGACAATGTATATATAAACCCATAAGTGTGTGTGTCTATATACAATACATATAGTAGATACAAACTCAAACCAGTAATTATAAGGAATATATAAACATTGTGTTTGCCTTCTGTTAAGCTAACTTAGTATTTTTAGAAATTTTTCTAGAGAAACAAGAATCACATCATATGATAATGTTTTTTTTTTTTTTTTTTTTTTGTGGTGGGGGGTTTGTGAACATCCAATCACGTGTGGTCATAATCCATGTCTTTTAATCTTCATATCTGATAGATAACTTTGGCATTCAACGTCTATTATAAAATTAGCCTTTGAATGTTTACAGCTGCTAAACTTGTAACTGATTTTGAAGTTGCTCAGCACCTTAGGGTTCCTACTTCCAAGTAAATACTAAACAGATTCTAAACTTTTTCAATGTTGGTGGTCTTCTCTTTTACATGATTGACTATTATAGAACAAAACATTTACCAAGCTCTGATGTTTCTAAAGAACACACGGACACACACATAATAATAATAACTCAGGTTAAAACACCAAAATACCATTTGGACTCCTGCTAAATATTTTGAGATTCTAAAATCTAATTCTAACATTTCTAAATAAATTATTGGACATGATATTCATAGATAATTATGTTAAATTTTTCATTACTTAATATACCTTTCTATCTTCACATTTAAAGAATATAAGATAACAGAAACCTGTAAGAATCCCAAATTAAATATAAAATTATCATCACAGAGAATGACGAGGTGCCTACCAAGCATCAACAGATCTGGTTAAGCCATGCTCCCCGTCGTTTGTAGGTTGCGTCTCTGGGGATGGTGTTAGAGTTGGTAAATTTATGGTTGGAAAAGGATGACTAGAAAGAGACAATGGCTGCGATTCCTTAGGAAATCCAACTTTCATACATGATAAAAACCTCCCCAGCTTCTCTTTCAGTAAAGGATAAAGTTCTTTGCATGAGGTCAAGATGTCCAGTGAGCGAACAACTCCTTTCTGAATAAGTGCACCAAAAGCTGATGCTACTCCTCTAACTATAATATCACTATGGTCCACATCATAGTTTTCCACAAGGAGAGCAAGAAATCTAGAAGAGTGTGAGTCATGGCAATATATTTAGGTATTGAGCATACCATCAATAGCATCGCAGGCTCGATATTCATGATATTGTCTACACTTTCTTTAAAGAAAAGCCAATCATAAAATAGGGCCAGCTTTACTTTGGCTTCAACATAATTCTTCCTACAACACGTAAGAAGCCAACCTATAACAGCCCATCTAGGAATAACATCTGATTGAATAATTTCGTTAGATGGATGATGTCCACAGCATATGAAACGTACAATGTCAACTATGAGACTCTCTCTCTCTGGCCCAAGTAGAAACTTCTTAGCAAACCATACCTGATATCGCATCTGACTTCCAAATTTCACATGCGTAAGTAAAAATCGCAATTGGCTTTCCATTTCAGGAGTGATCCTGAGTAAAAAATACCAACTCGAAGTCCTCAAGTGATACAATTCTGAGATATCCTGAAAACCCTGGAGTCTTAAACACTTTCGGGTTCAGCACTAAATCTTTCCATAGAGCTCGAAACTCCGGTACATCAATCAAATCTTGTAGTAACCGTACAAGATCCCTACCTATCTTCAAACACAAACAAAACTGCTCCCTCAACATTTTGACACAAAAATCAATTTCCAACCGCTTTAACGTACCTAACTTCACATCACCCGAAAACCTATAATGATCAGCTAGTAAACGAAGAAAGGTGTACAATGCACCATTCAAAACAAACGGTGCCTCCTCCAACAAGCAATCCCATTTTCCCAGAAACAGGCTCACCAACTCAGAACACAACCATATATTCTCATCACTAAAGTCCCCACCAACTATTCGCCTCAATAAACAAACCAACAGACCATCAACCCCTACACCTAAAACATCAATCATCAGCTTGGTAACCCATATAACCTGTTTCTTTGCAGAATCAATGAGTTTTACATACAATTCATTAATAACTCTAACAAGCAGACTCACAAACAAGCAGTACCCATCACTAACTTTAGCATGTAAATGCTTAATATGAATTTCTGCCAACTGGGGTTCGCATAAAATCCCATAGAGAATAGCCCTGTTAAGCTGTATATATTCTTGTTGGTCTGGGATGATTAAAGGAAATGGGGGTCTTAGTTGTGGTTGCAGACCATCAAAGGCTAGCCTAAGAGAAACTTCATATTGGTTTTCAGCCTCATGTGAGGCCTTTTTAATCAATAGTGGAGCCATCTATGATGTCAAAACATGTAAATGCATCAACAAGGAAACTTTAACTCTCAGAGTCATTTGATCGAACATGTGGCGTGCAAACTAATAAGCGGAGGAAAACGCAGTTTTAGTGAGATAAAAATTTGTGAAAATGCGGGCGAGTTTTTTATTTGTACAGGAAAGTTTATAAGGGTAATACGGTCATTTCACTGTTGGGTTATATAAAATAAAATAAAAATTGAGAAGAGATTTTGAACGTGGGCTGTGAAATAAAAATTCGTGAAACGCGTGTGGATTTTTGAATTACGAGTCAGTTTACAAGGGTAATACGGTCATTTCACGGTTGGATTGTGTTAAATTAAAATTGAAAAGCGACTCCACTGGGGATCGAACCCAGAATCTCTGGTTCCGTAGACCAGCGCCTTATCCATTGGGCCATGGAGTCTTGGTTATTAGAAGTTCGCCAAATTATTTATATTTAGAAAGCCATTGGGTTGCTTAAAAATAATCTAATTAGTTTCTTAACACACTATAATACATATTACTCGTACTCTTACAACAAGTCGGACTCTCTTAAGGGCATATTAAGGAACGGTCTAGAATTGAAGCCTCTAAAAATAGGAGAAAAAGTAGCTCCCACGCGGGAGGAAGAGAAGACCACAAAATTCCCCACAAATAGAGGTATGAGAATCAAACCACACACCTTGATGAGATGGACCCTACCTTTTACCACTAAAGCAAGCCACGATTCTCAAATAGTCTAATCAGTTTTGAGTTATATTATATCAAATCAAATGACCCAACACGTTTATTATATACTTGAAAATAAATTATCTAATTAATTACTTAAATTTTTTTTTTAAAAAAAAGTTAAATTTAATATAATTTTATATTATATTTCTTTCCTTGACATTGTTGCTTTCCTACTTTCAACATCTCTCTTCTCAAAATTAAATTACTTATTTTCGTTTCAGTTATAAGCTTGAACAAATTACTATGATTATTATATGATTTTTATGTGTTTCGCACTAAAATCAAATAGTAATATTGTTTGTTAGATTGATAATGTTTAGGTACTTATAGACATTATTACATTTGTTTGGATAAAAGAATAATGTAATTATATTATATTAGTAATATTGTTCATTAGACTGATAATGTTTAGCTACTTATAGATATTATTACATTTGTTTAAGTAAAAAGAATAATGCAATTATATCATATTCGTTATAATTCACAAAATATTTTACTAGTGGAACAAGTCAAAAAATTCAATGTAAATGAAAAAATAAGCCAAAATTAAACCATTTTTGGTTTATTTCTAGACCGTCACTCCAATCATTAGTCTAAGTTTATCTTATGATTGGTTTGGTCAAGGGTTTTATATTGCTAAAACAATTAAATAGTAATTTAATTTGAGTACAAGCAAACCCAACCCATGTCCACTCCTAGGCTTACTGATTTTTTTTAGTCAAAAGAGTCCTACACGAGGGTAGAGCTAGGATTTTGATTTTAGGGGGGCCAAAATAAATATTATTTAATTGATGTAGGATAATTACTTATATTAAAAAATTAAATCATTAAAAAATTAAATAAAATATCATTTAATCTTATTATAAAAGAAGAAACTCAATTTTCTTTGAATCTCGAAAAACATCTATATATTTAAAATTACAATTAATTTTTCTACAATTATTCATGATTAAAGAGTTCATGAAAATGTCATATTCCACCCTGTTTCAAGTTTAATCTTTATAAGATATAAAAAATTAAAAATTATAAAATAAACTCATCACTATTATTATAAATATCAAAGAGTTCATAAAAAACTAAATATAATACTGTTTAATTTTATTACGAAAGATTAAACTTATTACTCTTTGAATCTTGAAAATCATTTATATATTTAAACCTAGAATAAATTTTTCTATGATTATAAATGATCAAAGAATTCATAGAAAAAGTCACATTTCACCTTGTTGTGAGCTTAATCTTCAATAAGTTAACAAGATAACACGTATAAATAACATAATTTAAAAAAAAAAAAAAACATATTGAAAATATCTCTAGTGTTTTAAACATCAGTCTAGGCAACCAACTAGGCATTGCATGGCTATTAAATAGCTATCAGCTGATCCGAAAACCCCCAAATCAAGGGTCCTAGGAGGATAAATTGATCTATGTGGCAAGGAGCTACGAAGACCACTCAACAAAAAATAAAAAATAAAAAATAGTAAAAAAATCAACAGATCATGGAGTTACCAAACCAATTCCCTAAACTAGTCACCACACCAGATAGATCAAATTAAAAAAATAAAATAATAAAAATAAAAATAAAAAAACAATAATTAATTGACAAGAACAGTCACGAAACCAATTCCTTAAACTAGTTATCAGTCTTGAATTTGAAATTTGTAAATCAACATTCAACACTCAATATACTTCAGAAAAATTAAAAAAGACCTTTTGAATTTGAATAGCTTCAACGCAAGTTACACAATAGACTTTATGTTGGGAAAATTGGCTCCCAAAACCTCCTCTGGAAACTTGCCTTATGTAGAAATATCATAAATAACAGATAAACAAATTTGGAAAATAATAATAATCACCGTTGGGATGCCCCATTCCTTCTAATGACCCCTCTATTTATAGGTAGAAAATGAGTCATTAGAACATATTACACAATATGTGCAATATCCGTTATGAAATTTGTGACAATGTTTGTTATAGAGTTTATGACAATATTGGTTATACAGAATTATTGCTACATCCGTTACAATTCATTAAAAGCTGTCAACTCTCATTTAAAGAGATGAACCTAGTTTGGCCTGGATTAACCAAGTTGTTGGGTTGTCCGCTTTTAACATGTATTGAGCCATTAGCGTAGGTCAATCGACATATTAAGTCAGTCTATCTCAACTAGCTCTGGGCTTACATTTTAGGTTTGAGAAGTTTTGACCACTACATTAGTGAGTGAGGAAATGAAAGAACATTCATCATGAACCCATTATCTTCAACATCTCAACCTAGTCATCAACTTCATCATCTTCCATAACAACAACATCCATCAACATTAAATATGAACTTAAAAAAACAATAAATAAATCATAAAGGGGGTTTTGGTTTTGGATTCTATTTCTAGCTTTATCAAACCCAAAATCAGATGGTTTTGAGTTCTCCCAAACTCATAATAAAATTAAAAAATTAAAAAGAGAGAGAGAGTGAGAAAGCAATGAGTGCTTTGGTTCCATGGAGGTGTGATGAGAGAAAAAGAAAAGATGAGAGAAAGAAAGATAAATGGAGATGCAAGAAAAGAGAAAGAAATAGGAAATGAGAAATGAGAAATCTCATTCCGACAAAAATCCACCATTTTAGTTGGAAATGAGGATTCTTGACCGATCGAAAATTGAGAAAATCTAAGATATTTTGAATCTCAAACTTTTTGCTCTCCAAACATAAAGTTAAAAGTTTGGAATATTTTGAATCTCAAACTCACTCTCATTCCAACGTGCCAAACATGAATGTTCCAAGCAAATAACACATGTCTTGAACACATGACCATATGTCGCAAACGTATGACAACATATCATAAACCACGATCACACGTTCTAAACAAATACCACATATCTCGAACACATGTCTACATATCTTGAACACATCATATGTCCTAGATTCACAACGGGCCCAATTCAAGTCAAAGACATTTATGTCCTTTTCCAAACACAAAAATTAGCTACAACTCCTCATCTATGGTTTCCTCAAACATCTTGTACATCAATTTCATGATTTTCATCACATACTCTCTAGGAAGGGAGATAAGGCCAAAAAATAAAAAGCATCTGTGTTTGAAGAGGTACAAAGATGATGCTTGTAAAGCCTTTTGCAATAAAAAATAAGCTCCGGTCATTCCTCGTCAAGGGGCCAATGGAATCTGTCAACCCCTTGGCTGTGTTTGTATTTATCCTAGTTAATTCTACATTTTCTTCCTTATAAAAAACAACATCCTATCTCCATCCACAATTATGGATATATCCATTTAAATGAACTCAAATTGTCTCAATAATAAAGCTTTTGTTGCATAATCAAGTTCAGTCTCTCTCTTCAAACTTCTTATTGTGTTTGAACCTGAGGAATTAAATATCAAAACTCACCTAATATATCCTCAATATTTCCTTTATTTTGAAGTGAGTAATGATAAAACTATTTCCCAATATTCACGATATTTTGCGAATATTCTTGATATTTCCAATATTTTCAACAATATTTTCACAAATTTAAGGGGAGGTGTATTCAATCATGATTTTGAAAAATTTTCATAAACTTTTTTCAGTGAATGACTTTTGTAGAATTTCATAGACTTTTAATGACTTTACAAATTCATGAAAGACTCTCACAGACTTTTATAAACTCTTTTTTAAAAGACTTTCATTAACTTTGATAAATTTTTAAAAGAAATTATGAAAGACTTTTATAAACTTTTATCGGTTTTTATAGACTTTTACATACTTTCATAGACTAACCTTTTACTAACTTATAATATAATATACACTTAAGTTAATAAAACTATATTTATCATGTCAATAATGATGAAAAAATATGGTACATAAAATAAAAGTAAAATCACCTCAATTACATAAGTTGATAACCAAAATACCTAGTATTTTAAGTGTTTCATTATTTATTTTATTTCTTCTACAAAAAATAAAATCTCTAATGTCTTATCAATAATATCAACATCGCTCCACATATCAGCAACTATAACAGCTTTCCATTTATTAGCATACTCTCTTTATTGTTCTTGAGTCTCAAGAAATGAGTTAAAATCGTCATTTTATTAATTAATAATGATGAAGATGATGAAAACTCATAAATATTGATAAATTTTAATAAATTTTTATTTACTTCTAAAATAACAATATATTCCTTTGACAAACTCGTGCCGCAAATTATATTTTTTGTAAGTTATGTTTCCTCATTTTAATAAAAATTTTTTCTTTTAATATAGTGTAAATAAACTTTTGAAAAACAACTATCAAAACTAATGTTTTACAAAATTTAAACTGGTTAATTTTATGATATGTTATAAATATCAAAATTGATTACTATACTAATCAAATTAACTAATCAAAAGTAAAAGTTCAATAAATTCTCCAACATGTAATAAGAATAAACCACTAGCTAAAAAATTTTACTACTAACTAAAATTTTAATTTTTAAAATAAACCACTAGCTAAAAAATCTCCAAATATTAATTTTTTTTCTTTTTTATTTGAAATAGAGGTTTTTCCTTTTATTTTGTATAATAAAAAACAAAGATTTCATTTATTAATTTAATCAATTTTAAAGCAATAAGATTTTTTATCTATACATTTGTGAGTTCTATTTTCATTATTTGTACATAAGAAATGATAATATATTGGTTTACAACACAATCGTTAATAATAGTTGTACTATTTATCATAAGAATAATAAGATGATTTGAATCAATATCCATCTAGATATTTTTTTTTTGGGTATTTTATATATATAAATATAAATTATAAAATGTTTCATTTCTTAAATTTATTTTGTTGACATCTAATTCCTCAACTTTGATTCAAACTTGAAATCTTCTACAAAATAATAAATTGATGTCCTTAGAAAAAGAAGGAGTCTAATAAGATTCAAAAACTAAAAAGCTAACAATTTGAACATAAAAAAAAATATTGACCATTATAATTCACAATAAAGTAGGAGTAATATATATATATATATATATTTGTGTGTATTTAAAAAAAAAAAAAAAGTGAAATATTTTTATGACTATCATTGAATTTGAGGCGATTTAAATATAAAAGAGATTGTAAGGTTTGTTGTTTTTTGTTTCGTTTTGTTTCGTTTTGTTTTTTTTTTGTTTTTTTTTTTTTTTATGAGAAGAGATTTGTTTTTTATAATCAATAACAAAAGTCTATAAAAGTTTTTTAAGGGAGTGAGAGAAAATTTATGGAGTTTGATTGTTATAAATTTAACATAAAAGTCTATAAAAGTCTCTCAAAGTTATTAAAATTTAAAATTCCATAAAAGTCATTAACATTTTGAATACCCCATAACTTTTATAAACTCTTCAAAAGTCTTAATTAAATACTTCATAACTTGTATAGACTTTTTAAAAATCATTAAAAGTGTATATTGAATATCACATAACTTTTATAGAGTCTTTAAAAATTTATATTGAATACATCCAAACTTTTAAATTCTATAAAAGTCATTAAAAGTTTAGATTGAATACACCCCCCTAAAACTCCATTATTTTCACCGACATTGATTCCTTTTAAAGGAATTTATTAGTACACATTCAGGAAACCATTTCGAGTGTTTTCCACAAATGTGACTTCCCTTAGTAAAAAACAATATTCTTAGCTATACGGTACTTTTCATATTAGAGATCACAAAATGAAAAGATAAAAACATATAAAATTAAGAAAAAAATGGAAGAAAACCATGTTTTAAATAATAAGAACAAAATTTTTCTTGTTCAGCTAAAACAGGATGAATAGTGATGCATATAAATTATTCTCTCTCAAAGCACCATCTAAATCGAAGCCAAGCAATCTAGGAAGCTCTAACTAATCAATAACAATATACTGCACAAACATTTGTTTCTTGTCTGAGTCCATGGAAAGGAACTATACTTCAGTTTTCTTGACAAAAAATCCAGCCATCCATCCAAGCTTCTACATCCTCCCAAAGATCTTAATTTGCCTGTCGACAACCATCTCAACTTATTTGATGAAGTTGAACGAACCAACCATTTGAAAGAAATAAAAAAAGATTGAAATTTTCACACACTGTATAAGTATGCACCCCTGCTACCCTCCTACTCATACCTCCGCACAAGAAAATCTCAATGACGAAATTCTGGTGATCCTTGTCGGCCAATGGGGTAATCATCGATATGAACTTTGAAGATAGCCCATAATTTGCTTCAGCTATGGCCATATTTGGTGCCTAAAATCACCCATTTGTTATCTCTTTGCCAAGAGTTTCCAGAACTTCAGTTCTATCATGTCTTGTACTTGGACAAGCTGAGATGGTTTCTTCTCAGAGGATAGACATCAGTACATTTCTTGTCTTCTGAAGCAAGCTTCTTCAGAAGGTGGCACATTTTCTTGATCATGATCCATGAATTCCCCATTTCCACTGCAAAGTCGGGTTGATAATGTAGGCGATACAGGTGATAATGCAGGAGATAAAGACGCATAGCCACCACCTATAATTGAAATTAACCAAAATAGTTCAAGATCCACTAAACTGATTTAATGCAGAAATGAGTGAGCAGGAGATTTAAAAGTGCGCAAGAGCAAATTTTGCACACCTCTAAAAGAAGAACTTCTTTCAAAGTCTTTGGTTGTGTGCAGCAAAATGGTTCCAGAGAGCACAGTTATAAAACCGCATATTTCTGATATAATGCTTGCTGCACTTTGACCATCCCAGTCCTAAAATAATATAGTTCACCATATATTTATTTCATTATATTAGACATGTGATCAATCAAACTTGTCAAGGTAGAGACAATGTTTACTTTGGACACAGAATGAAATTCTTCAAGAGATGGACACCCAGAAAATTTAGTTCACCAAAAATGTTCAGCTAATGATTTTTTTTTTTCCAATAAATGGTCTCCATCCAAAAGCTGCAGGTTGAGTTCATTAGTAATTTTTTGTATATAATAATTACACGTTAATCTAGTCAGGATTCTACCAAAATCTACTGAAATTAAACATAAATGTATGATTTGAAAATTTAGTCCCTTAACACTGGTAGATATCAACTCCCTTAACACTAGTAGATATGAACTCCCACAGCACAGGGTAAAAAATACGTATGGTGAGACTTGAACCTCTATCACATATATGAAAAGGACATGCACTAATCACTAATGCTTGAGCTATGAGTAGATGAGCAAGTTAATTAGTAATTAGATATCCCTAAACTAAAGAAAGCATGAATTTTCAGATTGAGAGTCAACCATTATCCTATTTCCTCTCCCAAAAGACTACGACTTAGATTCTGAAATTTCAGGTTTGGACATGGCATGTGCGAGTTATTCGGAAGCTCCATGCCACCTAAAATATACTGAAGATCAGTTATTATCAGCACAGATTAAAGTTAGCCATTTTGAGTAGTGAAAAACATAGTAGAAAGCAAGACAATGATCAAAATGCTAAATTAAGTGATGAAGCACATCTTATGTTGCATGTGAACAAGTCATTTCACATCATGCAATCCATACGTAAAGACAATTAAATTTTAAGCTTCATTTCTTCGTTGCCTCAAAATTAACAAAGTTAATCAGAAAATGAAGTAACATCTCAGAAAGAGGTATTTTAATAACAATACCTTGAACATTATGACACTGGCAATGATTGTGAGCGATGTGAACATGACATAATATATAGGGGACACAATTGCAGTATTGAATGTGTCAAGGGCCTGAAACATGAAAGGAAATTATCATATCACCAAAAAGTTTAAAATTTAATGGCATCACTGTATAGCATGCATTTGAACTTGTTTTCTGAACTAAGATAGGTTAAAATTGGGGTAGCTTCTAAAATAATCATTTTTCACAATACTGATTACTTTAACTTGGCTTATAAAATTGTTGTGATTCAAAAGCAATGAAAAAGTGTATGGTAAATTTAACTTTTATAGTGTTATTGTATCTAATGAAAAAATAGACATGATACTAAAATTAATTGTACTATTGTAAAAACACATAAAACTAAAAGTTAAAATAAATTAATCAAATTAGTTTAATAGAATTTTTTAATAAAAATAAGATCTAAATAATTAAGGATAATGAGTTGAAACTACCATATACACATATATTTCTTGGTGATCAGAACCTTTAGGGTATGTTTGCTGCAAGGGACTGGATTGAGATTGGACAATTTTCAATCCAATCCCTTGTTTGTTGGTTGCATGGGATTGAAGAAATCCAATCCCATGCAGCCATTTTATCCCACTTGGTGGGATAAATTTAATCCACCAATTCAACGGGTTAAATTTATCCAATCAACACGGGTCACATTTTTTTTTTTTTAACTTTTCCTTTATTTCCTTGTCCTTTCTTACATTAATTGTATAAACCATTATACTTTATTAAACTATTAATATATATATATATCAATAATAATTATAAATAAATATTATTTTAAAAATTAATTTTAAAGAGTTAAGTTTTACTTTCCAAAATAATATTAAAATACTTTAAGTTTTATATTATTAAGATAATATAGTACATAATTATTTTTTTTACAATCCCATAATACACCAATCAATGGACAGTACCATTTTTAATCCAATCCCATACAATACCAAATACATCACAGGATTAATTTATCCAATCCAATCTCATCAAAATAATTTAATCCAATCGCGTGTGCCAAGCGAGGCCTTAAGGATAGGTATTATCTGAGGTTGTAGGCAGTATAAGTCACTGACAAAGTACTTCTTTTCCAGTTTGTAAATTCTAAAATTCTATGTATATTTAAAATTAAGATCTCCATGAACTCCATGTATAAGATGATCATCACAATAACAATGCAAGTTTCTTTTCACTTTCTGGCTGGAGATTTCTTCTAAAGTACCTTCTAATATCAAAACATCAAACAATAAATTAATAACCTTCACTAAATAAATCCAAATCACCACATCAAAAAGAAAGAAATGATGACAAATTCCTAATTGTAACTAGTTTTCCGGTGATGTAACGTTTTGAGAGCTAGACTTAGAAATTTGCATAAATGAGAAAGTGAAAAGGATAAAAATGAAAATATAATTTTGGGAAATTTGAATGGCAATACTTCCAGATTACTGACCTTGTTCAGATAATTCATTTGTGTGATGACACATATAGCTACAACCAACATAAAGAACCATGTCTCTGAATATATTAATTGGTTCCTTCCCTCAAAGGTCAATTTCAGGGCAGTTCCAAGGGCTTTAACACTTATCACCTGCACATTCATTGCAAAGATGCAAAAATATAATAAGACTGAACATAAAATTAACATTCAAGCTTTAGACAGAAGCAAAGAATAAAACATAAACCAAATGACGTCTGATTCCCATAGTGTGAAGTCTCTGAACATTTTATGATAATAAAATTATATGGCATATTTAAAGATTTAAACAAAATGAAGCTATAGCAATTTCAGTTGTAGACTTCATCATTATTGTTCTATTTCAAATTTGTCTAACAACCTACTTTCAGATGAGAAAAAAATGTTTGCTAATTTCGAAAATCAAACGGAAAACTCATTAACCTCCCCACAAGCTAAAATGTTTATAGTTTAAACACCAAAGATAAGTAAAAAGTATCAAGACAATTTTTGGGACAGAGTTAATAATAAGTTTGGAGGAGTTTTGGAGATGAATGTAATAATGGATTTCAAATCCAATAAATTATAAGACATCTGCACTGGAATATCCAACAAAATATTCACTGAAAAAATCAATAACTGTTCAAATGATTTACCGAGAGAGAACCCATTAATGAACATATGCCCGTGAAAACTAACACATTTGTATGTCCCCATCGTGGCACACAGTGGAAGATCAGAATGAACACCAACACAATTACTGAGCCCACATAAAGCAAAAAAGCTGAAATAAAATAAGGTACTACTGTCAGTCAATGGCAAAATGTAACACAACTATGTATAAAGAAAGATATAATATTAAAGCAAAAAAACAACCTGGTTGGGTTCCCATGGTCCAAATTTCCTGAACTGAAGTGATAGGCCTCTCCTGTGGTGCATGGATAACAATCACAATTGAACCAGCTATGCACATCACACATCCCAAAATCCCAAGCTTGTGTAACTTCTCATGCAGGATAAAGTGAGCCAACACAGCACTACAGCATTCAACACATTTAGAACACATACAACACGCTCACATAACTCTAAAGAAGTTTAAGACACTTTTCGAAAATTTAATGCGAAAAATATGAGCCAACCTGACGATAATACTCAATGCACCAAGTGGGGTAACAAGAACGGCAGGGGCAAATGCATATGCCACGAAATTGGCAACCTCCCCAACAATCACTATATCAAAAATCAGACAACAACAACAGACATTATGCAAACAATCAGTGAAAGACCAAATTCATTCAATAAATCTCAATAAGCATCAGTAACTAATATAAAGACTTCAACTTTTCTTCTTATGATACTAAATTTCCAATGACCAAAGACCCGAATTCGAAGACGGCATGAAGCATTACATTCCATGATTAAAACCAGGCAACAATAACAGAAGGCCAACCTAACCTATAGGATCAATACAATAATCCATCTAAATTTCAATAATGACATATGCCACAAAACATAGCAAAATCTTGAATAAAACGTCAAACAAAATCCACAAAGATTGAATCAAGATTGTATGGAGAGAACAATAAGACTGAAAAAAAAAATGTATCAAATACAACAACTTACTTGTGATCAAGCCTATCCACCATAGAGGCTCCAAGAGATAAGAAAACCCACCAACACCTATAAAAATTCAAGAAACAAAGCCAAACCCATTAGAGAAAACCACAAATCCAATAAATAAAAAATAAAAAAATAAACAAAACCCCAAAATCAAGAACAAAACGGAGAATCACCAGCTCTAACACCAGAAACGGCAGCTGCTCTTCTGAGGCCTTTCTTCTTGATAATGAAACTGGCCCCTATGAACCCACTCGAAGACAATGCCAAAATGAAGCCCTTTAGATTGTCCTGCGAGAAACTCATGTCAAAATCCTGTGTTTGTTGCTGTTTTTGATCTTCTTCTTCTTCTTTTTCTTTTTCTCTTCATCGAGGATATCCAATCATTGGCTTGGTTTGGCGTTGATTAAACAACATGCGCTCTCTCTCGCTGTTGTATAATTTATAGCAGTGAATTATAATGGGAACTCGTACGGTGTATGTCACATACAGGAGTAGCGTATACACTATTCAATGGCTCCCACCATCTGTTTTATAATGTATTGCAGTGAATTATAATGGGAACTCTATTCATTATTATCTTTTTTTTTTATAATATGTTTCAAATCATATGATAAAAACAAATTTCATTTTTTTTATATTCATATTTACAAGTTAATCGAAAACTTACCGTCAAAAATAGCTTAGAATTATCAAAATTTATTGAAATTAAACATAATGAAAATCAACTCACATAACCTTTTGCGATATCTACTTTTTACAGTAAGAGTAGAAAACTTCTTACATACGACTGTAAACGCAAATAATGGAATAGCAAACTGAGCTATGAGTAAATCTAGAACAATTTGTGAATTGATATATAATAAAAGTTGACAACATGATTTTCCAAGAGAAAAAAAATTGACAAGATGATGTTAGTCTAGTAATATGCCCCTTGTACTTATACCCATGAGGTAGTGAGTTCGAGTCGTGTGCCCCTCTTTCAAATTATTATAATTGTCTATATGTGTGTGCATATATATATATATATATATATAAACTAAAGTTATATTTATTTATTATTTTTACAATATGAGGTTTGGAAGAAACCGATAGAATAAAATGAGTAATGCTACTTCACTCAAATTGATACTTAAATGATATGACATTATAGAATATAAAAGGATTAATCAATCAAATATTAATTCATTGGTTTCAATTGATTAGCCAATATATTTTCAATGGTGTCACATCATTACACAAATTTTGACAAAATAGCATTATTGTAGAATATATGACTTATAACTTATTTTATAAATATAACTTTTTGTTTATTGTTACTTTTGGAAGTTACCTACCAAACTTACGTTAAATACTTTTAATAAAAGAAATAAGATTAAAAAAAAAAAAAAATCAACCGCTTTTGATGGTATTGTCCCACATTAGGATCTAAAAATGTATATTTACTTTTGATACACTAAAGTACTTTTTTTATGAAATTATTATTATGAAACTTTTAATAAAATATGTACGATATTTTATTCATTATTTCAATTCATGCTTTTTTTTTTAATTATTACAATTAATAAAAAATTTAAGGAGAGGATAAATTGGAACTCATCACATCTTTAGTGTAAGTATAAAAGATTTATAATTGGGTTAACCTATTCTTATCTCTTGTTGCCTACTTTTAGATATAAGTAATGTTGATATTTTTGTGGATCATATTTTTTAGGAATAATCTCAAAATACTCATTGTAGTTATTTTACCACATAAAATTTCATTTTTATTCAAAATCCTTCCTAACATTAATTAAAAAAAAAAAAAAAACCTCAAAATACCTCCTAGAGATGTGTGAAAGGGCAACAATATCTTTGATGGTAACAGAATCCATTAAATTGACTTGGTTGATCATTTGACTTTAAGGGCAAAATGGAAAATATGATAAAAATTAATTTAAATAATATTAATTAATAATATAAAAAATCGAAATAAATAATATTGAATATAAATATATAAAAAAATTAAGATATTTTTTTTTTGAGAATAAATATATATATATAAGAAAAATAAAAAAAAAAATTCTCTCAACCAGCCTCTTTATCCACCATTAACACCAGGCTATCTCTTTCCATCAAACTTCCACCATCACCCCCTCTCATGTCGACCACCACCCTCTCCACCAAAGCCCACACCTACCCACTCTCTCTCTTTCATCTCTATTTCTCTCCTCTATTTAGATCCCTTTTCTCTTCTTTTCTTCTTCTTCTTCATATAGGTTCTTAGAACCCTGATTTCTAGGTTCGGTTCGATAGGAACCCAGATGATGCATTCCTAGCGATTGATGATGTTGGATGTGTGATAGTTGGATTGATGATGTTGGATGTGTCATTGTTCAATGCTGATTATTGATTTTTTTTTTTTTTTTGGCATGTTAATGATTTTTTTGGTTGATATTTTTTTTGTTTATTATTTGATGATTTTTTTTTTTTTATGATTTCTAGGTTTCTAGTGGTTGGAAACCTAAAATTTTTTAGGTTTCTAGTGACTGGAAACCCAGAAAATGATTTTGTTAACAATGTCCCCGCCATCCCAATTTTACTGGTCACATGCTTTTTAGTTGTGGGTTGCTTATTGCTTCATTGGTTGGGACTGTTGTACTTGCAAAGGTACTTAAAATGATTTTGTTATTCCTAGTTCATATAAAAAGATGCCTTAAAATGTTTCTTGTTTATCCAAAAAAAATTAATATGTTTTCCATTTAGTGGTGTATGCTTTGTTTTATAAATTTGTTTTGCCCAAGTTAAATTCTATTAGAAAAATTGATAATAAGAAGAACAGATAATCATATAAAATCAAAATAAAATCCTGAAACCTCTCTAGATTACAAATAATTCGTAGTGGTAAAAAAAAAAAAAGTAAATAAACCAAAAGATTTGTGTTGAGGCTCGTAATAACTACAATGTCTTTAAGACAAAATTGTTGCTCATCCTCTGAGTTATTCAGCTTTTGTCTCTTAGGATACAACAACACCAACTAGACTCATTTAGCGAACTGAACAATATCTGAATCTCTATTACTCTAGAAACTTATATTTAGGAATAGTATTTGAGTGAAAATAAAGTACATATATATATATATATATATATATTCCTAGTTGTCTTTGAACAACTAGAAATTATGCTAATTTATAGTCTCCATGTGGGGCGGTTGCAAAACTGATTTTAAAACAATTATTAAACCAATTATAGTTACGCTTTGCAAATTAACATTTTCATTTACCATTAGTGGTTACAATTTGAATATTTAATTTTTCAATTCATGGCAATTAAAACTACAATTTAATAATACTTGCAATTATAATTTAAAAAATTAAATTTGTAACTCAATTTTGCAGTTACACATTTTTAAGTTCAATAGCTGGATTCATGGCACTTAATCTATCAGTTATATTTTGAAAATTAAATCTTCAATTTCCAACAATGTCTTGGATTCCTAAGGTTGTTTTAGAAGATGATGATGGCTCTACAAAAAAAATCAAAATTAAGTTATATAATCATGAAGCGGGAAGGCACAAGAGAGGTTGCTCCACCATCATACAAATAGTCATATGAATATTTTTAGCAGTTATCTAATATTTGTGGGTTGTTATGTTGTTTAATGGCATGGTAACTAGTTCTTGAATTGTTGCCTAATTCTGTATATTGTGCTAGATCTTATTTGACTTAATAATCTCCTTTTTTTATTTATTTATTTTTTTATATTTTTATACTATTTAGATTTAATATCATTAGATTTAATATTACTTATTTTAATTTTTTATGTTTATATTATTATATTAAACCAATGGTAAATTCAATATTTTAACATTTTCTAACATTTTCATCAAAAATTTGACGAAATGAGAGATTTAAGATAAAAATGAAACCTTAGTGGTAAAATAAACATTTTTATAAACTACAGTAGATTTTTTAGAGTTATTCCTAATTTTTAATCACCCAAAAATTCAAACAAATCGTCTATATTTATTCTTTTAAAGTATTAATACATACTTTGTTATTAAAAAAATATATATAATACATTCACTCATAATTTAAATGGTTAGTATCTTTTTTACTCAAATGTTTGATAATGGATTGAGCCTCATTATACTCGTATTATATGAATAAATTTTCGAACCATAAATATATTATTTAACATTGATAGGCCACCTTCTAACCTTCATGGTTGTGCATCTCTACATTCACCCTAGCAATAAAGATTTAGATCCCATTATATACATACACAATATAACAAGAAATCAATAATGCATGAATAGTTTTCTATTTTTATTATAAAATCATTTTATCTCTCAATTACATAAGTTGTAAATAATTATTAACTTTGATTGATAGGTCCCAACATATGCATGTTTACATCTTTATATGTTTACCATTGTACAACGTGGCTTAGTGATAGATAGTCATAATTCTTTCTCCAAAAAAAAAAAAAAATCATTATTCAACTCAATAATGATTCAGATTTCAATAGTTATATCATAAGTGATTTTTAATAAATAAATAAATATATATATATATGTTTTGTATGTTTTAATACTTACAAGGCTAGCTATAGATGAACCAAATTGTAGATTCTAAAAGATTAAAGATGAATCAAAATGTGAATCTGGCAGATAAGAATTGTATGGTGTCCAACTCACATAGTCAATGAATATGATTGTTGAATTTTGGCAAATAAAGACAGCAAATGTAACTTGTTTGCATGACCTCACACTTTATATGTTATAAGGGGAAAACTTTATTTGAGTACCTGAGGTTTTAAAAAATATCAGGTTTTAAAAGCTCTTTTGAAAATAGCTATTTTTATCCCTAGCTTTTCAAAATTCTTCAAAAAAAATCCAAAATCATCAGTCAACTGACGGTTAATATTAACATAATGCGTCAAAAAATATTCTTACTCTTCATGTTTGTTAGTTTCATGTAAATTATCGGATCATTCTAATAAAACAATAAATTTATAAATTAAATTATCTAAAATGTCTCTAAATTTAAGGTATTAAAAATAGCCCTAAAATCACCGTTGACGGTTAGTTAACTAACGGTTTAGACTTTTTTGAAGAGTTTTGAAAAAATTAAGGATGAAGATAGCTGTTTTCAAAAGAGTTTTAAAAACTTGATATTTTTTGAAACCTTCAGAACTCAAATGAAGTTTTCCTTATCACAAGTATTACATGTACACGTGTTTACTATTTATAGGTTTTCTCTTTAGTTGACCAATTGCAATCAAGGGAACAATCCAAGAAGACGACACTTGGGCCCCATATTAATCGACTGATTTCATTTGTGACCACGAGACTTCCTAGAATCACTTTAGCATTACTAAAAGTGGCAATTGCATTCATCACCCTCTTAGGCCTGCATAAATACATTTAGACGAAAATGTTTTGATCTTCTACAAGAACTTTATTACCATGTCTAACCACTTGTTAATTTGTTATAATTCTTACTGTGGCATTTGATTGATATATCATGAGCTATTACTATTTAGTTTGGTTAGTGGTTGATTACTGTTATGTTAATGGTAAGTTAAAGGTAGGGTTATGATCCATTGATGTAACAACTATTTGTCATAAAAAATTGTATTGAAACTAATTATATAAGGAACATGGAGTAAAGAAATTTTTATGTATCAAACTCCTTTATTATGTTTTATGTTTTTTTTTTTTTTTGTTAAAACTAAAGTCCTTTATGATGTTTTAATTTCATTCAGAAAATGGTTTTCACAAATCAGCTAGCTTCAATTATTTCCAATAAATTTTAAATTTGTAGTTTTAATTTTTTATGGTCATATCATTCGATATCAAAATCTTGGTATGGGCCCTTTTGAAAAAAAAAAAAAAAAAAAAGCCTTGGTATGGACTAATCAATATGGGTCGAGACAGAATAAGTCCGCTAATTGCTCTAATCCTTCTACTACCACTATAGATCTCCAAAAATTTCCATATTTGTCATTTTATCATAATTGTGCATTGCGAGCTTTTTGGGTTAGACCAAATAGAATTCGGTTCATAAGCGCTAACAAAATTTAATTGGTCTCACACTTTCAAGCAAATTAATTGATTTTTCATCAATTAATGGCGAAAAAACCCAAAAAGATAACTATATCGAGTAAAGTATCTTTTCCAAATTCATGAGACATTGATGGAAGAACGAGTGGCATTGGCATCCATCTTAAAGGTTATACTTAATGATGGTACTAGTTGGTAAAACAAAAATGTACTAAATACTCAATGGTGGTACTAGTTGGTAAAGCAAAAATGTACTAACTCCCAATTTCCTAAGAAACCAATGGAAGAATAGATGTCATTGGCATCATTCCATCTTAAGGTGATGCATTATTATGGTACTAGTTACTAATCTAAGAATCTACTATAGTCTCGTGTGACATATATAAAGGAGGGCTCAACATTCGATTCAGACTTGCTCCATTTATGATTTCTTTTTTGAAATCACTAAATTTTAACAAATTAGGTCAATTCGAGATTATCAAACATAGTTCTAAAATTGATGGGTTAGAGCCCTCATTGCAGTCTTACCAAACAAGTTAATATGTTAGTTGTTCAAAACATAGTAGTGAAGTTGAGGTTCTTGTAGCAAAGCTAAAGTGAACCATTAGTTTAATATGATTATACGAAACCCATAATTTATTACATTGCAAGGTTGTTTCACTTGGAAAAGTTACTATTGTAACTAGTTCTTCACCTAGTAGAAGATTGGTCATCAATCAACCATTCCTTCTATTGGAAATTAAAATATAAATACTTTGATTTCCTAGCATGATTATTATAGTGGGGTCGAATTATAGTATATCAACCTTGAGTAAGTCACGTTGATCAACTTCTTTTGGAACTTGGTAACTTATGTTCTGCACAAACCAAACAAAAGAGAGCGAGAGTGACCTTGATACCGGTATGGTGCCGATCGAAGATACTCTGACGTTTGACTCAGTAAATTGCGTAAAAAGATGTAAAAAGCAAGGAAAAAACAATAAAAGTGATGGTAGACGGTAGGTGTCGATCTATAGTCGAAGTGTAGGCTAGCGATGGCAGTGGATGCATTGATGATGGTCCATGGATGGTGGTCCAGCATTTTGGATGGAATGTGTGTGTTTGTCGAAGAATGAATGGATGTTGCTTAGAACCGTGATTTAGTGGGACAAGGCCCCTCTTATGCGCGTAATGAGAGGGGTGATAAACAGAGATTCATCGATGGTGGAGGAATGATTACAATAAGCCTACGACATCACCAGACTGGTCATTACTACTCTTTCATTTGGCCATTGGTTTGCTTTTTCTCTATCTACATTTCTCAATTTTTCTCCATACCGGTTCTTTTTTTCTCTGAGTTCTTGAGTTCTCTCTACTGACTTTAAAAGTTGAAAATAGTGAACAAAGTTGAGATTAAAGAAAGAGTGGTATTTCGATAATTACAAATATTAGATTATTAAAAGGGACTATAATTTCATTTGTGGCTAAAAGCAAATTTCTGGTGTTATAAATGATTCAAAATGATCTTATCCCTTTTTTTAATGTAAAATTTGACATCTTAATAAATGTAGATGGTGAATAAATGCGCTAAAAATAGACTTCTTTTATTTCATATTTAATTTTGGGTCGATATACACTTGAACTTCAAGTTGTTAATCAATGTAGGCATCTTATGTTATTTGTATATTCTTCTAATGATATTCCCTTGTAAAACCATTTCTATATTATTATAAGAATAAGGTTATATACAACAACTCATAAACAGATAAGACTCTTTGTCAAAGACTTTCTCACTAGAGAGAGAAAATCCTCTTTCTCTTTAGTGAGGGAAAGCTTCGTAAAAGGAATTTCCTAGTTAGATTAAGGCCAACTTCGGCGTTTTATTGTTATTTCCTCCTAATCATCGCCGTTTATTTTTTGTTTTGGTTTTTCACATGTGAATCCTATTGTTTTTAGGGGTTTTTAAGGTTGAATCCAGTTCTTAACTGGATCTAACTCTAAAAGCCCTATTTGCTTTGGTGGGTTTTACTTTTTACAGGTGTTGGATGAAACTCGGGAGCCTCTAGACTCTTCATTGTCGACAACGGAGTTGCTTTCTGTAGTACCTACCATTGGATCTGACATTTCAATCTAAGTCTCATGGCTCTTTAAAGATGCCTCAAGTTTTTGACGAAGACTAGACTGTTGTAAAGAGGGCTTTCCATTGGTGGCACCTTGTCCACTAGTTTAGAAGTTGTGTTTCAATGGCTGCCTTTTGAGTTATAAAAGTGTATTGTATAGTCTATCTTGGGGCTTCTGATTTTTTATTTGTTCTTGTTCTTTAGTTAGATGGTGGTTAACCGGATCAATTTCGTCTGGCACTCCCTTGAATGGGTCTTGTTTGGTTTTTTTTCTTGCTTTCCTAATTTGTCTCTCTATAGATTTCGTTTTTGGTCTGGTTGTGTTTCAGTTAGTAGCCCCAAATTTGGTTAGTCTTTAGGGTTGTATGTTGTGGATCGCAAAATTGAGAAAGCTGGTAATAAAGATTCTAGAATTTCAAAAAAAAAAAAGAATAATGTTATATATGTCAAGATATTATTTAAAAAATAATAATAATTATAAGGTAATATGATAACAAGTTTAGAGATTTATTGAAAACTATCAACATTTAACACTATATGTGTGTTTGAAAATCTAATATCATAGTACTTGAAAATATCCACTCTTTTATTTTGAAAAAAAAAAAAATTGCTTCTATAATAATACAAAGAGAATGACAAACCTTGAAACCCAATTACGAATATAAATAAATAAATATATATATATACACTAACTATTTCATGTATGAATAAATGGAAAAAGGTTTTAATGCGTCTAACATATATGTGAAGATTAAGATCATGACATGTGGTATATGTGTTTCTCATAAAACTAATAATTCATATCTATATTTCATAATTTTAGATGATGAATTATATACTCCAGAATGTATTGAAAATTTTCTCCAATAAATGTGTATGTATTCAATATTAGGATTTGACTATTTTATTGACTGAATAAGGTTATCCATCATGATTATTATGAATAAATAATTTTATGTAATCAATATGGGCGTTAAACTGGGATATTATCGAACAAATGTTTCTTCGGTCAAAATTTGACACGTGGAAATGAATACAATGGGCTAGTCCAAGGGCTAGGATCCAACTTTCCAACTGTATACGTGTCGATATGACGTGAATGTTAATTGGAATTTGTCGCGTAAGAACTCCATTTTGGTAAGCCAGCACCAAGACAAACACAATACTTGATTTTGGAAATCTCTTAATCATGTCTCCAGTTTCTAGAACCTCCTTTCCCACACCACAACGTAATTATCTTTGACACCCCTACCGCATATCTTAGTTTTATATTTCTTTTATCTTTATTGTAATTCATAAAGTGAAAAACATATATATATATATATTATAACATAACCTCTATGAATTAGTAATTTTACTTATATAATAAAACTTTTGCATTTCAATTTGGGTTGAAAATGTAAATTAATCATTTCTATAAAATAACAAGATAATGGATTTTTTTTTTTTATATTTCTTTGTAAGAAGAATGTATGATATCTTTTGTTTCTTAAATTAATAATTTGCTAAGAGTTATGTATAGAATTGATTAAGATATATATTACGTTTGAAACATGATATATTGTTATATTTTTCTTCCTTAATTTTGAGTCTAGTTGAACCTCATCTCCCTCAAACGTTTCGAGATTGAATTCTAGTAACGCAACAATAAATTATTTGGTGTTGTTGATTCCTTGAATGCTTCCTTACATGTAACGGGTTTTCAAGTTGTTTTATTGTTGTCAACTTTGACATCAGGAAGATTCTAGATGATGTTGTCTATTGTCTATATTCAATACCTTGATAAATTATTAAAATATTAAGAGAAAATTGTGTGAAATGGTATAAAAAAACATGAGTTTACGAATAAATTTTTTTAACACTTATCCGTGTTTTTTAATTATAGTTCCCAAATAAACGTTACAAACTTTTTTTGTTTTATCCTTTATTTATGAATTATAATTCATGAACATTAATGGTACAAAGAAAATATAACTTAGCTTTCTATTGTTATTTTTAAAACTTAGAGCATCTTCAATATAAAAATGTATTGTACTTTAGAAAAAGTTACGTATCATCAATGTCAAGGAAATGTGCTTCCTACATATCATAAATATAACTTAATAGACAATCAAGTTCAAAAATATTTTCCAATACTTTCACTTAAAATGCACATTTTAATGAGGCGTTAAATTTTTTTTTTTCCTTAACCACAAAACTTTTTTAATTATTAATCACAAGCAATAAATGGTTGTAGATGAGGGGTTGGAGAGGAAAAATGTAAAAAATAATAGGTTAATGTAGAAAATTAACTTGATTAGTCAGCAATAAATGACTGTCTAACAAACCCTCCGAAAGTAGAGGGTCATGTTAACAATGTTAACTTTTTTTTTTTTTTTTTTTTGCAACATTAGCTCTACAATGAAGAGTGATAGTTGCATTGAAAAAACTTATTTTAACACAATGTCTATTTGTCCTATGTGTCATTTCATTTTTCCACAATCAATTTCTACATTGAAAATGCTCTTTCCACAATCAATTTCTATATTGGAGATGCTTTTACATGTTATTTTTGTGCTAGAAAAAAAAAATTTAAATATTAATTTATGGATTGATTAAGATCTCCACTAGATTGTAATTTATATATGATCCCATTATTGATTCATAAAGATTATAAAGAAAACTGACTACAAATAGAATTAACTTATATGAATCTTCAATGACTTTTGATGAGGAATGGCCTTTAGCTATTACACAACAATTAACAAATATTATGGATTATTAAACTAAAACATTTTGAACAGTTCAGAATTTGTGAAACTGCATATGGTATATATTCTTAATATGTATTTCTTTTAATTTATGAATCCTATATGTTAATGCCACATTTGGACTCTTAACTGGAGCGTCAGGTTTTTATCATTATCCCTGGAGAGATGTGTCATTTGAACCATAAATCTTCATGGTAATTTGCAACTAAAACACTTATAAAATTATTGGTTAAAATCCTAAGGACGTCACCTTATGGTTCAAAAAGAGCACAACAACACTTAGCCTTCGTTACACCCCTTCCAGGACAAACCACAAACTCGACATTCTGGCTAAGAGTTTAAATGTTACGTCAACATTATATATAATACATACCATAAAAGCATTATCTAATACAATTTGACGTAAAAAGTGATAATTCAATCTAATAATATTTAAATTCGAGTAACTACACTTAATTTATCTCAAAAGTCCTAATGTTGTTCTAGTTAGAATTTTAAATAGTAAGATGTTTTACATAGATCTAGATAAATGATATTTGATGATTCAGTTTGACATTTATGGAATGAATTGCATTATATGGAATATAATCTTCATCCTTTGGAAAAATGTATTTAATCTAATGATCTAATTAAAATATTATTAGAATTTGCATTTAAAAGAAAAACCAAAAAATGGATCCAATCTCATATTATTGATAATATTTACGTGAACATGAGGAAATTGTTGATGCATTGCTGATGAGAAACATAAAAACATTATATTTTAATTATTATTTTTATATAATCACAATGTTATTGATTTTAATGATTAGAAGTTTATCGAAATATATCAAAATTAAATAATATACATATATGGTTTGAAAATCTACTTCTATAACATCATAAAATATATATTCTAAAGAAAACTCAATATGTAAACGATTTAATATGTATGATGGGATCCACATCTTTGTCACTCATTACGAATATAAAAATAAAATATACAAACCATTTATAATTGCATTTTAATTATTGATAATACCATTTCAGCATGGTACAAAAATATGAAAAAATTTAGAAGTGTCGCACTATATAGAGTGTGCCACATTAGCTCATTTGAGGGCGTCGCGAACATTATCATTGACCATTTTTTTTTAGGGGAAAAAAAAAAAACCTCATAGAAACTTCTAGTGCTTTAGGTAATTATTGAAAATTTTAATTAAACAGCATGGATAATACAAGCTAGATCTTTTAGAAATCTGAACAAAAATTTATTTAAAATTCATTTTCATTAGTGCCTTGTCGGTACCGCAGCTTCCCATGTTCCTCGAGTTGAAGTAAAATCCAGCTAATTAGTTTACATTCATCCATATAACATCTTCTGATATATATCTACACGTCAATTCTTAGATAGGGGTGATTAAATATTTTCAAAACCCTAAAATATCAAAGATTCAATATTTACTCTGATATTAAGGGTTCAAATTTTATATTATCTTAAAACATAAAGTGTGAATAATTTTTTATAAATTTAGTTTCTTATCCTATCATTGAAAAAAAAAAAAACCTCCTAATATATATCCGCTATTATAAGAGTAAAAATTTTTAATATCTAGACTGAAATGAATAATTGTTTGGATATCGACTCATTTTGCTTTAAAAGAAATCTTGACAAATCTATTCAATTATTGAAGTTAATATTGGACTAAATAAGTAATAATTGAGTTTAATATCTTTTAATGGATCAGCACGTCTCAAAATTTTGAATACCGATTTGAATGAAAACATTTAATTTTAATTTTATAAAAATATTGATGAAAATATAAAAATAAAAGAAAAGAAAAAAATATGTATGGATTGTTAGTTTTTCCATTTTATTTTTTTTGAAATAGATTGTTAGTTAAACATATTCATTAAGAGCATTTCCAATGTTTTTAGATGGATTGTGAAAAAATTACATATGAATAGACATTGAATTAAAATAAACCTCTCGAATGCAATTATCATCCATCAATGTCAAACTGAGATGGTACAAAAATATATATATATATATATATATAGTTAACATAACTATCTATTTTCAGGGAGCATGTTAAACAATCATATTAGCAGATCAATAATTATTCAATTCTAATTTTCAAATGTAATTAAAAGTTATATAAATATATATAGAAACATTAAATGAAAAATATGAAAGTATTAAATAAAAATATATAGAGACATTAAATAAAAATACATGGAAATATTGAAGAACAATTTTTTAAATTCATTGTCTATTTAATGATACATATGTTTTTTAGGAAACAAATCATTTAATATTGATGACATAATATATATATATATATTTTTTAAAAACATAATTCACAAAAGCATCAGAAATATTTTAATTAAGGGTTCAAAATTAAATTTATTTTATAAATTTAATTATCTTATCTAATCATTAATCTTTTCCATCAATTAAATTACTTAAATTGGTTTCCATGACTAGCAAACAATGATATAATAATTGAAGAGGTCTTAGATGGGTTTCCATGACTACCAAACAAGAATATAATAATAATTGAAGATGTACAGTGGCGGCGGATCAAAGTGTGAAAAAACATGGTCAAAAACGCGTCACACCCTTCCTTGAAGAACCCACAACACACACACACGCTTTGGCTTTTTAATTGTTCATCCAAAAGAAATCCAAAACAAAACCGTCCAGATGAATCTGGATGGAGCAGACGACCAACAATCATCATCATCATCATCATCAGCAGCAGCAGCAGCAGATGAGTTGGATCGGTTACCAGACGACCTAGTGGTGGTCATCTTGCAGAAAGTGGAGGACGCCAGATCTCTCTTGCGTTGCCTCTGCGTCTCCAAGCGCTTCTCTTCTCTCGTCCCTCTCGTCCGCTCTCTCCACCTCGCTCTCCCTCGTAGAAAACCCATCTCCAAACCCAGCTCCCTTTTCAGCTGCTTCTCTCTTTTCGTCTCCAAATTCATCATCAAGCCTTTTAGACACCTCTGTCGAGTCAAGTCCACACCCTCTGTCTCTGACTCCTCCAAGTCTCTCAACAGGGTCTTGAGGGCTTTCAGAGAAATCGACTCTGTCCACATCAAGTTACCCCCCTTCTATGGAGGAACAGACCACGACGACGTTGCTGCGGCAGATGGGTTTGACTCTCTCGTCAAGTGGAAGGCAGAGTTCGGTCGAGACCTCAAAACCTGCCTTATAATGGGTGCCACTTCCTTGCGGAGAATCAACGATGAAGAAGAAGAAGAACAAGAAGAAGAGAGTGTCAACGGTGAGGTGGTGGAGATGTTGACCGACAGAGAACTGAGATTGCGAGTCGTGTGGATCATTTCGAGTCTGTTCTCAGCCTCGGCCAGACACCATTTCTTGAAGCAGATAGTATCGGACCACCCCCGTCTCGGCAGCGTTGTTGTGAGTGACGGCAACAATCAAGGGAAGCTCTGTATGGGGAGAGAGCAGCTGGCGGAGATGATGATGGGTTCGGCTTCTGGTTTGATGGAGAGGACGCCGGTGCCTGAGCTGACCATAAAGATGTCACACGTGCGGCTGTTGCAGCTGCCGGAGACAGGCTACAAGATGAGGGGGGCCACGCTGGTGGAGATCAGAGCTCTGACTGTGGGGGATGCAAGAGCAACCCAACCCCTTCATGCAGATTGTTGTTTCGATGGAGATGGAGAGGAGAAGGCGTTTGCTGAAGCCGTCAGGGAGATGTTGAAGGTTAAGAAGAGTTATGCCATGACCATGAATGGCTTTTGACCTTCTTTTTGCCATTTATAATTGGTTTTTGTTGTCATAGAGATTATATATACTAGTGTTGGTATCACTGTCATAGGCAAAATTACATCAATAGAGTTGTTTGGTACTTTTGTTAATCATGTGCAAGTGCCAAGTTCACATATGCAACTAAGTTGGTGTTTGTAAATATTGATGTTTTTAAAACAATATTTTTGCATGTGAAGAGAGAAATTGCTACTTATCTCTTAGTGTTTAATCAATGTGAGAACCAGTTAAGATGCAGTATGGAAAAGGGTGTGTGGTGTGAGTTTATATGATCTATGTGGTTGTGAGTTTATATGATTTATGTGGTTGTGATTTGCATGCAACATACTTAAAGTGGCCTAGTTTAGTGGAGATTTTTATCCTTGTTGGATCTTGAATGCAGAGATAACACTTACTATTACTAGAATACCTTTGCCCAAGAATGCATACACCATTGTTATCTCCACATCAAGTGACTCCTACTATCGTCTCTACTATATGTGTCGAAGTATCATAAAAAAAGAACTTATTTAGCCTCAGAGCCAATGCTGCTACTGCTGCTGCTTCCTTGTAATCTTTGATCCAAACTTGTTGTTTGGTATCAGCAAGTGAACTTTCCTTATCTCTGGATTTCAGCCTCTATTATATTGATCCTTTCGTTTGTGAATTATGGCTTTCATTTCTTGTATGGTCTATCAAAGAAATAGAGAGCTCATAGATAAAGCATTGTTGGTCTGCCTCTTAGTTCTGCTATTTGACGGCCTTGTGAATTAAAGGAAGGGGATGGTCATGAATAGCATTTTGATTATCTTTATTATTATTTCTTTAATCATCTAACCGGTCTAAGGTGGTGTTTGTTTTTTTTGCCTTAATTCTTAGTAGGACTTGATCTAAGTAGTTATTTAATAAGTCTTTACAATTAAGGTATTGATTTTTTTTTTTTATTGTTTTTCTATTTAGGATTTCTAAGCTTAACTATTAAGTAATCATACTATTACCATTAACCTTTTTTTCTTAAATATTAATTTCTAGTATTTTTTTAAATAGATTATTATTTTTTTTATTTGTTCATTTTGATTTATAATATTTTATATTTTAATTATTTTATTTTATGAAATTAAAATAACGTTTTAATTTTAAAAATTAAAAAATTAAAATAAAAAGACGAATGTCTCCTCCTTTGTCATTGGTGGAGATGCCACGTGTTTCTATTGGAGAACACAATAAAACTTTGAGAGCTAGAGCCGTTGCTGGCTCCAAGGTGCTCTCTAATTCGAATGAGCCATCAAATCATGAGGAGGCCGGTCGGTCTCCTCCTGTCATGAATAAATGATCAGCGACGACGAGTGTGATAGTGGGGTTTGAATAGATTTGGGAATTTTTTTAGGGGTATTTTGGTAATAATATAATAATAAAATGTCAATTTAAGAAGTTGGTGTGAATTTATTAATAAAAGTTAGTGTGAATTCTTTAATAATAAAATGTCAATTTAAGAAGTTAGTGTGAATTCATTAATAAAAGATTTCTTCGCTAAGTTATCAATAAAAAATTGACTTTTTAAATAAGATATTTTTTAACTTATATTTTAATATAAGTAGAAAAACAAACAAATTACAATCACTTAAATTAAGATTTAAATAAAAATAAGACTTATTAGAGAAAAAACAAATAACCTCTAAACCTTACGATGAGTGTCGAATATATAATGATGATTTACGAAGTTTATATATTTCAATATGAATTCAACTACAGTTCCTGATATCTTATGTTGAGGATATCGGTATTAATTCACAGTGTAAGTTATGATTACTTTCTGAATTAATTCTATTGAATACGCTGCTGATTGTACGTCACGATCGCTTTCTAGAATAATTCCATAGGTTGCACTACTGATTGCACTTTGCGACGTAAGGTACTTATCACTTTATTTTAACTCATGCAATGTTTTGCCGAGTCTTGTGCATGGATGGACACTGCTTTTATGGTTCTTCAAAACAACACAGAAGTACTCTCAACAGCATGAGTGGGTGATGCACTTGGACAATTTTATGACGCATTCACCTGCAGCATGGCATGCAATTCAGCATCATTGTATTTGATATGGTAGCTCTGTTACCCATCAATTTATCAAGGAGAGGAAACAATGCGTGTTGCCAAAACAATTAATGTGCAGTATGGATATTGGTTTTTGAGTGATTCCTAATTAACTACCAACAAACTCTTGGTACTATTCCCTCAAAGCTTGTTAAAGATGCTGGCATGTAAGGCAATTCAAGATATTTTGTGGTATCACATCTCTCTTATTCAAGGGAAAAGTCTTTCCATTATATGTATCTATTTTTAATATAATCATGCTTAATATGAGTCTTTGTGAATCTAGCATGATTTTATTGAATGCTAATAAATACATTTGACATGATGCATCAAATGTCTTTGTGACTATAATTATATAGCATGATTCTTTTGAATGAAAATAAATACATTTGAAGCATACTTTGTGAATCCAACATGACTATTGAATGAAAATAAATACACTGGATGTGATGGATGTATATACGTCTATCTAATGTAATTATGCCATTTGTGCGTATATTGTAATATGACTTTATTGTATTGGATCGAAGTATATGCATACATGTAATCTAACAAAGTTTTTCTCGAAATTAAGATGTATAGTACAATCCCTTTAAATTAAAAAGAAAGATAATCCAATTTACCATGCTGTATCTAACAACTGCAAACTGCTATTACATTTTCAACTAAACCCTCCGAAAACAATCCTTCACGCTCTCTTTACACAATATACATCACTTTTCCTGTGTTGCTGAATAATGATATCCAATGCAAGCAATGCTCATACTGGTAAAAATGATAAGAAAAGAAAATACTTGATTGCATTAAAGGAGTTCAAATACAAGATAACACAAGATGCAATGTATCGAGGACAGAGTAGAAGCAAAAGATGTAACTTATACATTTTTTTACATAGTGCCGTGAAGCAAATGATGGAAGAAAAGTAATTACATTGATCTCAGATGATCAGATCCTTGAAGGAATCATAGGAATGGTGTTCTGTAGGTATGCACTCGCAGCTGCAACTCCGCTTCCCAGCTTCACTGGGTAGCCAACGTCTTTTAGTATCATCTCCACACCAGCAAGACAGCCCAACAGTTGCAACTGGAGATCGTTAAAGAATTTTCAGTTTAAGTCGAGGCAAACTTAGAAGCAATTCTTATGAGTTCAAACTTTGTTATAGTTAGTTACCGTTAGATCCAAAAGATTAAGTTGATAAAAAAAAATCAAACTATAGTATTTAAAACTTAAAGTTGACACATGAAAATTATGTTATTGTAATGCATGGAAAATATGGTCCAAGGACATGATTTATCATGCCTAACAGCTCTATTGGAAAAGCTTGGATTGTTCAGGGTTTTCCAGGAAAAATGGATCAAATAATACATGTTAATTCACGTAAGGTTTTAAGAAATGATGATTACCTCATTCAGGTTTCCGAGATGCCCTATTCTAAATACTTTTCCAGCTACTTTGTTAAGGCCGAGACCTAAGCTTAAATTGTATCTCTTCCATCCTCTTCTCACGATTTCTGAACTGTCAATATATGGTGGAACAAGCACAGCAGTCACAGTATCACTGTACCATTCTTCTTTCTGAGTGCAGTTCTTCAATCCCCATGCCTCCACAGCAAGTCTGCAGTAAAATTTTCATACCATTTTTGTGTACAATTTAAATATATGCTTCGAACAAAAACACAGCAGAAAAAAATAGCAGAATTGATTCACCCATCAACAACTTATTGATTGCCTAGACTTTGTGAATATGCTAGTTGGGCATATCTCATTTTTGGAGAAATTGGAAACTTAGCTCGTTTCAGATGTGGACTATTTGTATGTCACTTGTAGATGTCACATCGTTAAATGCGTTTTGAATTCCTACATTATTTTGCACGTAACAATGTTTGCTCTACACGAAATAACAAATGTCTAGGTATTTAATATCAAGCAAGCCGTGCCGTGCCTAGTTAAAAATATTTATCAAAAGAGCGCAAGATAGCCAAAAAGGCCTAACCTGGTTGCTTTGCCTAACCGGCTGTGCCTTTCAATGACATTGTCAAGTCCTTCCTCAAAAATCAGATCCAAAGCAGTTCGCAGGCCATACAACAGTTGGATGGAGGGGGTATATGGCCAAAAAGTTCCCAATTTGTAGAACTTCAAGTAGTCATTCCAGTCAAAAAAGACCCTGACTGATTTTGCAGTTTTGGAAGCCTCTAGAGCTTTGGGGCTTGCACAAACAATACCTATTCCAGTAGGAAGAGAAAGAGCCTTCTGAGAGCCAGTTAAGGCCACATCCACTCCCCATTCGTCCATACGAAAATCAAGAGCGCATATGGAGGACACTCCATCCACAAGGAACAGAGCAGGGTGCCCGTAGTGATCTAGGAATACCACAAACATAACAACCATCTCGCCGTAAGCCCCAGAAATAGCTCAGACATAAATGAAGGCATGTATGTATCAAACTCACCTCTAAAAGAGAATGTAATATTCACTTACCAAGAATTTTCCTCACTTGAGCCAAGTTGTTGGTGACTCCTGTTGCAGTCTCGTTGTGAACAATGCAAATGGCCTTGATGGTGTGTGCAGTATCTGCTGCAAGTTTTGATGCCAAAACTTGAAGGTTAGCACCTTGACCCCACTCACTTTCAACACCATCAACGTTGAAATTTAGGCGTTGCTGCTGATCAATCCAAAGCAGACTGAATTGGCCAATCAGAAATGACACAATTCGATCTCCAGGAGACTAATGTATTTGTCAGGGCACTCTCCCATGCACCAGTACCTGAAACAAAATAGTAGCATTACACTAACTAAAGGACATGATAATGAGGCCTCTATCAATTAATTTTTCCTTCTAGATAAACTTGCATCATATGATACAGTGTTATTAAGCTAGAAATGACAAAAAGGCCATTCAACATGTAAACACATAAACGTTACCAATTCCGAAACTTGTAACAATAATCTCATACGTTAATTGCTATCAATAATGAACTCATATGTATTCTGAAGCGAACATAATGTATAGTACCAGTGGTGGGGATCAAAAATGGAGTTCCAGAAGTGGTCTTGAAAATTTTCTTAACATCCTCAAGAAGAGTTCTTGTCAACGCTGGAATTGCTGGAGAACGGTAGTCCTCATTATTCCTATTCATTGCCCGAATGACAGGCTCCGGAATATTCACAGGCCCTGGAACAAAGAGGTGGTTCCTTCCCGGTGCATATGTGTAGTCCATCTTGTCCTCCTCCGAAAAATTCGCTGATAACTTCCAACTTCTTAACGCCTCACAGCGTCAAGACACCTCAGCTGTAGGATTCAAGAAGAAGAAATCAGTCATAGAAATCATATGCAATTTTGTTGAGCTCTAAATTTAGTACCACATTTACTCTCCTTTTTTTTGGGGTGGGGGGGGGGGGGGCGGCGGAGGGGCGGCGCGGGGGTGTGGGTCTGGTCGTCTAAAGCACCTCTGCAGGCACTAAAAAAGGCCCCCACAGTGACAACATTTTGATTATCTTTTAGCTGCTTCTGCCTTTAATAAATTCATGATTTATTCTTACACATTCAAAACAAGTAAATGTTGATTCATTTGCTGCATTCAACAGTGGAAATGCAAAGGAAGATGACAAATAACTAACAACACTAGAAGTTCAGTCATTGTTACTGTTGAAGTCTAATATTTTGTTTTGTTCACTGTTAAATCATAAAAAGAAAAATAACGCTAACCAACACAATAAGTTCTCTCACAATTATTGTTAAAGTTAATTTTCTGTTTTGTCTAGTGTTCACTGGGTTTTCACTTGGAATTTGAAAAAAAAGTTTAGTTATAATAAAGGGTGACACTACTACATGACTTCAACTGGTCTATAACATTCTCAATAAATTAACAATTACATTTGCAATTACAAAACAAAGCAATGTCCAATAAAACGCTTGAAATGCGTCATATTGCAAAATGGTGAATGCATTTTAGGGAGAGATTAGCACATATAAACTTCAAATCATGAAATTTACATATCAGAAGTGTTGTTATTGAAAAATTGCTGTAGTTAAATGCAAAATTATTTTTCTCTTTTAGCAAAACATACTTTATCAAAACTAACAAAACTCTGGCTACTTCTACTATTGGAAAAATAGTAATTCTATGAGACTAAAAGAACATACTAATTATCATATATATATATATATAAATTTGATAAAGTATACAACTTAGCTAAATGTAAATTTCTTCAAAGCAAATCAACACAACCTTATGAGAAATTGTACAAACAACTTAAGTCAAAATTCCCTTCCTAAAGTATTAAAATGATTTTATCTTTATTTGATTATGAGAAGTAATTATGTTGTTTATTTTTATTTCATTCTCGTTACAGAAAAAAAAAAAAAAAAAAGAGAGAGGAGGAGAATTCCACTCTTTTATATAGATAAATATGATACACATAATTTGGCTAGACTAACCACATATATATAGATATATCATTATATTCAATTTGTTAACGTATCGTAACCTTAAGTATTAAATATTATGGTTAGATAATTTCTTATCCGTTTAAACTTTTAGGATTGAATTGTAACGTAACACAATTCATTATAATTTTGGAACATATTACTATGACTAGACAATATCGGCAAAGTACAATATATTTTCCTAAGAATACAAGAAAACTCAATCTAATGTCACCATCCCATATTTACCTATACAAGTATAGCAATTCTTAACCTTATAATCTAATTATATGATTGTTTCCAAAATAACAAAAACCATAAAACAACAAGATTCGGAGTATATAAGATTTAGAGACACACACAAACAAAGTCACAGAGAGAGTGAAGAGAAACTATATATATATATATATATATATATAAACTAGAAAGCAACCAGAAGCCCCATGGCCCTGCACATAGATGATACATGCACGCATGCATATAAAGTAGCTAGATGAATAAGGATCAGGTGCATATCTTCAAAAGAGAAGTAGAAATCATATTGAAACAATAAAACAGAAGAGAGAATCAACCTGAGAAATGGGTGGTCTCTTTGCTAGATGCTGTGCTTGACCTTTTTTTTAAAGTAATATAATAAGAAGCCAAAGAGAAGGAATTCATTTTTATAAGAGCGCGGGAGAGCCAACCAACCATTCTTCTCGGACCCACACTCATGACGTGGCAGATAAGCGTTCCAACTGTTTCAATCCTGCGGCTGTGAATCCATGAATCACCCTCCATGTCGTTTTTGGGCTGCCGGCCCCTGTGTTTTTTGTTTATTTTCTTCGTCTCATAATTCAGACCTGTTAAGTGTAATCAAGTATAACTCAAAAGTGGAGAACTAGGGATAATTTGTAAACTTAGACACATTGTGTGTTATTACGTACATATATGCGATTTCATTTGTTACCTTCCTTAACCTTTATCTCATGAGATCAAGGGTTCAAATTTCATCATTCTTTTTTAAAACACAAAGTATGAGCGTAAATTTCCTCTTAGTAAAATTATCATCTATCTGTTGATCTGTAAGATATCAGTGTTAAAAAAGAAGAGTTATATGTAAGCAAAAGAATTAAAAAATGGGTTGTAGGAGTTGTTTTGTTATTCAAAAGTATTGTTTATAAACTAATGTTTTGTAACTCTTTATTGACGAACCAGCCAATTCTACCTTATTTTATTATACTAGATTGACTATGTGTTACTTATATAGAAATGCTTTGGACTAATTAAAACTCTTCAAAGTTTGGTCAATTTATACATACCTAATAATGAATCAAGACTCATTCTTTTAAATCATATATAGTTCATCTTTTTCTTATTTAAACCAATTCTACCTTATTTAAATTTTGTTATTCTTTTTATTCAGTCTTTGTTAAACAATCAATCAAAAGTTTTCAATAAACTGAAGTGTACCAAGGAGCCAATTAAGTTCAGTTTACAGTGCACTATCTTTTCTTCAATTAAGGACTTTTCACTTTTCTTTTAGAAAAAAGGACTGAAATGAAAATAGTTGAAATGTTAAGGCATCAAATAGCAAATGCACAAAAATAAATAGAGAATGATTTTGCAACATTTGCAAGAAAAAAGACTTTTTTTTTTTTTTTTTTTTTTGTTTTTTCGGAAGAAGAAAAAAGATATTTGTTGTAATGGATTACACCGATAGATTTGGAAGTTAATTGAAAGTATGAGGTTGGGAAAGCAAAGAGAGAGATAATGTGATAATGGGCTGTGAGCCACTCCCTCTTTTGTGTGAAGCACAACCACATACCACTTTTCTCATTTGTTTTTATCTACTTTGTTCTATTAATTTTGTTTCAACATGTACTTGCAGTCTCCAGTGCCAAGTGTAGCTACATCTCCGTGGCAATAGTTATTCTATCATGTTATATTATTATAATACTATTGTTCCATAACTTCAATGATAAGACAAGGTGAGGTCGGTTCTATAGTAAATCCCTAATATTTGCGTTTTAGAGATCGTGATTTTAAGTAATTCATTTTCTTCAAACTCTAAGTTAATTTATATCGTCAATTTATAAATGCTAATAAATTTTTCTAGACTAGAGAAAAATATTTTAAGCATTGTATTAATGTCCTACATGAATATTTTTAAAAATTACATTAAAATTTCTTATTATGATATAAAACAAAACTAAGGGCTCATTTATTTGTTTCCGAAAAGTGAACAATACTTAATTTTATTGAAAACTACAAAAACCTGAACATTAATAATTTGTTATTTTTTTTCCTATCTAAATGTACAATCAACTTGCTTACTTTTGAAGCAAAAATTATTGTCTGAAAACAATTGTTTTGACATTTATATCATTTTTTTCTTATTGATTTTTATGCATTATTATTTAATACGGAACGACTAATTAAAAATATATAATTTAATAAGTCTTAAACTAATTTTATATAAATACCGACAAGATTTTATCCATAATTCAGATGTAATTAAAAAAGGAGTTGTAAACATGGTTTTTACATTCTTTTAAAAAAAAATGAATGATTAATAATGGTGTAGAAATATTATCGAGTAAGTGTAACTTCTAAGTGTGTTATATATACATATATATATATATATATATATTTACATATAGGTTGGGGGCAATTACCTATTGTTCGTTACAAGTAACATAAAAACCAGTTACTAGTAAATCACTCACTCTCAATGACGTCCTTCTTGCTTGCATGGCGTGCTGATAAATTAATTATTAACAGAAGAAAGCTCCTCAAATACATAAAAATAATAATAGTAAACAAGAAGAGAGAATTGAAATCGATTCACTTAGATCCTGCACCCCATTACTTGATATTGTACATTTATTAACATAGAATCAATGGACAATGGTCAACCAACCACTTCAATAGCAACAAAAGAATCACAACTCATTGCATTGTAAGAGACAAAACAATTTCATTTATTTATTTATTTTATACTGGCACTTAGATCAAAATATCGTCGAAACTAACTGAAATGATGCTTTGAAGCACAGTTCGGATTTCTGTTCCCCAAAACGGTATAAAACTACTCATATAGAATGAAAAAATTACTCACAAATAATAAGATACCATGTACCGAATGCATAACTTAATACATGGTTGGAGGAGGCTAAACGACGGAGCCAACCCCACTTGCCGCTGCGACAAACAATTACGAGTGATGGCTACCACCTTTTATACATATAACAAGGGCATTAGAATAGGATGTCGAAAAGGGGTTGATGCAGAAAACAATAATCCTATGCAAGAAGTGTGTTTAGATCATGTTTCAACTCTGATGGCAGGGCGACGTTTTATTGTGTATATGAAATAACACATATACATTGTTTTGTTAAAACCAGAACGCAAAATACATACTGATACAAATTCTAACCAAATGTCAAAAACCACGATTTCCATCAAGGAAAAGAACTACAAATTATGCAAAATTGATAATGTACACTTTCTCAGCAGCGTAATACATATATATTGTCCCGCCCTTGTCCTAAAACATTTCAAATTGAATCAGATTTCTTTTGTTTTCGCTTTTTTTTTTTTTTTTTCCTTTTCCTTCAGGCTACTTTTCAACTATATACGTAAACAATTGACTTCATTTCCTAAAAAGAAAAACAAAAATTCTGGCAAGACTGCTATTAGTCTTGCTCATGTTAATCCACACCCAAGCTTTCTTCCTCAGCTGTCTAAAACTTATGCAATTGCACATGATGATGGATAACCTCTTCAGATCAGCCATAAAAAACAAGACTGGAATCTGCACATTTTTCTTTATTCCCATGATGAAAAAGAATTCCAGAGAATATTCTTTGGCTCAGTAAACGATACCAGGAAGAAAGCCGAGAGACACTGTCAGTCTTTTCAATCAGCCATACATGTCCGTCATGTAAAGATTACTTGATGCCTGAAGGGAAACCCTGTCTTGGAGGAAAACTTGTTTGACGCACCCGGTAAGGTCTCTCATTCCCAAAACGTCTGTTGTCAGTGGGCGCAGCCCCAAGAATTCCCAATGCATTTGGATCGGTTATACGAGTACCATTATTAAAAGGTCTTTGCAACACGGGCTGAACTTGGGGATAAGTTTCAGCTTCTGCCCTTCTCCTCCGTTTCCACGCTTCAAACTTTTTTGGATCGATACCCTTGTGAATCGGTTGTGACATTTGATTAGCAGTCACAGTTTTTATACCCCTTTTGGCGGGTGAATGTAGAAAAACTATTTAAATCACTACTGTCGATGGCACTAGATGCAGAGCCATTAACATGAGAGGGTCCGACCCCTGCTTCATCTTCCTGCTCCTGCTTAAGTTTGGAATAAATCTGATGAAGCCTCTCCCCAGAAAGATTTGAGAAAGTGGAGACATATTTCCACAATCTCATGGTCATCCCTGCAATGACATTTCAATTTTAAATGTTTGTTCAGTTAGATTAAAGCAAACAGCTTTTTCAAATGCAACATGCAAGATATTCAACCACAGATTTTTAAGGTAAGTGCAAAATGGACCAGGTCAAACAGAAGCAACCCAGATCAATCAAACTTGCAATAGACAGGTAAAAGAAGTAGTAGATTGAAAAAGCAACAGATATGAATCAAGAAAATTGCAGATCAAGAAACACTTACTATCTTGTTTATAAAGCTCCTCTTCATGTTCTAAGACGATTTGGTCTATCCTTCTTCCTATAAGTTGCAAATAATTCCGTATTCTAGAAAGCACCTGGATAAATGAAAAAACAACGGGGTAAAAGTAAAGTTAGATACATAATACTATTATCAGTGCCTATAAAACATCAAACAGACAATGGAAAAATGAAGCTGACTTTTTCCTTCGGAAGATTAGCACTAGTAGTTTGCAATCTGTGAAGACGCTGCAGGGTTTTAATTTCACCAGCCATGACATCTTCACACCATTCCATCCATTTCACTTCCTTGAACTGCTCATATACTTCCTCATTGTCTGACATTTCACCCTCCTCTTTTGCTAAAGGTTCAACTCTCTGAGGTTTCTGAACTCTACCTTTGCTTGATTGGAAATTGACCTTAGTAGAACCAGGCTTTCCCTTCCTCTCCCTCATATTTGATATTGTCATGTTCAGAATATTATCTTTCTCCTTCTTGGTAGCCTTGCGACCAACTTTAGCTCTAGGGTTCTTTCCATGATCGGCTGCAAGTTCCTGGAGGGAAAGGACCTCATTATTAATAAATCAACCCATAACAACCACAAATCACTGATATAAACAGGAAAACTGAAATTATCAAAATATCAGCTTTGCACACAACAAATTGTCATAACAGCATCCAGACACATTAGTAGACAGGTGCAAGTCACTGCCCAACCATGCTAAAAATTTTAAAAATACAGTACAGTTGCCTCACTTTTGGCTGTATTAACTCGTGAACATGAGAAGCATTCAAAATGTCCTCGGTTAGAAATGTGAGGCCAAAGCATATTAAAATTGGGACACCATAACTAAGCTCTAATCTATTTTTTCCCACCAACACCAATGGAGGAGTTGAGTAATAAGAGCTTATGTTGTCCACCATGAGGTCAGGAGCTCAGAACCCCTTGGGACTTGTATCCATGAGTTTCCTAATTTCATACCAATAGGGTCTAGTAGTAACAAGCTTATAGTATGGTAAACAAATGTCCCCTAGGAGATTTCTGGGTAAAACATACGCATTTTTATGTATTAGTTTTCACACCAGCCATAACCTGATGCAACACTCATTTTCCAGACTTTGGAAACTTACAAGCCAAGATGAAATAAGCAAAAGAGAAAATATCTATTTAACTTTCAAGCAAGTAAACTGCTACAGTAAGCAGAAAGGAACTTGGGGTAGAAATATACATGTATAAAACCATGGTGTGGAAGCACATTTAAAGATTTACATTACATGACTCAGTAATTTATTAAAGTATGAAAAAACCAAGTAAGCAACAGTGGATAATTCTTTTCCATAAAAGAATATCAATAAAAATATTCCTAAGTACACAGATCAAAACTTGCAGGATCACACATTCTCCCTATCATCCAAATCGATGGCCAATTAGGCGCACAAGATTGGATTGGACTATTTATAAGGGGTGAAATTGGATAGGACTGAAAAAAATTGAACCAAATTAGTATTGTGATGTCATTGGTACAGTTAAGACTGAACTGAAAATAGTACTCTCTTATTTGATACGATATAGGATTGGACCAAAAAATCATATTTTATATTTGACACTATAGCACGAGATTGGTTAGTATAAAATTAGACTAAATTAATTTTTGAAGATGATAATATCATTAACTCCAATAACTCAAATTATTTTTCAAATTAGAAAATTAAATTATTTAAAAAATTTAAATCAAATTTTTACTAGAATATTCCTTCCAAAAATTTACAATTAAAAAATATATATTTTTTTTAAATAAATAAAATTATTTATAATTAATTTTAATAAAATTATATTATTTTTAAATTTATATTACAAGTATTTGAATAGATATTAAACTAATCATTAAATATATTAAATATTTTATATATAAATAATAATAAAAAAAAAAAAAGCAGTGTGAGACTAAGTAGAGCGAGACAAATACTTAGCAGAGGGACTGGATTTTTTCCAGCCCTTGTTGAAGCAAACACCATAACCCAGCCTAATTCAGTCCAATCCGGGATGCTAATTGCCCCCTAAACCGATATGCTCAACTCAACCCAATTTAAAAATAAGCTATATACCAGCTTTCAACATATAACGGCCAACTCTGCACTTGCAACACATATATGAGCTATAGACACCTTGATGATATCAACATGCCGCACTTCTCATGTCCAACAGCACAGCTAGCTAAGACAACACTCTCTACAGATGGTTACACCATTCAGATATAATGCTGGTAAACAATTTAATCATTGAACCAATAAATCAGTTTTAATTACTGGTAAACAACACAAAAGTTAAGAAAAGATCAAAACAAAGTTCAACTTAGCTAGCATGTGGCCTAAAAGGAGAATTGGGAATCAATGTTGTAAGCTGATACAAACAGTTAGAGAAAAGGAGGAGATGAAAAATATTAATATATTATGACACATAGCAAAAGCAGGAAGAGTATATAGTTTATGCATCAGTGAGCGAACAAAACAATAGTAAAGCCAACAAGGTCAAGTGAAATAAACATGAGCAATACAAGAAAAATATGCTTCAAAAAGATAGAAAAAAAAAAATAAGTCATCAACAATTCAAAGAAAATATTAACAAATTTGAGAAGGAAAAACAGCTCTTCAAAATACAAGGTTTACATCGCCAGTGCAAGTAATGACTTACCATTTCCAAAAGTGCATTAGCACGCTCCTTCAAATTTGGTGCACGTGGCAGAAAGGTCTCATGGTGTTGAAGTTCCACAGGAGCAATCTTCTTCATAAGGCCTAACCTTTCATCTAACCTTATCTTTTCCCAATTGCCAAATCCATGGTAGTATATTCCCAGTAGTAATCTAGCATCATCAACTAACAACAATATCCAAAGAATAAAATACAGTCAATTAACCAAAATGAAATCTTTATTTTTTTCCATATAACAATGAAACGAACATAACAAATATTAAAGAGCACAAAACACATACTTTGATTCCAGCCACAACCTTTGGACCAATTTGAAGGTTTGAGGTATGTCAACACTCGGAATTGCTTAATAGGATCTTCATAGCGGCTAATGCGCTTAGCTAGGAGTTGAAGTTCTTGAACACGGTTGTGCAGATCATTAACCTTAACAGGGACACCAAAAAAATCCAACAAGGGCCCCTGCGAATAATAATAAGGTATCAACATATAGAAAGAAACTTCTGAACCCCAATAGAATGAATATATATATATGCCATACGTAGAATAACTCAAACAAACCTTCGGGTCCAGACTCCCTATATCAACAGCTTGTCTACACCCATCAATTAAAATATCAAAAAGTTCAATTTGTGCTTCAGCTGGAGCTGTTGCAATGGCACCACCGACTTCAGCAACTATTAAGTCTATTTGATCCAGGTTCCCAAATTTCGTTACCTGATATTTCAAATCAAGATGAAGATCCTCATAAAGGGTGTCACGTAATAAAGGTAAGAAGATGGAATATTATTATATGATAGGCACCAAAGGAAAGTTAAAGAGCATCAAAAAGTATCATAAACCATACCGCCCGTGAAAAACGCAAGGCATCTCTTTTGGAAAGATTCCCATAAGACCAGTCTCTCACTTGAACAGCTGCTCCATCAACCACAGGAACAGAAGGGGCAGAAAATTCTGCTTTGCGGCGCTTCTGAACTCTCTCCTGTGGCTCCTGAGGCTCAGACCCTTTCTTTTTCCTCTTATTACTTCTCTCAGGTTCATTCGCCTCTGCATAGCTCTTGGTATTCCTGGCTGCACGGGGAGCTAAAGCATCCTGAAAAAATTTTCAAAAAATAAAAAATCCTAAGTGGACAGCTAAATCTAAATGGAATTTCAGCCAATTAAAAATGGGCAAAATAGTAATAGATGGTTTAAGTCAAATCTAAAATCAACCACACAGGTTCATACTTCAGCTTGGGCCACAGCTTCAGGTTTTATCCAACGACTCCAGAAGCTCCCATCATCTTCAGCACTACAGAAATTGGCAACCTGGAAACAATCAAAGAAACAGGAACAGTGTTCATAAAAGGCGTAAATAGAAATGCCTGGTTGAATAAAACACACAGCGACCAACCAACTCCACAATTTCCTCTTCCACTACACACTCACTCAGAAAAAGAAAACTAAAATAGGGGAGGGGTGAATACTGAAATTCCATGACAAAGATTTATGTTATTTGCTTGCCTTAAAAGCGCTCAACAATTCAGTCCCTTGCTCTTCTCCAGCTTCCTTCTCCTCTACTTTCTCAGCTCTTTCAAGAATTTCATCAATATCCATACTCAACAGTCGTTTTTTGCTTTCTTCATCATTTCTGTCCTCTTTAAAAAGTTCCTCTGCCCCAAATCTTAAAATAGCTGACAATTCATTCTATAATCACAAAAATAAAATGTTAGATAAATGATAAGGTATAAAGCAGCATTCTAGATGATGAAATATCAACAAACTACAACTAAATCAAAAAGATGACAACGATAACGAAACTGAGGTAACAATTGGATCATAAATATAGGTTGGACAATTATAAGGCTGTCTATTAGAAACAATAAACTGAATACATAAACTTACTTTGTCAAAATAACTCCCTTTTTTGGCTTCTTTCTTCTCCAGCCTACCCTCAGCATTTAATTTTTGGATAACCAAATGATCAAGAACCTATAAAGAACACAATTAACACAAGGAAAATGTAAAACTTTTGGCTTAATAATAGACTGAGCAACTGAATATACCAAGCATAACACACACACACACACGCCATCTGTCCCTGAGGTAAATAGCATGAAACAACATCGAACAAACTTCACCATACAATAACTCTTACCATTTTTTTCTTGGCACGCTCCAGAATGTCTTCCTCAACACTTTTGCTTGTAACAAACCTGTAGATGTTAACAACCTCCTGTTGCCCAATTCTATGAGCTCTACTCATTGCCTGAAACAAAATAGAATGATTAAGTATAAATAAAGACAAATTACCTCTCCTTTACAAGGTGCAAATAAGTTGCACTTCGTAACGACGGAAGACAGAAATATGAGATGTAATTCTGCCCAAAACCTGCAAGTCATTTTGCGGATTCCAGTCAGAATCAAATATTATAACAGTGTCCGCTGTTGCAAGGTTTATGCCAAGGCCACCAGCCCGAGTAGAAAGCAGGAAGCAGAAATCATCACTACCAGAAGCATTAAAATGATCCATAGCTTGTTGGCGTAACTCAGCCTTTGTACTACCATCAAGTCTCTGAAATTGGAAACCCCTAAATGACAAATATTCCGCTAGTATATCCAGCATTCTAACCATCTGCAGTAATTTACAACACTTACTGAGTCCATTTATAAACTTCTTATCTATGTGAGTCAAACATGAACCAAGCATGAGAAATACATAGTTTGCTTTCTGATACATGTGTTTGTGTATCAATTTAAAGGTCCTGTACGAAAAAATATGTGGGAATCTCACGTTTTTTCATGCAAGATGCCCAATTATCATATGTGAAATACATAGTTTGATTTCTGATACATGTGTGTGTATCAATTTAAAGGTCCTATACAAAAAAATATGCAGGAAATACATAGTTTGCTTTCTGATATGTGTGCGTGTATCAATTTAAAGGTCCTGTATGAAAAAATATGCAGGAATCTCACGTTTTTCAATGCAAGATGCCCAATTAACATATGTGATAATTAGATTCATTTCAATTATTACCGTCATCAATTGAAATAAATCTAATTATCGCCAATGATAATTGGATGTCCAGCAAGAAAAAATGTGGGATCCCACACCTAATAATATATATATATACATATACATATACATACACAGAGAGAGAGAGAGAGAGAGAGAGAGAGAGAGAGAGAGAGAGAGAGAGAGAGGATCCCTACTATATAGTTATTTGGAAAGCCTTGAACACCATTGTTTAAGACTTAATCATCTATTTTAATCTTAAAAGAGAGTAAAGGGAGTGAATATAAGATGGTTTCCGCTACAAAAGTAGCCTCTCTATATATATATATATATATATATATATATATATATGAGCAATCTCTAAGTGAAGCACTGAATTTAATAGAGTGAATGTTGAGTGTTGACCAAGTAGAAGTAGATAAATCAAATGGCTGATAGCTAAGAAACTTAATTTATTACGTTAGTGCACACCAAGGAAAAATATGTTATACATAAATGATAAATGAATGAAGAAATATATCTAACTCAAGTAAAAAATTTCAAAGGTTGGCATTTCAGGGTCCACATGACTCATGAAAGCTAAGTGCCGTGGAGATTCAAAGTTGTTTTTTTTTTTTTTTTCCTCCTCTTTTTGAAAAGATCATTACTCTCTTTGTTAAACTATAAAAACTGAATCCTTTTCATAACCCAAAGACCCAAATAAATTAAACGATTACTCAAGTATTCAAACCACATGGATCACAAATTTATGATTTTCCATTTTAAAGTTTACACCAGATTATAGTAAGCTTTTGCTCCCAAAACAGAAAATAAAATTGATCTATCAAGTGTTGTGTTTTTCATTCTCACTCCCATTCTCTTTTCAACTGGCCCTCAATCCAGTCAATTGAATATTAAATTAAGCCGAATTCAACATTTAAAGTTTATACATTCTACACACTTATCACAACCTACTCATTTTTCAGGTTGGCATCTATGGTGTTTTATGTTATTTTATTGTTTCAAGACTTAACTTATTGATATTTGTATTTCTAATGAGTTGGGATTGTTAAAAGGTTGATTCTTACAAGTTCCAAGATTTTGTATTTTGGTTTTCCTCTTTTTGGGGTTTGGAAAGAAGGATCAGGGAGGTTAAATATTTTCTCCAGGTATAAATAATTGAAGCATACCCCAACATTTTCTCATCACTATAACCATGGGTTATGATTATGACCATAAATTAGCCTATCCAAATGCCAAAAACACTGTGTCAACAATAGAGAAGGATGACATCATTTTCAATTTAATGTCAAATTCACAAATATAAAAATATAACATTTCTGCTATTAACTTCCAGCAACAAGTTTATAGGGAGCAACATACAATGAAACAGCTTGAAAAACAAACCTGAGAAAAGATCAGAACACGATGCTTTGTCTCATGCAACCTGACAAGTAGCTTGTCAAGTATGACTAGCTTCCCACTGCTTAAAATGATTCTCTCCAGTTTGCTGCTGTCATTAGTGCCTATATCCCCACCATAACCATGGTCTGCACTCTCAAATAGGAAGGGATGATTGCAACATTTCTTCAACTCTACCACAATATTCAAAAGTGAAACCTGCAACGCAAAAGGAACCAACTTGCGTCAATTCCCATATTATCACAAATACAGTGACAAGCGAAAGAGAGTCACTATAAATCTAAAATTAATAACAAAATATACATTAATGTTTAGGTTGAGATATATAAATCTTATTGTTGTACTATCATAATTAACCAAAAATAGTCAAAGAGATTTTTAAAAATACTTACTTGATTCCCACGAACTCCTTTATTCAAGTCATGGAAGTTGCGTTCTAAAATCCACTTATAGTACCTATAAGAATACAAACAGCAGGAGGGGTTTACATATCAAAGAGAAAACACTTTATCACAGGCAGGAGATAATACTTACTGTTTTTGGAGAGGAGACATTTCAACTCTAAGAATTCGCTCAATTTTTGGAGGCAAAGACTTCTCAACATCCTTTATAACTCTTCGGAGTATGTGAGGCCTCAATTCCATATGGAGATTAGCAAGCTACCCAAACCAAATACATAACAACAGGTGTTTATTGGATAAGACAAGCATACTTGCTAAAACAATAATTCTAGTATGAAAAGACGTAAAATTGCAACTGAATTCTGTACCTCATTTTCATTAAAAGAACTAAGATTCTTGTAATTTTGGACAAATTCATCCTTACTCTTGAACTTTTCAGCATCAAGAAAGTGAAGCAGAGCCCTGTTAAAAATTTTAAAGAAGAATGTACTTCAATATATTGACATTTCGAATGAAAAATGAACTAGAAGGCCTCCTGGTATATTTATCAATTTAACAGGGGACGTAACAGAGTTGAAAAAAATATTGTGTTGTCAAAATAATGTGTACATACATATATATGGATTAAAAAAGCATTCAAACAAGTACATCAAACTACACAAAGCCATACAAACCATTTACACAGCAGAAGAAATAATCTTGTAGGCAAGCAATCATCAGTTCTGTTTTTTTGTATGGGACCTGGTTTTCCCAGTGTAGGTTCTTTATTATAAAGTAAGGTAAACTGTTTGTCAAATTTTGTATAGATGACAATATATTTGCTAATAATATTTTTTTTATCGTTTCCTATGAAGAATTGCCTAAATAAATTGTTTTCTTAGTAATTACCTCTTTCTAACCGTTTCGATGATTCTTAGAGGTGGGTTTTTTAAAAAATAAAAATAAAAAATAAAAAAAAAAAAAAAAAAAAAAAAAAAAAAAAAGGGAAAGGCATGGACATCAAGCATTTCCTAATGCCATACAAAGAACTGTTTCTTTTACATAATTTTAACATAGTGATATATGTCATTTCATGAACCAGAAGAGAAGACTAATCAAATCCTCAAAAGGTGCAAATCAAATTTACCCTCAACAGAGAGGAAGAATATCTGCACAGAATTATTACTCAGGAATCAATCTATAGTAGCAACGTTTTCCCCTCTCTCTTTAATTCTTTACTGATTAGGATAAACTACTCAGATAGGAAGAAATTATTTTGTGCTCAACATTTGTAATGATCATAACAACATAAAAGAGAAGATACATACCATAGCTCCTCAACACTATTTTGCAATGGGGTACCAGTAATCAGCAACTTGTTCTTGGTGTTAAATTCCTGGGGAGATGAAAACAAATTACACTATGCCAATCTACAGGGAAGATCATAACTAATTATAAACTAGGCATACCGAAAGTGTTGTGTACAACTGCGCCTCACTGTTCTTTAACCTATGAGCCTCATCAACCATCAGATAGTTCCACTTTATCTTGGACAAAACAGTCTTGTCCTTCAGGACCACTTCATAGGTGGTCAACAGTGCATTAAATTTTATAGGCCTGCCGACTTTCTTATCATTGTAAAATTCATATTGCTGACAAACCTAAAATTCAAAGAAATAAAGAGAAACAATGGAAATAGAAACTTAGAATCAAGATAAATTTTGTTACAACACAGTAAATATAAATTTTTCATACTTAAGATGTGCATGTAACAACTAATGTACTGGCCTTGACAAATGGTCAGACGAAGGAAAGTCAATTTCGAAAGTATAGGGATCTTAATTACTAAACAAATATCTTATGAAACTCAAAACATTAAAATTAAGCACTGTTGGCAACTCTAGCACGTGCAATAGGAGTTTGAGTTTCAATTTTGAAAATGGTGCAAGAACCTTAATTGCTAAATAAATACCTTATGAATCTCAAACATTAGATCGAAGTGCTGTTGTCAACTCTATAGCAATTGCAATTGGAATTTATGTTTCCTTGTTTAGTAGGGGCTTACAAGTTGTTTGATTCATGTTCTTAGTCTATTATTTGTGGATTTAAGTCATAAAACCTTGCAGCTGATCAAAGAACCAATCAAAGCAACAAATATAAAATATATATATATATCTGAATTTCTGAACCCTCTACTCATTTGTGCAACGTAAAAACGACAAAATATGGCTCACCTCACGGCTTGCTCGGGTACCAACATACACAATAACATTCATATCAGGAAGCCACTTTCTGAATTCTTTTGCCCAGTTTGACAAGGTCGATAATGGTACAACTACAAGAAATGGACCAGGAATTTGTTGTGCATTCTGTGGGAAAGTAAAATTAAATTAGCTTTAGTATTAATCAACAAAAGCAAAGTTTATAAACTCATCAGTTACAAGCAAATATGAAATTTCACCTGTAAGAAACCAAGCATGGAAACTGACTGAACAGTTTTTCCAAGACCCATTTCATCAGCTAAAATGACATTGGTATCATTTCTCCAACTATCACATGAATAAAAGATAATTTGGTAAATATATTATAAATGTGTTTTAAATCAAAATGCTGAGCTCTCAAACAAAGAGTGTACCTATTTACAAGAAAATTCAAACCCTCAAGTTGATAATCCCGAAGCTTTCCTCCCCTCAACCATTCAGGTTGTTCATCAAGCTTCCGTAGACTTGCTGAATATTAATAAAATATTTCAACTATTCAATATGTTCACATGATGTGGTATAACCAATATATAATAAGAGGTATATATGGATTATACAACAGAGGTGAGAAAAAGAGAAGAAGAGAAGTGACAAATTAAGGAGAATGACACTATTATATATCAAAGCTTGCATTATAAGATGTTTTGACATTTTATGCGTGTGTGTGTGTGTGTCTCAAAACATCTTATAATGCAAGCTTTGAAACTAAGGCAAACACACAAAACCCTACAGGAAACACCAGAGTAATACGGACCTTTGCCTTTCTTTCGCTGGTGATCCACCATTTTCCCTTGTACAGCCATTGCAGCCTCACGAGCCTGCTCACATAATATAAATCACAAAACTTAAGATCATGTTTATTCTGTTGTCTGTGTGTGTATCATGTATGTGTGTTAATATTCACAAGCTCATCAAAAGATCGGTATAAAACAATATATGTGCTACCACATCTAGCAAAGTTGCATAGATCAAGTAAAAGTTACTGCTTAAAACTATTTACTGTGGAATAAAAGTTCTGGGGAACAAGAAAAGGAGAAAAACAAATCAAATATCAAAACAAGAAACGCATCAGAATAATACAGAAGACTACTTTATATCGGATACACATAGCTTGAGGTAAAGTGCTGAGAAAAATTAAACCTAAAACAGCTGACAACTTTAGAGGCAAATTTAAATTCACTAACCTATATCATTGACAAACTATAATATCAGTAACACAAACAAAATTATTGCTTGGATCATTTATTCAGTCAAAGATATCTCAAGGCAGAACAACAATCAAAAACTTGTTTTAAATTTAAAAATTATGCCAACCACTGAAAATCTAAATAGAAGCAATTTCACGATCCCAAGAAACCTTAAACCACTGTCTTCAAATGACTTGCATAGGATTTCTTTTTTCCATCAAAGGTGGATCTACACAGAGGCACTGGGCATAGCTGCTTTTTATTTTTTTGGAAGCTGGCATAGCTATATTTAGACAGCCTGATAAATTTTTGGTACTTACGCCAACTAACAAAGGACAAAGGTAAGGATAACATTATAAAAACCTTACCAGTTTTTCAAATGAAACAGCAGACTTTGATCTGCCTCAACCAATATGATTCACATCCAATTGGGTTCAACCATTACATGCCACAGACAACAGCATTCTCTTTTAATAAGAGATAAAATAGAATGCTTTGCACTTCTACAATTGCTGGAACAATAAAGGGGAAGGGATGGAAGAAACCAACCATATTGTTGCTACAGCATGAATAACTTAGAAGATTTTAGTAAAGTACGCTATCCTCCTTTTTTTTTTTTTTTTTGGTTCATTCTAATTTAACTATATCATGGACCAGAGACTTCTGCAATTTCAAATATTTATGTATGTGTGTATGCAGGGTCGGTGGGTGTCAACTTTTGCAAATCTCTCCACATCATAGTCAAGACTCTGCAACTTTCTTCGCAGGATCTTTAAAAAAACTAAATGATAGTGATGCAACAAATCTTTCTAAGAAAAATTATATTACTTATCAAAATGCAATGATAGTGCCACATAAAACAGGTAGCAGAGAGTTAATTATGCAAATATTAATTCAACTACTGCATGATAAGGCAAACCTTAATAAAAAAGATAAAACCAAACACATAATTTAAATGATACTCTACCTTGTACTCATCAATGGCCTCTTGCGCAAATGCAATATCTACATCTGTCTCCCTAATACCAAAACATCAACAGAAAATATTTAACATTAGTAATAAACTCCACCTTTAATTCAAAATCAATGAGGAACATAATAAAACGTAGAAAAGAATAAAGTCACAAATCACAAGGTTATAAATACTTTCTTGGGCCTATATCAACCGCTATAGAACACACACACACAAAAAAAAAAAAAAAAGTTAAAATAGTTTTTATCCTAAAGAAATACCAAAAAAAAAAAAGAACGAGGAAGAAAAAAGGCTACAGTTTAGATAGAACACAGATGCAGTTGCGCTCAGAAAATCACAGAACCAATCTAGTTATGCATACAAGACCATAAGAATCATAAATGTAGTTACATTACCAAGTTGCTTCAGCATATGAAAGGCCTTGCCACTTGACTAAGTACTCTGGCATCACATTACCAGAGCTATCTTTATTAATTCGATCAGCAATTATCCTCTCAACCTTAATATAGATCAATTACAGGAATATTAGAGTTGGAAAAAAGAAATCTAAATGTATTAGGAGAAGTAGACAGTTAGACAATAAAAGTATTAAACTGTGAGAAGCAAACCTGACTGTTTTGCTTAATGATGTCTAAGTCCATTTCTTTGCTCACATCATTGAGCTCAATCTAATAGGCAAACACAAACAACAAGAGTTAGGAAATAAGTGGTCTACTTCAAAAAGCTTAATTGCAATCTATGCCACATCAATAATCCGAGCATTGCATGAAGATATAAAAGTTTGACTAAAACTCTAGTGAATTTTTACTTAAAATGCATGTCAGGTAGCTCACAACACAATAGATTACCAAGAGAAAGTTCAACAGAGTTCTTATTAAGCAGATTTCAGCCCTACATGGCTTATGGCATCCTTCATAATGTTCGGAAGGTTGAACGCAACATGTCATGTTAGAGAAAACTAAAAATTAGGACTAATCAAAATAAGCTAAAGGAGATATCTAGCTCACAGCACAAAACCCATAAAACTTTTATCATCCCATTATGATGTAATAACCTGCCCTCAAAGAAAAAGTGAACTGATGTTCAACAAATCTCACACTGTAAGACTAGGAAAATAGAAAACAGTCATAGAACCACAGACAGATATGCTACTTTACTTGAATAATGCTACACTTCCCAAAAAGTTACCCAAATTTTTTTACCGAAATGATGTGACAAGATTATTTGTAACAACTACTTTAATTATAGAATGGTGTATTGATGAAGTGGTAATTACAAGTAAACTTGCAACATCATTTTAGTAATACATTTTGATAAAATTTTGGATAGTTTAGCATTACTCTTTATTATTTTGCGAGTATATCCATTCACTTCCCAACATCGATAATACAATTCAGGGAAGTCCAGATAACAAGATTATAGATGGTTCTATTGCATGAAAATATTTCAGAAATAAGAACTTACAAATATAGAACTTGGTATAAAGTAAGCCAAATATTACCTCCTCACGTGAGATAGCCTTCCGGTACCTTACATCCTCCATCACTTTTTTGGTGTAATTTAAAACCTTCTTAAAACCACTAAGCTGCAAGCTCACGCATTTATGTAAGAGTTCAAAAAAGAGAGAGGAAATATTACACCAATATAAAGTTGCACGCAGCATCAACATTCAAGCAGAAATAAAAAAGCAAGATAGAAAAATAGAAGCATACATATTGTAGTTCAGCAAATGATTTCCACTGACAATGCAAATGTGACTGGCCTTTCCATTTAATCAAGAATTCCATCTCATTCCAGTCTGGTTCAGAATCAAACAAGTGACTTAGTAGAACTGGCTCTGTTGATCTATTGTTCCTTAGAGCTTCTTCAGCCATGCCCTTTGGCTGATGCCATAGCACCTTTTCAATGGTGTCACTGTCTTCCTCTTCAATCTCATCCTAAGTAGTTAATTGTAAGGGGGAAAATCAGAACATCCAAATACAAGCAAAGAACAGAACAAAATGTCACAAGAGAAAGGGTAAGAAACAAGGACTTGAATCATAAGCTCGTATATTAAGAGTAAACAAAAAAACAATATGCATGATTGCATAACACCCAGGAGGAGACTAAACTTTCAACTACATTAACAATCTGTTTATGTAAAACATAGCTTCGCAATAAAAAAAGAGACCACAAACGCTAAAACCAGGATAATAATTTCAGTCAAAATTGAAAAAGAATCCTTCCATAATCATACGCCAAAGTAATGACTTACCAGAAAAGCAAAAATCCTATAAAATGATTTCTCTAAACCTAAAACCCTCAAATAATTTTTTTTTTTTTTTTGGGTTATACCCAAAACTCTCCCAACCTTCCCCTTGCTCCGCAAGTTCTACACTGTGGACTAGTGCCAGCCCTTAAATCCTAAGTAGCCAGGAAACTCAGAAGTAATTAATATCCTAGTAGGTGGTCCCAGGGGCGATGAGCCCCTGACCTCTTCAAACAATAGGCCAATGAAATACTCAAATAATGGGGACAAGGCTTTCTTATCCATGTGAACCGAATAATCAAATTTGAGAATCAATAAAACCAAGTAGAAACCGAATATTAACAAAAAACGCAAGTTACATGAGCATACAAATTTGACAATGGAATTAGTAGACTGCACCTTCTGGGGCTTTTTCTTCTTGGTTTCATCTACTTCTTCACTTTCATCACTTTCAACATATGATACCTTTCGGACTGACCTACTAGAAGTGCGAACCTCACTGTTATGTCCAGTGATATTTGATGACAAACTGGACCGAGCATTACCTTTTCGGAGATGTGCACCTCTCCTAGTCATGCTCTTGAAATCCTCATCACTGTCACTGTCAGAGTCTTCTGCAGAGTACTCATCTTCTTCAAGTGAGGCTTTACCTCTTCTTTGTCGACTGGATGTAGAAAACGATTTACGTTCTCTGGCAGATTTAACACTACGACTGGATTTAACACCTCGTCGTTTACCGTTGGGTTTCTTATTATAATAAGAATCATCTTCATCAGAGACATCCACTTCATCATCACTGTTACCATCTTCATCAGAATCCTCAACATCCCAGTCTTTATCCTGGTGTTATGCAAACATAACTTTAGTAGTGTGCACAAGGATCACAATTATTTTAACATAGCATGGTTCATAGACCCAGAGACCAGGTGCATGAAAGGAAAATATATTTCTTGCCACAATTTCCGTAGCAATGAATATACTAAGCAGAAAAATAAGGAAAAAATTGACAATGTAAACAGTAATACAGTAATCCATGGGCAATTATGTGCTAAAGGTTGTATCAAGTCCCACCAATCACCCCACAACATTGTATCAGACACACAGCCTGTTACAAACAGGGCCGTCCAGCTGTAACACTGATCCTATTTATGCACAATTAGAACTTCATCAACTTATAAAGATGAATCTCCCATCAGACTTTAACAACCATGGAAAAACTTGCACACAATTATCTGTCTCATTGCAAATTAAAATAAATGTTAGCACTTTTAGAATGTAGTAAGATACAAAATCAAATGGCTCAAGAAAATTCTAGAATTTATACAGTGATCATTAAAATTTAACCAATGCCCAGCAAATTGACTTTTTGATTGCGACATTGCCTAGCTTATTTTGCGTATCTCCACAACTTCACTCTTTTATCCTTCATCTATCCATTCACTTTTGCAGGATCTTTAGCATTATTTCTTGACTCTTGTTAAGAATCTACAGCAAGATCTCAACACCTGCTCTTTAAAACTTAAAAACATAATTCGATGAAAATCATTCTCTACTCCCACTAAAAATAAATCAATCCCATGATACGTAAAACTATATGAGCATATATTACTCATCTTTAGCAAACAGTTGACCTTCCAAACCAACCCTAAACTAACTATTTTCACTCTCAGGGATATCTGTAAAAATTTCCATATTATTTCATCAATTTCTTGCATCCAGATGCCACTAGGCTAACCATATTCACATAACAAAAAGAAGGCATTTTTTTTTATTGAAATTTTCTGAGCATTTGGGGTGGAAGTGCTGTGGAATGTGGAATACCGGTCAGACAGCTACACCGTGGGTAATTTGCTGAGAGAGGAAAGAAGGACTTACAATGGACCTCTGGAGGAAACTGGCAACTTTATTTCGGAACAACGTTCATGATTTAGCATCTTCTAGAGTTTCAGTTTCTAAGAAATGGCAATATATCTCATTTTTCTTTATTTGACTTAACTGGGAGGTGGTTGTTGGATAAACTTGTACATGATAGAAGTTATAAGTTTCCTATAATTTGTCTCAGATTTTAATATTTACTGTATTTACAGCAGGTGAACCGCTGGTTCTCTCTGATATATCATATCTAAACATTAATAACATTAATTCTGTATCTTACGAGAAAAAAGTAAAAATTATAAGCCCAAACCTTTTCCTTCACCATCTCAAAACCAAAACTTCTATGTTCACCCATCCTAGCCACCAAATAAGCAATATCAGGCAATTTCCTCAATTTTCTTATGTCACTACTATCAATGTTTTGACTACATATACCATTGATTAATTGTCCTAAAAAAACATCATCTTCATAGTACATAATTTATGAAGCATGACGAATTTCCATGACTAAATGCTATGTACAACACTTGCCAAACAATACTTCACTAATCCTAAGTTCACACCAAACCTAAAAGACTAAACTTCCCCTTCAACACAAATTAGATGCTTCACCACATTCGCCACTTATCGTAATAAAATTAACTCACAAGAAAGAAATAACTTATATGGGCATCAGGGACCTAACAATCATAGAAAATGCAGGTTAAGTGCAACAAAATCATAATTACAAATGTAAAAGTTGAAGTGTACGGCAGAGAATATAGCAATGGAAAACCATCATGCCTTATTAATTAGGTTGGCTTTGTTACAAGTTCACTTAATACAACGCAACAACTATCATAGACAAACGTTATAACCTTGTTGCTAGCGCGACCGCTTGTGACACCATAATCAGGCTCGAAGTCTGCATCATCAGGGTCATCTGCAAACAAGACGACAAGGATTCAGTCCTGACTTCCCATGATGACACAAGTTAAGAAGTCTTGCAATTAATCTTAATCCACTCTTTGTTATTACAATATAAGAGGAGCTAAATCCATAAGGAATACAACACTGTAACAAGTTACCATCCTCCTCGTCCTCATCTTCATAATCAGCATCATCATTATTTTCGTCATCGTCGTCGTCATCATCTTCCCGACTCTTCAAAGCTCTTGATCTCCTGGACAAATTGTTACTAACAGCCACAGGCTTTGACTGGGGCCCAGAACTCATCTCAACAGAATGGCTGAACCCTCTATAATGCATCGAGTCACTTTGATCCTCCCCATCCTGCTCATAATATTCATCAGACAACATCTCCTCCGCAGGGACGTCAGAGTGAACCCGTTGACCCTTCCCCACTCCTTTTTGGCCCTCATCTTCAGACTCTAACCTATTCTCCCTATCGTCAGACGAATTACCTTCAGACCCTTCTGCATCATTTTTATATTCAAACTTCAAATCATGCCCGGAATCAGACCCACCTGGACCCACCATAGGCTGACAGTCTTTCCAAAATGACGAACCCCATTTGCCAGCCAAAGCCATCCTTCTTCCAGACGACTGTGAATTTAAATCTCTAACACCATCACGATTGTCTGAACCTACAACCCCATTTTGCTGCCTACCAACATCATCCGGTTCTCCATCACTTTGATACGCTACCTCCATATTAATATCAAAATCCCTTTCACCATAACTCCCATCCACATCCTCATTTCTTACTGAACCACCATGACTCCTACCAACCCTCTCTCCTTGGCTTTTTTCTTCTAAAACACTTTGTGAAACCGTTTCAGTCGTAAAGTTCCTGAAATAAGCCATACTCTCACATGGAAATTCTCCCTAACTTTACTTGCCCACCCCAAAACAATCTCTTCAAACACCTGAAGAACAAACAATAACACAACTTCATTACACAAAAACGAAAATCGATAGCAACAGAAGTCGATTCTGCTCTATCAACAATAAAGCAACACAGCACCAAAATCAACACAGCATACATTCTCACAAAATCGCATCTTTTAGACCTAAAAAACACAACCAAACGCAAAACAGACTCATACACGAGAATCAAACAGATCCGCGACGCGAAACTCGAAATCGAACAAAATCCATCACTAAAACCCTACAAGCGAATCAAAATCGCAACATACAAAAACCAGCAAGAAACAAGAAGACGAAATAAAATAAATTAAAAATATTAAAAAAAAAAAAATCGACGTGAACAGACAAGGCGGGTGATTGAATTCAAAAACGAGAAGGGACACTACTGACCTCTAAAGCTAAACAAAAAGCGAGACAAAGGTTTTGACTATCTAGGTCAAGGCGTTGTTGTGTGTCGAGAAACGGAGGGTGCGCAGGTCAGAGCAATCGTGCGCACCTCTTGAATCGCCGGAGACTGGATTGATATGATAATAATCAGGGATTAAAAAAAAAAACAGGAAAGGGTAAAACGACGTCGTATTAGGGATTGCGTGGAGGTTTCGGGTTTGTTTACGGTTTTTATAGGATTTGGATTCGGTTACGGGGTCGGTTGTTGTCGGCGCTGGAGATATGCGCCGGATGGAGTCCGATTTTGACGGAGGAAGACGACGAGAGCGTGGGTTTTTTTTGGATTAATCGTCGATCGGATGAGAGAGAAAGAAAGAGAGAGAGAGCGCGTTAGAGAGAGAAACAATTTGAGGTTATGTTTGTGTAAATAAATAAAAGTGTTTGCTTTTCATATGGTGAAAAAATGACAAATAAAATTTTTAAGATGCTATTTCAAAAACAAAATAATAATAATAAGATGCCTGTTTCAAAAAAATATAATAATAATAAGATGCTTTTTTTTTTTTTTCTTTTGAGAAACGCGTTTTTTTCTTTTTTGAAGTAATTTAGGAAAACGTGTTTATGGTAACTCTCTCTCTACATCTCTTTACATTTTTCTTTTTTTAATTAATTATAAGAGTTTTTCTTAAAAGAAAGAATAATTTCAATTTTTCCTATAATTTGACATGATAATTTAGTGTGATAGTCAAAAAAATCATCTCACTCCAAAAATGATTAAACTTTTCTCTATAATTTATAAAAATAATTAAAAAATCGTCATTTATGTGTAAAAATAATCAAAAAATTTCTTATTGTCAAAAGAATTTTTAACGATTATATCAAATTAGAGGAGTTTTCTAGTTATTTTCATAAATTATAAGAAATTTTAACGATTTTTTAAATAAAAAAATTATTATCATATCAAATTATAAAGAAAATTAGAATTATTCATAAAAATGATGCTGTAATCACTTAAAATTACTGATATTTATTTTACAAAGATATTTTTTTTGTTGATTTAAATGATTTCCACGTGGTGACGATCGTAGGGTGGAGAACGGAGGGAGGGTTTTTAGCCTTTTTGGTTGAGGGGGTGAAAAGACTGAAAAGAGTTTGGTGCATGGAGTGGGTTTAGTTTGGGCCAAGGAAAAGTGAGAGAGGGGCAAAAAAGAGTAGGGATGGCCGGCCCTAAAAAGAGTGAAAACTGAAATCTGAAAGGAGAAACAGGTTCCATTTTTGGGCACGGGAGAATATTGGTACTGTACTTGTCATGTTGGGGTGTTCCGATGCTTCTGGAAAACACTCTATTTTACTTAATTAGAGCCTATATTGTAGATAATATATTAAAAAATAATAATAATGTGTTAATTATGTCAATAAAAAAATGACATAATAATAGTCATGTCAATTAAAAATAATAATAATAATGTGTTAATTATATCCATAAAAAAATGGCATAATAATAGTTATAATTTAAAACTTTTGTGTGATGTAGAATTTTTTTTTGGAAAACACTCGCAAGTCACCTGCCTTTGTGGTAAGACAAGTGTACTCGTAGCCAATGTTTGCAAGATCAGGTTTCGAGTATCATTCATCCCAATATAGATAATTGCAGTCTAACTCTTTATGTGTGACAGGTAAAATTTCATTTAAATTTCTTTGGCTGTAAGAGTAGTAGCTTTTCTATGAATATGAGTTACTCTCTTCTAATCGATAAGGGAGTAGAGTTAGAGTTAGTTGCTGGGGTCTGGATATTTCTCTTGAATCACTATCGTGTAGTCCCGAAAGTGATGATATGCACTTGTAAACATTTACTTCTAAAAGTAAAAAGAAAAGCAAAAGAATATATTTTAGAAAGAATAGTGATTTTTTTTTTTTAAAGGACAAACAGCGTTTGTTATTTGTATAAGGTTTTTAGCTTTTTAATCACATTATATAATTTTGAAGACAGACAAGTATTTTTGGAATGTGAAATTAATTTAGAGGGATGTATTCAATCCAGATTTTATTGAAGTTTTGTTGGAGTTTATTTTAATGATAGGTTTTGATAAATTTTATAGATTCTATTAGATTTTGTTAGAATTCTATTTAAAAGTTTGTTGGATTATTTAATGGATTCCATTATATTTTATTAAAATTCTATTTAGAGTTTATTGATTTTTTGAATGATCTATCTTTTAAAAAAAAAAATCATATGATAAGTAATATGTCGTACTTGGCTCAACTTTCACAACCAAGTTAAATAAATTGTGAATAAGTTTATATGATTATTTTATTGGTATAAATCACATTAATAATAGGATTTCATATGAGCTTTTTTATTTATACCTAGGTTCAAAAAATCCATCAAAATCTTTTAAAAATCAATTCCTACAAAATTATTGATTTTTTGAATACATATAGACTTATTTGGATTTCTTAAAAGTCTGAATTGAATATACCAAAATTTCATCTGAATCCTTACAAATCTGGATTGAATACACTCGAATTTTAATGGATTTCTAAAATGTCTAGATTGAATATACCTCGATTTTTAAAATCATTTAGATTCCAATAAACTTCTAAGTTGAATACACTAGAGAATATTTCTTTATAGAGTTGCATCTGTATCGTGTTTTCTAACCATGGCAAGACTAGACATTGAAAAATATTTTTGTTAAATCTATAGGTAGACTATGTATTTCTAGTCAAAACTTCACATAAATGAGATGGAATAGAATAGTTGTAAACTGAACAATCAGGCAATTGAATTTGACCATGTTTTGTTAAATCTTAAATAAAAATTCTAATAAATTTGAAAGTAGCATCCTTCTTGAGTTGAGTTTAATTAAATAAAGATGTGATCAAGCTTAATTTGCACAAACACTTAACATTTATCCCTTTAAATTTCCCAACTATTTTTCCATATAAAAATTTGCAAAAATGTTTTTTTCAAACCAAAAAAAAAAAAAAAAAAAGGTAATATTTAAGTTGTCAAAAACCATTTTCAAATTCCTGTAGCATAATCCTGTAAAATTTTGAAAATTTGATGCAACATTTATCTACAGACTACAGGAAAATCAAAATAATATAAAAATATATCATTTATAATTAAAGTTTGTTCCACAATTTACGTTGTCTAAGAATTGGTTTGGTACAACTTTTTGAGTGTCACTTTTAGAATAGAGATTTTTTTTTTTTTAAGCTAGTAGATTATTTCGGCTGTGTAATTTTTAAAGAACTTTCATATCATTAAATTACTTAAATTAATTTCAAACTTACACTTTAAAAATAATGAAGTGGAGTCAATAAATTATATGAGATCATTTATAACATATTAAAGTTTTTCTCATTGAAAAAGACTGAAAAAGACTTTAAAAAAAAAAAAAAAAAAAGAAGAAACCTTTTGAGGAAGCCCGACGTTGCAGCTTCTCCTTTTCCTACTAATATTATTGTAGATGATATTAGGGCCTTGTGCGAACGGTTTGGAGTCTGTAAGTGTCAAGCTGTCCTTAGAAATGAGAGCCGTTTGATGCATAGGTTAGTCTACTTGACCCTTTCGTCTATAGGGGAAAATGTATGGCATCTCGTCAATGCCTCATGTATTTTTCTTGATTCCCTAGACTGCGTGGATTCTCTTTGAATGAATGATTCATTTGATTTTTTTTTTTTTAGAAAAAATGATTTAGTTGATTTTTTTTAAAAAAAAAAAAAATCTTAATCTTGTAAACACATTAATGAAATAATAGTCAAAACAATTTAAAAAAAAAAATGAAAAGAACTTTTTAAATGAAAAAGCTCCTCTAACCAGTAGAAAATCGAATCCCAAATAATTTCTAAAACATTATTGAAGTTGCATAACTCAAAACATTTCAACATGATTAGTAATTTCTCATGGACATTTATTACAGGCCGAATAACACTTTAGGAAAATCGTAATCTCATGAGAACCGTTTGACGCATAGGTTAGTCTACTTGACCCTTTCGTCTATAGGGGAAAATGTATGGCATCTCGTCAATGCCTCATGTATTTTTCTTGATTCCCTAGACTGTATGGATTTTCCTTGAATGAATGATTCATTTGATTTTTTTTTTTAGAAAAAATGATTTAGTTGATTTTTTTTTAAAAAAAATTCTTAATCTTGTAAACACATTAATGAAATAACAGTCAAAACAATTTAAAAAAAAAAAAATTGAAAAGAACTTTTTAAATGAAAAAGCTCCTCTAACCAGTAGAAAAACAAATCCCAAATAATTTCTAAAACATTATTGAAGTTGCATAGCTCAAAACATTTCAACATGATCAGTAATTTCTCATGGACATTTATTACAGGCCGAATAACACTTTAGGAAAATCGTAATCTCATGAGAACCGTTTGACGCATAGGTTAGTCTACTTGACCCTTTCATCTATAGGGGAAAATGTATGGCATCTCGTCAATGCCTCATGTATTTTTCTTGATTCCCTAGACTGTATGGATTTTCCTTGAATGAATGATTCATTTGATTTTTTTTTTTTTAGAAAAAATGATTTAGTTGATTTTTTTTTTAAAAAAAATTCTTAATCTTGTAAAAACATTAATGAAATAACAGTCAAAACAATTTTAAAAAAAAAAATGAAAAGAACTTTTTAAATGAAAAAGCTCCTCTAACCAGTAGAAAAACAAATCCCAAATAATTTCTAAAACATTATTGAAGTTGCATAGCTCATAACATTTCAACATGATCAGTAATTTCTCATGGACATTTATTACAGGCCGAATAACACTTTAGGAAAATCGTAATCGTCTTATCTTCACATTTACACAAAAGCTTGGTTTGTTTTCTCAAGTCAACCATTACATGGCCTTTTTTGACATCCATTTCCCAATAAGTCTATTGTTCCATCTTAGCTAAGGCGTCAATCACATATCATTGCACAATATATTACATTCCCATTCATAAAATTCAATTCCTAATTACTTCTTTGCTAATTGTATATAATACTTAATGGACTCCTATCAAGGAGGGATTTGATTATAAATCTTGGGATATTATTTCAGTTAGTTAATGATTGCACTAAGCCTATATTTGGTACACATGAACTTTGATGGGTTAGAGATTAAAAATTTTTAACCCCATCAAATCCTAGAGAGATTCAAAACTCGATCCTAACTTCTTTTTTTTTTCTTTGCTCTCACGGGAATTCACATTCCCAATCTAAATGGTGGGATTTGATCGGATGGGATTGGAAAATCTTACTCTCTCTCTTCTCCCTCTTTCTCTTCCTCTCACTCATCCGGCTATCTTCCTCCTCCTCCATCCATCGCTACAAACCCAACAGCAGCAAAAACCATTATTGCCATAACAACAACTACTATTGAACCCAACAGCAACAACAACAACAACATCCTTCCCCATTATTGGTGTTTCATTCAACAACGAACCCATGTGGGTAGTCCAAATTAGGTGGGTTCGTTCCGATAACAAACGCAAGAGGAATGATGGATAAATTTCTAGTGTTTTTTATGAACTAAATTAAATTATGGAATATTTTTCTAATGGACGACATACACACCAGAAACACTTGCAAGTATATACGATCCACAAATAATATAATAAAAAGTAAAGTATCGTTCTTATAAGGATTGTCCAAATTATTTACGTTAAATACTAAAATTAATTAAGACTAATCCTCCAAACTATCGAAACAATAAATTGTTAAATTGAAATAAAAAGAAAAGTAAGAAAATAAAATAACAAGAAACAAATAATTAAACTAAATCATAACCAATGGAGAGTCAAGTCTAGCATTACAATTTCACCCTACCAATTCACTTAACTTATATTTCTATCATTAATAATTTATTCCTATCTTATGATTGATTGAGCATCAAATTATCCACAAGTCTCTCTTGAACGATCAAATGAAATTATCTAAATTAATTAACCAATTGTATTCCTATGATGATTAATTAATCTAGACATATTAAGCATCAGTTACTCATTATGACCACACAAACCACACAAGTATATATATTCCTATCCCATGCAATTCATGTAATCCTATTTAGGTCTAAAACTTGAGTACCTTTTCCAAGCAGACCCACGATTGCCAAATCAATTGAGCTAATGATCAATTAATTCAAAAGCATTAAAGATAAAATAGAATAGAACACAATAATGAGAAATTAACTAAAAACGATATTATATAGGTGAATTAATGGATTTAGGGCTACATTATAACCCTAGATCTTATATCTAGTTTGTATCAATTCACAAATTAAATCACCAAAACAAGAATTAGTCAGCATATTTAAATGAATAAAAATATAGAGTAAAGGAAATCTCATTTAATAGGCGTGATCCCTTCATTTTCACGGTCGAATTTTGTCTTTCCAACTCAACTCCCAGTGTGTTGTGGCTCTCGCAAACCTACTGTGAACGTAAGGACAGTTGTGGGCTGGGTTAGCAATGGTCTTGGTCGTATGCATGGTTGATGCATATGTCTAAGGTTTTTCCATAAGCAAAGAAAGCACATGTTGGGTCCGAAAAAACAAAAAATGGGCTTTATGACCCCATCCATTAGATGAATGTTCTTGATAGTTAAATTGGATTTAATTTTGAGCCCAATAGAGCCCATCAAGACCTTGAAGACTATAATTGAAGACCAAGGAATGTTTTCGATAGATTTTGTAATATTTAAAAGTTAGTTTTAGGTCGTTTAAAGCCAAAGAACCCGATTAATCAAATGTTTAAATTATTTATCATATATGATTGAATGATTTGTTAATAACATGATCATGCATTAAAATATGTCATATAGAATAAAGAGTGTCTACTCGTTGCGTTATAATATGACATATATACAAATATTATTATTTATTTTTCTATTGAATAGTTTATTAGTAAAAATAGAGATAATAATACATAGAATACCAATTTCATAATTTGTTAGGATTTTAGTTGAAAATCCTAGATTCACATATTAGAAATATATGATAGTCTTATAGTGCGTTCACTTCAATTGCAAGAATTAAAATGAAAATTAGAATGATTTAAAATTGAAATGATTGAGAATCAAAATGATGTATCGGAATCAGAATAAGTTGTTTATTTCAATGTAAGAATCAGAATTGAAATCAGCAATATTCTCATTGAGCTATTTACTTTGCTTTAGAATCTGAATTGATTAATTATAAGTTACAAAAATATCATTGATTAGAATCATGGATTCATTACAAAATACAAAATTGTTTTTAAGATGTAGTTGATGGAAACCAAGATAGCAATCATGGAAGACAAAGATACAATTGGACAACGAAACAATTAAATGCAATTGTGTTTAATCTTGAAGGATTTGAACGCTAATTGAAGGCAATTGGAATCAAACTAAAGTTAATTGGGTTTTAATTAATTTGAGTTTAATTTGTATTATGGGATTATTTTAAATTAGTTTAATTTATTAGGTTTTTAATTATAGGACTGAGTCATTTATTTAAATTAAAAGTCCAACATGAGTGTGTTTAGAAAAGTCAAAGTCAAAGTTGATTAAAAATAGGGTTTTATTTAGTTTCCAATAAGGATTAGGATTGTATGCCTATATAAGTCTTATTAAATCTAAATTTTCAAGAAGTTGCTTATGATGAATAAAGATGCAGCCAATTATGTTTAATTGAGAGATTTGTTTCTTTTTTGTTCATTGTTGAACATGTGATCTTATCAAGCTATGCTTATAGCGATCGAAATCATGACTTATCTCCCACCTTCTCATCTATGTCTTGGGAGTGGTGTCAATATCATTTTTGTGATAATTTTGGTTCTTGATTATCATATATTCAATGGATGAAAATTCTAGAATGCAATTTCAAGAATGTGCAGATTGATAGAATATATATATGTTGATTGTTTATGCTGCACGTGTAGATTGCAAGAACAAAGAAAACAAATAATATTTGTTTGGGACACACGAGTTTCAGGACTAGAAGACAATAACAATTAAAGATTAATGTGCTGCTATTCTGGGTGATGTTAATGATGCACGTGCAGTGCAAGAGCAAGATCAAGAAACAAGAATATAACAAATTGTTGGCGTGCAGACTCAAAACACAAGACAAAAGACTCCAAGCAAAAGACAAAACAAAACAATTAATTGATATGGTCAAACACGAAGCAAAACGGATTGGCTTTTGTGTTGTAAAGTCAAACGATTGGCTTAATGAAAATTGACTTGCTGTCTTCAAGAAAGAATTGTTTGTGATGCACGACTTTTAAGGACGAGAAGAAACAAACACAGATTCATGTGTATGTCACTTGCGGCAATTCAAGAATCAAGAATAAGATAGTGATTTGCGACAATTAAAAAAAAATCAAAAAGCAAGAAAATAAATTGATAAATCAAACCTGAATTAATTAACCGAAACTCTGATACCAACTGATGCGAACCCCGTATATAAAGATACGACACCCATAATCAAATTAAAACACAAACCCAAGAAAGATTAAAACAAGTTTATAGCGAAAACTTTGACCAATTGATTATGTCATTCAAGAACCAAAATTATAAAGAATTTGGACCCATTGAATATATGATAATCAAGAACCAAAATTATCACAAGAATGATATTGACGCCACTCCCAAAACATAGATAAGAAAGTGAGAGATAAATCATGGTTTCGATCGCTACAAGCATAGCTTGATAAGATCACATGTTCAACAATGAACAAAAAAGAAACAAATCTCTCAATTAAAAATAATTGGCTGCATCTTTTTTTATCATAAGCAACTTTCTGCAGCTAATTAGGTTTAATTGAGAGATTTGTTTCACTTTTGTTCATTATTAAACATGTGATTTTATCAAGTTATGCTTGTGGTGATCGAAATCATAACTTATTTCCCACATTCTCATCTATGTCTTGGGAGTGGCGTCAATATCATTCTTGTGATAAATTTGGTTCTTGATTATTATATTCAATGGGTCAAAATTCTTTATAATTTTGGTTTTTGAATGACATAATCAATGAGTCAAAGTTTTCACTATAAACCTGTTTTAATCTTTCTTGGGTTTGTGTTTCAATTTGATTGTGGTTTAATAAGCCTTATATAGACATACAATCCTAATCCTTATTAGAAACTAAATAAAACCCTATTTTTAATTGACTTTGATTGAAACAAATTTCTCAATTAAACATAATTGGTTGCATCTTTTTTCATCATAAACAACTTCCTGAAAATTTAGGTTTAATAAGCCTTATATAGGTATACAATCCTAATCCTCATTGGAAACTAAATAAAACCTTATTTAAACTGAAGTTAATTGGGTTTTAATTAATTTGGGTTTAATTTGTATTATGAGATTGTTTAAAATTAGTTTAATTTATTAGGCTTTTAATTATAGGACTGAGTCATTTATTTAAATTAAAAGCTCAATATGGGTGTGTTTAGAAAAGTCAAAGTCAAAGTCAATTAAAATAGGGTTTTATTTAGTTTCCAATAAGGATTAGGATTGTATACTTATATAAAGCTTATTAAACCTAAATTTTCAGGAAGTTGCTTTTGATAAAAAAAGATGTAGCCAATTATGTTTAATTGAGAGATTTGTTTCTCTTTTATTCATTATCGAACATATGATCTTATCAAGCTATGATTGTGGCGATCGAAACCATGACTTATCTCTCATCTTCTCATCTATGTCTTGGGAGTGACATCAATATCATTCTTATGGTAAATTTGGTTCCTGATTATCACATATTCAATGAGTCAAAATTCAAAAAAGATGCAGCCAATTATGTTTAATTGAGAGATTTACTTCTCTTTTGTTCATTGTTGAACATGTGATCTTATCAAGCTATGCTTGTGGCGATCGAAACTAAATAAAACCTTATTTTTAATTGACTTTGACTTTGAATTTTTTAAACATACCCATATTGGGTTTTTAATTTAAATAAATGACTCAGTCTTATAATTAAAAGCCTAATAAATTAAACTAATTTTAAACAATTCCATAATACAAATTAAGCTCAAATTAATTAAAACCCAAGTAACTTTAGTTTGAACCCAATTGTCTTCGATTAGCGTTCAAAGCCTTCAAGATTAAACACAATTGCCTTTAATTGTGCTTAATTTTTGCTACGTTGCTTGTGAGAATGGTTCATTTTGCCATGACGGATATTTATTTAGGGAGAGTAGATTGTGCATTCCTCGAGGGTCTATAAGAGAGTTGCTTGTGAGAGAGGCACATGAGGGTGGTTTAATGAGACATTTTGGTGTTAAAAAGACTTTGGATGTGTTAGATGAGCATTTCTTTTGGCCACACATGAAGAGAGATGTTGAGAGAATGTGTGAGAAGTGCATAACATGTAGAAAGTCTAAGTCTAAAGTTTTACCCCATGGTTTGTATACACCTTTGCGCATACCTAGTGAACCTTGGATTGATATTTCAATGGATTTTGTATTGGATTTACCTATGTCCAAAAAAGGGCCGAGATTCAGTGTTTGTTGTAGTTGATAGGTTTTCGAAGATGACTCACTTCATACCATGTCACAAGACCGATGACGCCACACATGTTGCTGACTTATTCTTCAAGGAGATTGTTCGACTTCATGGAGTGCCGAAGAGCATTGTTTCAGATCAAGATGCAAAGTTCTTAAGCCATTTTTGGAGGACTTTGTAGGAGAAGCTAGGAACAAAGTTATTGTTTTCTACTGCTTGTCGTCCGCAAATTGATGGACTAACGAAGGTGGTTAATAGAACTTTAGGTGCTTTGTTGCGTTCCATTATCCAAAAGAATTTGAAGAATTGGGAAACTGAGCAACGACATGCATTTGATTTGATTAAGGATAAATTGTGTTCTATACCATTGCTTGCATTACCTGATTTCTCTAAGACATTTGAGATTGAGTGTAATGCATCTGGAATACGTATAGGGGCTGTTCTTATGCAAGATAGGCATCCTATAGCTTATTTTAGTGAGAAATTGGGTGGATCATCATTGAATTATCATACTTATAACAAAGAGTTGTATGCTTTAGTTAGGGTCTTAGAAAATTGGCAATATTATTTATGTCATATGGAGTTTATAATCCATATTGACCATGAGTCCTTGAAACATTTGAAAGGACAAGGTAAGTTGAGTCGGAGGCATGCTAAATGAGTAGAGTTCATAGAAACATTTCCTTATGTGATCAAGTATAAACGGGGAAAGGAAAATGTTGTAGCTGATGCATTGTCTCGTAGGTATGCTTTGACTTTTACTTTGAATGCAAGATTGTTAGGGTTTGAGCATATTAAAGATTTGTATGTGAATTATCCTGATTTTGCTTCTGTGTAAGTTGCTTATGATAAAAAAAGATGTAGCTAATTATGTTTAATGGGAGATTTGTTTCTCTTTTGTTCATTGTTGAATATGTAATCTTATCAAGCTATGCTTATGGCGATCGAAACCATGACTTATCTCTTACCTTCTCATCTATGTCTCGGAGGTGGCGTCAATATCATTCTTGTGATAATTTTGGTTCTTAATTATCATATATTCAATGAGTCAAAATTCTTTATAATTTTAGTTCTTGAATGACATGATCAATGGGTCAAAGTTTTCGTTGTAATCCTGTTTTAATCTTTCTTGGGATTATGTTTCAATTTGATTGTGGGTATTGTATCGATATATACAAGGTTCGCATCAGTTGGTATCAGAGCTTCGGTTAATTAATTCAGGTTTGGTTTATCAATTTATTTTCTTACTTTCTGATTTTATAATTGCCGTAAGTCCCTATCTTTTCTTGTTTCTTGATTTTTTTTTTTTTTTGTGGCAATAATCTGATATTCTCTTCTTTGTGCATGCCATCTGCATATCAAACAATCATCACACATACAATTCTTTCATTGATTTTGCGATACTGCACGTTACAAACATACATTCTTTAATTATTTTTCTTTGTCTTGCACTGCACACGACAAAAAAAAAAAAAAAAAAAGCCATTAATAATCTTGTCTCTTGTGCTTGCAATCTGCACGCATCACAATTTTGGCTGTGACTCAGTACATATAAAATTGTTCTTTTGATTCTTTGAGTCTGCACGCCAACAATCAGTTTATATATTGTTTCTTTAGATTATTTTGTCTCTCTCTTGCAATATGCACGTTTAAGCATCACAAACCTTAATAAACATTATTTGTTTTGTCTTTGACTTGCAATTTGCACGCCAAACATTCGCCACCTATTCAATATATATATAACTGTTCTTTTTTGTTTCTTGAGGCACCGCATATCATCAATTATCTTGAATTTTTGAATTTCTTGAATTTCAAGATTCATATCAATACTTTGTTTGAGGTTCAAATATGCAATTTATATTCAATTTAGTTTGTGTGTGTTCTAGTTGAGTCAAACAAAAAAAAAGAGGAAAAAAAAACAATATTTGAAAAAAAAAAAGTCAAAAAAAAAGTTTGAACGTCATAAATTGCTTAGATTGAAGTGAGTTGATATTGATTCTCCTTAATTACAGTTATTCGTCATTATTGTGTTATTATTGATTCTTATTTCTTTCGTATTCCTTGTGCACATTTTTTTTTTGTTGAGATTTGTCAGGGGTGATTATTTCAAGGGTGATCTTGTTGTACTCGATTAGTTCTATAAAGAACTTGGTGAGAAAAGTTTGAGTGTGGGCAAAGAGTATTGAGTTAAATCAAGAGTGTCGAGCAATAAATATGTGAGGACTAAAGTGAAACACGTGAGGAAGTGTTGTGAATTATTTTCTTTACTAACATTCTTTTCAGGTGTTAAATATGTCTTTATGCAAAGGTAAAGAAGTTGAAGGGGGAGAAAATACGGATGTATCGTTCATGCTCAAGACAATGCAATAACATTTTGAGAGGATGAACATGGTTTTTATGGACTTTAGGGATTGAATGGATAGACAAGAAGCTGCCATAACTAGATTGCATAGAGATCCGAATAGGAGAACTCTAGAATTACGTGGTGTCAATGATGAATTAGAGGCTAATTCACATGGTGAAGAGTTGGAAGGAGATGACAATTCCACTAATGCAAATAGGGGCAGAATTAAAGGTGGTAGAGGTGGTTGTAGAGGTAACGGAGATAATAGGTACTATAGGGATGTGAATGAGAGAGGAAGATAGGATGATAGGCCCGATAGACTAGATAATGATCTTAGTAGCATTAAGATGAAGATACCCTCTTTCCATGGGCAGATTAATCCTGATGTGTTTCTAGAGTGGAAGAAGCGAGTAGAGTTGGTCTTTGAGTGTCATAACTTTTTTGAGGAGAAGAATGTGAAGTTAGTTGCAGCCGAGTTTGTAGATTACGTCGTGGTTTGGTGGGGACAATTAGTGCAAGATAGGAGGAGAAACGAGGAACATCTTATAAACACTTGGGGTGAGATGAAAACTGTTATAAGGAAGTAGTTTGTTCCTGGATCATACTATAGGGAACTATACCGGCGATTTCAAAGCCTTACCCAAGGTTCTAAAAGTGTGGAGGATTACTACAAGGAGGTAGAGATAGCCATGGTTAGAGCCAATATTGAGGAAGATAGAGTGACTACTATGGCGCGATTTCTGCAAGGCTTGAATGAAGACATTGCCAATATTATTGAGTTGCAACATTATGTGGAGCTTGAGGACTTGGTCCATATGGCTATGAAAGTGGAGAAACAACTCAAAAGAAAGGGTTCAATGTCACGATATGGCAAGAATTCGGGTTCCACATCCACTTGGAAGTCTAATTAGAGTAGAAAAGAAGATAGAGCATCACAAAAGTCGTAGGCTGAAAGTGCTAAGCCTAAGGAGGGTAGGGATAGCAACCACGAAAAGGGCAAAACCGAGGCAACACAAGGGAGAAATAGAGATATCAAGTGTTTTAGGTGTTTGGGAAGAGGTCACATAGCTTCGCAATATCCTAATAAGCGAATTATGATCATAAGAGAGGATGGAGATATAGAGATTGACGAGGAGAGCGATGATGATGAGATGCCACCGTTGGAAGATGCTAGTGATGTTGAAATTGAGTATCCCGTAGATGGTAAGTTGTTAGTGACAAGACGTGCTTTGAGTGTGCAAGTGGAGGAAAATGATGAGGTGCAACGTGATAATTTTTTCCTTACTATATGTCATATCAAAGATAGGGTTTGTAGTATAATCATTGATGGAGGTAGCTGCACCAACGTTGCTAGTGCTGAATTAGTGGAGAAATTGAGCTTACCCACTTCAAAACATCCTAAACCATACAAGTTACAATGGTTGAATAATTGTGGAGAAGTTAAGGTGACAAAACAGGTGCTAGTATCCTTTGCTATTGGTAGGTACAATGATAAGGTGTTATGTGATGTTGTACCTATGCATGTGGGACACTTGCTTTTGGGTTGTCCTTGATAATATGACAAGAGAGTCATACATGATAGGTTTAAAAATAGATATTCTTTTATCATAAACGGGCGAACAATCACTCTTGTACCATTAAACCCTAAATTAGAATGAAAGAATAAGATGAATGGAAAACTGCATTCAAAACGAAACATGGTTTGTATGAGTGGTTAGTCTTGCCTTTTAGTCTAACTAATGTCTCTAGTACTTTTACGAGATTAATGAATCATGATTTGCGTTCTTTTATTGAAAACTAAATAAAACCCTATTTTTAATTGATTTTGACTTTGACTTTTCTAAACACACCCATATTGGGCTTTTAATTTAAATAAATGACTCAGTCCTATAATTAAAAACCTAATAAATTAAACTAATTTGAAACAATCTCATAATACAAATTAAGCCCAAATTAATTAAACTCAATTAACTTCAGTTTGAACCCAATTGTCTTCAATTAGCGTTCAAAGTTTTCAAGATTAAGCACAATTACCTTTAATTACCTCGTTGTCCAATTGTATAAAAGCCTAATAAATTAAATTAATTTAAAACAATCTCATAATACAAATTAAGCCTAAATTAATTAAAACCCAATTGACTTCAGTTTAAACCCAATTGTCTTCAATTAGCGTTCAAAGCCTTCAAGATTAAACACAATTGGCTTTAATTGTCTCGTTGTGTAATTGTATCTTTGTCTTCCATGATTGTTATATTGGTTTCCATCAGAATATGTCTATTTTAATCATATTAAAATTATATTTCTAATTGGTTTACTAATCTTAATAAATTAAACTCTTTAATTAAATTATATTAGTAATAATGTGAATTACCTAATTTTAACTCTTAAAATCTAATCACATCATGAATACCAATTATTTTAAATACATCTATTTTTAACACATTAATGGTGTGTTTACTTGATGGATTAGAGAATGGAAATAAGGAATAAGAACACTTGATGATATTTACTTGTTCTAAAATCATTCCGTAATGGGAATGATATTATAAGTCCCACATGAATTTGGAATTATGGAATGAAAATCTCATTCTCCCCACCCTACTTGGGAATCTCATTCTCATTCGCATTTCTTTTCCCATTTCCATTCCCTTTTGCTAGCTAAAAAGTCTCTCATACTCCTATTTAAAAAATTAATAATAATATAAATGTACAATATATATTAAATCACGACTTTTTATATATACAAAAAAATATATAGGCGTACAATAATATTGTTAAAAAAGTTTTTTAACAATATTATTGAAAACATATTTTTAGGTAACGTTTTATATCAAAAAAAAAAAAAATCACAACTTGATATATTATATAAATACACAATATGTTCTTTTAAATAAATATATATATATAAATAATATGATTACAATAATATTTTTAAGATTATTATTATTTTTTTTAAGCCTTTCATGTCGAGTTATATGGTACAAAGATGACACTACTGATGTGAACCCCGTATATAAAGATACGACACCCACTATCAAATTAAAACACAAAGTCAAGAAAGATTAAAACATGTTTATAGCGAAAACTTTGACTCATTGATTATGTCATTCAAGAACCAAAATTATAAAAAATTTAGGCCCATTGAATATATGATAATCAAGAACCAAAAATATCACAAGAATAATATTGACGCCACTCCCAAGACATAGATGAGATGGTGGAAGATAAGTCATGGTTTCGATCGCCACAAGCATAGCTTGATAAGATCACATGTTCAACAATGAACAAAAGAGAAACAAATCTTTCAATTAAACATAAGTGGCTGCATCTTTATTCATCATAAACAACTTATTAAAAATTTAGGTTTAATAAGCTTTATATAGGCATACAATTCTAATATTTGTTGGAAACTAAATAAAACCCTATTTTTAATTGGCTTTGACTTTGACTTTTTTTAAACACACCCATATTGGGCTTTTAATTTAAATAAATGACTCAGTCTTATAATTAAAAGCTTAATAAATTAAATTAATTTAAAACAATCTCATAATACAAATTAAGCCCAAATTAATTAAAACCCAATTAACTTCAGTTCGAACCCAATTTCCTTCAATTAGCGTTCAAAGCATTCAAGATTAAGCACAATTGCCTTTAATTATCTCGTTGTCCAATTGTATCTTTGTCTTCCATGATTGCTATCTTGGTTTCCTTCATTCCCTTTTTCCTCAAAACGATTTGTCGTCAAATCGTGATCCATCGTTATTGTTGTTCGAAAACGTGATTGAAACCTGAAAAAAATGTTAGAAAAAGAATCTCACACACTCCCTCACATGTTTCACTCTACGCACGTGTTTATCACTCAAAACTTCTTTTCCACGCTCAAACTTTTTTTTTTTTTTTTTAAATCATTCCAGAAACGCGCACAATAATTAAAACGTACCAACAAGATCAAACAAGAAACAAGACTCAAACCAGAAAATAAGAACGAAAGCAGACCAGATTGCACGACTCTGATGTTTGTGACACCAAAAGCATAAGACAGAACAGAGTTCAATTAATTTCAAAAGATAAAGCAGAACAATTTGACTTTTGTTTGCAAAGCCAAGAATTGGCTTGTGGTCTTTCAAGAAACAAAGAAAGAATGGATGGTGAATGTGGCGTGCAGACTTAGAATCAAAAGAACAATTTTTATATGTGATGCACGTGCAGATTGCAATAATGTGATGTGGGCAGATTGCAAGAACAAAGAAAGAAAAAAAAAAGTGATGGTTGATGTTTTGTGATGCACGTGTAGTGCAAAAACAGAGAAAGAAAGAAAAATTTTTGATGTCACAAAAAAAATGCAAGCAGAACAGATTCTCTTTTGTTCGTTGTTAAACATGTGATCTTATCAAGATATGTTTGTGGTGATCGAAACCATGAATTATCTCCCACCTTCTCATCTATGTCTTGGGAGTGACGTCAATATCATTCTTGTTATAATTTTGGTTCTTGATTATCATATATTCAATGGGTCAAAATTCTTTATAATTTTGGTTCTTGAATGACATAATCAATGGGTCAAAGTTATCGCTATAAATATGTTTTAATCTCTCTTGGGTTTGTGTTTCAATTTGATTATAGGTATCGTATCTTTATATACGGGGTTCGCATCATATTCCAAATAAATGGTACTCATGATGTGATTAGATTTTAGTAGTAAAATTGGGTAATGCACATTATTAATAATCTAATTTAATTAAAGAGTCTAATTTATTAAGATTAGTAAGCCAATTAGAAATACAGTTTTAATGTGATTAAAATAGATATATTATGAATAATAGGAACTCATAATGTGAGTAGATTTTAAGAGTTAAAATTGAGCAATTCATATTATTACTTATCTAATTTTATTAAAGAGTTTAATTTATAAACATTAGTAAACCAATTAGAAATATAGTTTTAATATAATTAAAAGAGATATATTTCGAATAACTGTTATTCATAATGTGATTACATTTTAAGAGTTAAAATTGGGTCATTCACATTATTACTAATCTAATTAATTTGAAAGAATTTAATATATTTAGATTAGCAAAGCCATTATATGATTAAAAATAATATATTTCATAATTGGCTCATGATGTGGATTAGATTTTAAGAGTTAAAATTGAATAATCTCACATTAAATCTAATCTTCATAATAAGAGTTTAGATGATCTAGATTAAATCATTTATAATAAATTAGATTTTAAGAGTTAAAAATCCGGTAATTTATTAGGTGTTAATTGGATGATGATTCTGGTAATACACTAATTCTTGGTAATTTATATTATACTTCTTAGCTATTAATAATCTAAGATGATAACTAGAAATATTAATAAGAAAACCCTAATCCTAAAATTGTGAGTGTGAAAGGGATATATGACAATATATTTCCCAGTGTCCATCATTAGTTAGACACCATGAGATTTGAATGACGCCTTAAGATGACTTTGTTTTTATCCTCCTAAGAGTGGTGTCTATTTAGGCTAATATCAAGGTTAACTTCCTAATAAATAGAATTTCAAGATGTATTTTGGGATTGACCTACCCTGAGCTGACTATTCTCAAGTTCAGTGTAAGAGATCTGAAATAATGGATTACAGTCATTAAAGAATTAATTAATTCGTAAGTTAATTCCTTGATCGAAATAAGCAGTAGTCGGATGATATATAAATAAGAGTTATTTGGTTATATTATTTGATTGAGATTTTCTCAATCTAAGATAGAAATATTTGACCTATCCTAAGGTGACATTTATTTGTGATATGTTAAATTATCATGACGTAGTAATTCTTTTTAGGTTATTTTTTATTCATTATTCATCTATCATACATGATGTTTAATTTTACGTCAAAACTTATGATATTTGTGTGAATGCAATTTGAATATATATATATATATAGTTTTTGTTTTAATTGTTATTCATTTCAATGTCGTCTCCTTTAATGTCTATACTTGCTAATGGTAATTAAACGAGGATACTTATGTTAAAATAATTTGAACGCTATTCTGGTCTATGAGGACCTAAAGTTTGTTTTAACAGAAAAGCATCCACTTAAACCACCAGCAAATGCTATAAATTCTATCAAAATTGGGTAATGTATGCAAACCCTATCATAATTGGGTTAAGACCACTGATAAGACCCACTATTACTTGCTAGTAAAAATGTTTAAAGTGTTTATTTCGAAGTGTGAGACAATAGGAACAACATATGAGATGTTGGAATCATTGCAAGAGATGTTTGGGCAACTTTGTGAGCAATAATGCAACAAAGCTGATTGTGATGCGATGATTGATAAAATGAATGAGGCTACATCAGTTCAAGAGTATGTCTTGAACATGACGACTTTAACACGGTTGAAACTCATGGTAGGGTAATCAATCTGCTTAGCCAAGTGAGCATGATACTAGAGATTTTTTCAAAGAGTTTCATGCAATTCAAAGTAGGGTGGCAAAAAGGGTTCGTGTGTCGAGTTAAGTTAGATTTTATTTGATTTGTTTATAAATTCAACCAACATGATATAAATTCGTTTAATGGTCAATATTTTTGAATTCAACATGAATTCACTTATAAACGAGTGACACGATACGACACAACTAATTTGTTTATTACTTAGGTCATAAAGGATTCAAACTCATTAACCCATTAACCTATTAATTTATTTACCTGTTTAACCCGTTTAGGTTTAAGTTTGGTTGAAATGTGCAAATATATATGGATAATTACACTTAACCCTTATAATATATAAATATTACAATTTGACCCTATTAATCATGTCAACTTGCGAACCCATTAAGTAAACCTAACTAGATCTATTTAATAAAAGGAGAAAGTAGGTTGACACAATTATGACACAAATTCGTTTAAGTCAAACCACACCTATTTATTTTTTATGAATTCATGTCGACCCGTATCGTGATTCAAATTGTCACCCCTAGTTCAAAGCAACTATATTATAAACAAGTTCACCATCCATGTTGGCAAGGATGTCATGTCAACTAGAGTAGTGGTAAAATTTTGACTTCTATTTTCTAATAATTGTTTCGTTGTTTTGAACAATGTTGTATCAGAAATATGATTTCTATTTCTAAACTCATGAAATAACATTATTAAATTTCTTTTAATAATAAATCAATTATTATTTTTAAAAATAGTTTGGATAGTTGTTCATGAATATTAGAAAACAATTTATACGTGTTAAGATCATTACTTGTAGTTCACTACTCAATGTTAAAGTGTTTATGGTTGAAAGACCTAAAACAAAATTACAAAAGATTTCTCTTAATGATGATACTTAACACAACATAAGTCTAAAACTTTTGAAAATTTCAAAATGATATTTGTCAATGTTGATACTTCATGCAACATTTAGTGATGATGAAATTGATCCTAACTATAGGGCTAGTGATGGGGAAGTTAATGAGAGTGAGTTTAGTGAGAATAGGTTAACTAACAGTGGCGTGGATAACTCTGGTGCTGAGTTTGTTTGATGTGGCCCAGTAAGATGATATGGGTCAATCTAGTGATGTGGGTAGGGATCTTGAAAATGATGGGCGTTTAGATGTTAATAAAGATGATGTGACCAAGGAAGATGTAAGAGATTGTGGGATTGATAGTGATAGAGACAGTGATTTTCTACGTATATAAATGGGTATAACCTTCAAGTGAATAAAGATGGGAATATTACACTAACCAAGGACCTATTGTCCAATAACAACACACACTTTAGAGAAATGTTGTTAGATTACTTGATTTAAGAGGGGTTTAAATTGAAAAGGATAAAAAAATGAGAAGAGAAGGATAACTTATGGGTATGCAGCTGCTGGGTGTACTTGGAGAGTGCACGACAACCTACATTTGATAGAATTACATATATGTTGAAAACCTTGAATGATGTGCACATTTATCTACTAATTAAAAGGAATAAAGATGTTACTACCACATGGATTTGAAACAAATACCAATCCATGATAAAATAAATAAATAAACATCTTTATTTCAACCTTGCATCAGTTAATGTTAACCAATTATGGTCTAGATGTGCCATCTTACACTCTCTATTAGGCTAGATGTCATCCACATAACTTAGGAAATGAAGAACAGAAGAAGAGTTATTAGAAATTGTATATGTATGAGTATATCATAAGAGAAATGAGCATGAGTTTGTATGCTCTATTAGGCATCATTAGACACGATTCATACCTTAATGTGTTTACCTATGTTAATAGATTTTTCCTAAGTTTGAGTGCTCAAAAAAAGGGATAGTTAGATGATTGTAGGGCCGTTATAGACATAGATGTCTGTCACCTTAAAAGGCCACATAGGGGAATACTAATGTGTGTAATTGCATTAGATGCAAACAATGAAGTGTATCTCTTAGCAATAGGTGTGTGTGAAAAAAAAAGTTGGGCACACTTGGGGTTCGTTTATTTGGCCGTTACATGAACATGCGGGGTGCATGAGAGAAGAAGAGTCAATTTCATGTCTGTTAGACAAAGAGGCTTGTAGGGGCTTTCGAATAATGGTGGCCTAATCATATTAGTAGGTTTTGTGCTAGGCATATATTAGAGGATATGATGAGCAAATTTAAAATAGACTATTTGAGGGAAATATTCTGGCCAGCAGTTGAGAGTCTAATCAAACTAGATTTCTTAATGAAAATGGAAAAAAATTAAGGAAACATCTGAACCAGCTTTCAATTACCTCATGAGGATACCAGTGGAATAGTGGGTAGTCCATGCTTTTGACCATGACATGAAAACAGACCATAACACCAATAACATTGTAAAGACATTCAATGCATGGTTGAACCCGATTTGTGTCATGCCTATATTGATCATGTTGGAGACTATTAGGCAATATTTAATGAAACATATCCAAAAGAGGTATGATAGGGGTATGCAATGATAGGGGACCATACCACTAAAGATTAAGAAACATTTGCAGAAGATAAGGCAAATAAGTAAGAGTTTAGACCCTTTGCAGAGTGATGGATGGGCTTTTGAAATAAGGATGGTGATAGACAATTCACTGTCAACCTTAAGCAGCTACACTGTGATTATCAGTTTTGGGCTATGAGTGGGGTACCATGTAAAATGCAATAACATACATTAGCAGAAAGAGGCTTGAGGTTGAATCCTATATTAGTCATTAATTAAGGAAGGATGTATATGTGCAGATATATTCCTATTTTATACAACCAGTCTAGATAAGCTCTTTTAGCCAAAGTTAGAATGTCTAACCATTCTACCACCTAAGAAGATCAAAAAGGTGGGTAAACTAAAACTGTTAAGAAAGAGAAGAGCAACTGAAGGAAAGAAGTTCAATAGAAAAGTTATGTAACACTCCCTGTCCGTCTTTCCTCCAGACGAATCCAAAGGGCGCTACCTTTCTTACCTTTTTACAAAAGCTTTATTTAGAAAACAATATATTTCATTATTCATATCAAAATAGGGAATTTCAAACTTTACAAAATGATTTGAACCATTTTATTATATGCAGAAAAACTGTAAGAGTTTTCCCTAAAATTTAAACTTACCAAACCTGTTACAAATTCACCATGTTCATTTTCAATGCAAATTTTCCATAAAAACAATATTCAACAATTGGAACCAAACTCAGTTTGATTCAACATATCCATATATATAAAATTATTCAAAATTAATACAAATTGAGTTTCTTTACAAAAGTCCATACTTTAAATAAGAATACATATATGTATGCATGCGTTTACAAATTAAAGTTCTTATATACAAAACCAAATATGTTATCTATCCAAAATAAGGATGGATGAATGTGACTAGATAGACTAGCTGCAGATGAGCTTGCTCTTCAGTCTTTGCCCTCCTGACACGATCTACTACCTACGTATGGTAATTCCAATGAGCTAAACATATTTGCTTAGTAAATGTATATTAAATTCGAATTTACAATTTTTTGAATATAAAAATACCATACAATAAAAATAAATAAAAATTTCTGTTCAAAATAAATTAACAAACTTGTTCTACATTTTTTAAAAACCAATTTACACATAAAATTGTACAACTTGTCTAAAACATTTTTCAACGCCCTTTGTAAACACTAACATGACACCTTGGACTGGAAAACGGACTTTCTGGCATTGAACACTCGGTGCCTACCTGCCGAATCATATCACATATTTATATATATATATATATCAATTATCTGAGATGCCTCTCATAGTCCATAAATTAATGAATTTGATTTTTATCTCAAAGTATATCGATGCAGTACTGTTATAACAACTCTATTGGCATGCCAAATTCCAAACCTTATCTACCAATATTCAGGTTTACTAGAGCTCCTTTAATATTTCAAATGGATACATTTTAATAGTAACAATTTCTTTTCAAATAAAAAGATTCCATTAAGTATTCAAACAAACTACATTGGGTACCCAATTTCTCCATTTAATCAACATAGCCATTATTTGATATCTCAAAAACAAATTTTCATCCAATAATTCAAAATAATTTTCACAAAACAACATCATCTCTACTTTAACCATATTCGACCAACATTACAAAATTCCATATTTATCTCTAAATCATCATTTCATCTTATACAATTTAAATCATAATGTCAAACAATATCTAAAATCAATTAATCTATCAAAAAGATTTCTATTTTTCTCAAAATACAAAAATAGGGCAGCCATGTATCCTTTCCCAAATCATTATATTTTCATTATTTAACACTTCCAAAGAATTCAAAATAAATATTCAAACATGGTTAACAAATCAATTTAACTAAACAACTCAAAAATTAAAATTTTAGAAAGCTATATTCCTACAATTAAAAGCAAAATTCAAATTAAGTGTACACCAACCTTTTTACTACTATCTTGAATTACTCCACTCTCCAATTGAAGCGTAAACTTTCTCCTTTCCTTTTCCTTGGCTTCCTTGTGCCACTTCCTCTCCTTAATTTTTCAAGAACACATATATAATAAATAAAAATTCATTCCATCAATCTAAATGCATGATCGACTAATCCTACATGATTAAAATGCTTTTACACCTTACTAATCTCTATTCCATACGCAAACTAATTTCTACACCATACTAACCTTAATTTCCAACTTTCCTTGTGAAACTAACTCTTGAAATTTGATGAACTAGATATAATTGATGCATTGAATCATTGAATGATGTGGGAAACTAGGTTTTAGTGGTGGATTTGGGTGAGAAAATGAAAGAAAATTGAGAGAAAGTGATGATGGAGTGGACGACAAAGGCATGAAAAAAATGGATGGTTTCATGCTTTAACTTTATATACTCATTCCCTTGCTTGACATTTTGGCCCTTCAATTAATTCCTTAATTCCCATCATGTCCTTAGTTAGGAAAGTTGGCATTTGATTGGTTGAATTTCTAACTAACCATTACACTAACTAAACTAATTTATTTCTAGTTCAATTTCAACTAAATGCCATCTATTTTCAACTTTTTCCATGACAAATTTTCATTAGTTGTCACTTTTTGGTTGGTGAATTCCTATTGGTCAAGGTCTAATCCCGTGTTATGCATTCTCATTTCATTCTTGTTCTTCACCAATTAAATCCTTCAATTTCCAATCTAATATAATTTCCCACTTGGAAAATATATCTCTAAAAATATTTAATTCCTTAAAACTTTACACTAACATTTAAATCTCACCATATATTCACACTTAATCTACTTTTGCATGCCTAATCTCAATTTAAAGATAATATTCATGCTTAAAAATTTTGGGGTGTTACAAGTTAGGTTTAGATGCACTATTTGGAAAGAGGTGGGATACAACAAGAGGACCTGCCCAAACAAAGACAGTGCTCCTCCACCAAAGAAATAACAAACGGTAACTTGTGTATTATTATCCTATTAAATAGTTATTCCATTTTTACTTTCTATTTGCAATCAACTAAATTAATTTTCTTATTATAGTTTGCTAGCACCTTTATAACAACCAAAACCCATGGTAGGAGATCAACCAACTCTTGTCTCAGATTGGGAGCAATTTAACCTAGGCTACAACACCTGCCCAATCACAACCTACAAGAACCAACAACTCTGAAGTAAGCGTAATGAGAGGCAACAATGCCAAACTTTTATTAAATACACCTATACTAATCCAGTTTTCTTCCTCAGATTTGTAGCTCCTCATAATAACCAGTTGTCAATAGAAGGGACAAAACACAACCAACAAATGATCATACATCATCCTAAACATAGCTTGCAAATGTGTCAAGAACACCCTAAGTTAATTGGGTATGGTTTTCTTATGATATGATTACACTCTATATAGATTTCATTAATAACAAATGATTAACTTGAGTTATTTTTTTTTTGCCGGTCCTGTGGTTTTTCAATTCCCAGTCAGAAGATCAAGAAAATGCATCCCAACCATTCGCTCCTAATGCACCATTGCCTTCTCAAGACATATAAGGTAACTTTATATTTTTATACCCTAGAATTTTAGTATAGTTATTAAGTGATGCCATTTTATAAAACAATTTTTTATGTCATAACAGGATTTTACTATTGCTGTATCAAATTTGTACAATTTTGTGAATATTGCAGCAAACAGTTTTGCGTAGTTTTTGGGGTTACAACAAAAATGTCAATGCTTTTACACAGTTTTTGGGTAACAACAACAATATTAATGGTTTCGTGTAGTTTTTAGGGTAACAACAATATTTATGCAACAATTGCTTTGGTTTTGTTCTTTTGCTTGGTTGAAAACTTGTCCAACTTAGGATAATAGCATTATTTTGGCTATCAAAACAAGGTGCAGGTTAGGATTAACAACATGGTTTTGTACTTTTGAGTATGGTTTTGATTAATGTGGTGTATATTTTGCATATGGTGCATGAAAATACACCACAAACTTTTGTGTATATTGTATGAACTTACACTAGATATTAAGGTGTACGAACAAATGTCAATTATTTATTTGGAATGATAGTTTTATTTTTCTTCAATATGGATTGTTTGCATTTTCATATTAAGCTACAACATAGCACACTAGTTTTTTTGTGTTACATAAAATCATAAATATTAAACCACTAATTATCCCATTGACAACACAAACTTCATCTTCTCTTGTGTTGTTTCCATTATATGAATTTTTTTTGAAGACTTGAGTCATTACTGCGATTCCATCATTTTCCGTTGCATTATCCCCTCGATGAATCCCTTATGAATATTGAGAATATTCATCTTCATTAGAAGCCTAAAAAGAATTATAGTTGTATTTGCATGACTCATATGTGAAATGTAATTTACTAGAAATTTTTTTTTAGATTCAGAAATTTTGAGATTAGTCTTCCTTTCACAATAACATTGTCGGTTCTTGAACTTGATGATGCCACCATTAATTTCATTATTTGAATTACATGATCATTTCATATCAGCACCAAATATTTTTGAAAATAAACAAAAAGATTAAAAAAAAAAAAAACAACAAACAAAGAATTTGAAGAAGTGAGCTAATAAAAATAGAACAAATAAATTATAAAAAAAATAGAACAAATAAATTGAGAAAAAAAAAATTTGTACATGACAAGTGCAAAACAATGACCTTAATGTTGTTTATTAGGTCACATCTTTTATTTAATTTTTTTCTTTTATTTTTTCAAAAATTTCAACTTGGTAATTTTTAAGGATATGCAAGGGTAATTTTGTCCATCAAAAAATTGTACAAGTTCATAACTAGTTATTGCTTCTCATCAATCCCATATTATTTTACAATTTTTTTTTTCACAAAAATTAGGGGTAAAAATATTATTTTGGCTGAAAATTAGTTAGTTAAGGGTATTATCATCTTTTAGCTTTATATTGACAGCCTCCAATTATCTCACATGATCAATTATAGTCAAATCGTTAGTGTAGGAAGGACGTTATGATGAAAGAGGAACGTAGTTTCCGTTTGTAAATACACATATCTCCGGAGGGTTTTGGGCAATTTGCTCAAAACATTTTGCATAATCTGATATGTCTATTTAGTTATCCGATACCCGAGCAACTGAAAAAGTCAAAAAAGTTGACACACTTGAAAAAATTAACAGAGACCAAGACAGGGATACCGAGAGAGAGAGAGAGAGAGAGTGTGTGTTTGTGTGTGTGTTTTAAGAGTTTTAATGGTGGAGTGGTGTTGGGTGGTTCTTCACTGTTGAAGTCTTTTGTAGTTCAAGTTCAATGTTAAACAGTTGCTTAACAGTCAGGTCTCCTCCATTACCCACCACATTTGCTAGCGGTTGGAGGAGGAGCAAGAGAAAGAAACCAACAACACTAGTACAAGTCTCCTCTGTCTCTTACAAGGATTTCATTCTCTTTGCCATAAATGAGACCAAACGCCACACCCTTCTGGTCCCTTCACCGCTTCAGGTACATCCCCTCTTCGATCTTTGCTGCTTCTGGTTTCTTATCTAATGCATTGAATGAGCTGCTGTTTGGAGTTCCTTTTCTGGGTATAATTTATATTTTCTGTTTTGAGTTTTTTTACTCACTGAAGTTGTTTTGGTTTTAAGCGTTTTTGGATTTGGATTCAAGTGTTTGTTGAATCCCAAAGTCATGTTCTTTTTTGTGCTGCAAGTGTTGTTTGGATGAACCCACCCTATGTTGTTGTCATGATTTACATGCTTTCTTGTTAGTAGCTGCAAAATCAGAGAGCCATGGGTCTCTCTGTTGTAATGATGTGGGTGATGAGATGTCAATTTGGTATAGGTTCGTGTTCATTTGACACTCTTTCACCAAAATATTTGTGTTTTGTGTTGAAAGGAGAAGCCTTGGGTTACTCTCATGTTGGATAGCTGCCTTATCATCATAAACAAAATTGTTTTGTGAGAGGTTGCTTTAGAGATAGGTCATATGGATGGTCTACTATGAAAAGCAAACGAGAAATTGTTTGATTGGTCCTCATTTTGAGAGTCTGTCGGCGTATTCATTCTAGGGTGGAAGGCTAGTTGCATATTTTACCAGATTTCCTAACTATAAGGAGAAATACTGGTTTCATTCCTATGTTTAGTTGTTTATCATTGTGCTAAAGTAACCTATTATAGCCACTGGTCTTTTCCTGAGAAGATGCCAAAAGAAAAAGGGAAACAAAAGTGTCTTTCATGGTTCCAAGAGACAAGTTATGCAATGCTTAATCCATTCTGAACATTTCAGTTGACAATGTTTGCTTTGCCAACAGAACTTTCTTGCTTCTTGGCAAATTTTTAAACCTGATGTATGATGTGATTCAATTAACTGTGACTGTCATTTTTGTATTTGGAAATTTTATTCTTGCAGTGCATTGAAGTGATTATTCTTCCGGTTGTCTAGCTTTAGTTATTAAGAATGTATTGTGAGAATAACACTTTTCTGGTAGTTTATTTGCTGAACTGCATCTTAAAAGAATGCTTAATAATTTCCAGTAGTTCATACTGTAACTGTTTTTGTTACTACGATTGATCAATGATATTAATAATAAATTTATTTAGTACAATGGTACTTAAATGAGATCAGTTCTAAAGGCTTGTATGTCAGTGTGCTTGAGTTCTTACTTTGAAGTAAGACATTTGGAACATAAAAATTGGTATAGTTGATATGAAGTTACGATCTTATGTGTATATTCTTGCCAGTCATGGTAACATAAAATTTTTGTATTGTTAGGAGAAGTATAATACCTTGGTAGCTAATGATGGCAAAACTGAGCTTCAAATGCTATCATCTCAAGCTCCCAAGATCAGACTCCTACGCAGTATGAACATACAGAGTGAAGTAATGCAGGTAACATCTCTATTCTATAATATTATTGTCTCTAATGTAAAAGATTGCAAGATTTAACGAGATGAAATCTATCATAATTACATTTAAGATTTTCAATCAGCAACAAGAAACAGATAAGTTTTGTATTTTCTTACAAGTTATATTGATTTTGTTTTAAGCTCTTCTTGCCAGTTAGCCAAAGGATCGCTCATAAGCATGTCCCTCAAAAATCCTTACCTAAAAGTAATGAACATATAGGTAGGTAACCAATGGTTTGTTACTAAATGGAGGAATGAAATGCACACACTTATTTCTTCCATATTCTTCATTTTATTAATTAATTTAAGATTAAAGTTCACCTTCTGCATTTTGACACACAATATTTAGTTGAGCTTCTCATTCTGTAGTTATGAAAGAATATACTAATTCAGCAGTTTAGCAATCAAAAGAGATAAAGAGATTGTAGTGGATGACTTTATGTAATGAATCTGTCTAATTGATGAAGCTGAAGAAGCATAACTTTTAGTTTCTTACTTATCTAAATAACCACTATGTAAAAATTCAACTTGATATAGTGTTGACTAGAAAAGCAGCACTAGCATACATAGCTATGGCATTACAGGAGGCTTCCCCAAAATCGAAATTAAAGAAGCTGTCTTTTGGAACGAATAATGAAAACTGAGAAATAATATAATTTGTGGATGAGGAGAAGTGAAAAAGAAAGTTATTTTGCCTTGCTGTATGCCTGTACCTGGACTGGTGAGAATATTTGTTTTGCCTTGCCAGTGAGTATGAGTAATAAAATGAAACTTGTGAAACCTTGAGCTCTGGAATATCTCTACTAGCTTTCTGTGGTCCTTATATTGCTTGGATTATTTTGATGGTGTAACACAATAAATGTTTCTCTTTGTAGTAATGCTGTTCTAAAAATTCTTTGTAGGTTTTGGATTTTGCTGTCTTCCCGAAACAAGAATTTGATTTACCTATATTCTGTGCCAACTTTTTCACCACTGCTAACAAAAACATTGTTGTACTGTAAGATTTTTCTTCCTTTTTTTTGTTGCTTCCTGTTTTGTACTGTCACTTATGAGTAGGGTGCCCTCTTAGTATCTGAAGCATTAATTTAATACTGAATGTTTAATTCTTTCCATTGCTATATGACACACTTTCAAGCATTGCTATCTTTTCTTTTTTAGATGTTTTCAAGAACCCACATAGAGTTTTTTCTATGCTTTTATATCATTAGTTAGCATGCATGTATGTATATATATGAATTTATTTCTATTTTAAAAAAAAAAAAACAAAATAAGTTAAAAAAAATGCTATATATATGATTTTACTAGTCTGCATTTGTGCAACTCTTTGTTTGGGCTAACTTTTTTCCCTGTATAGGAGCCTGGTGGTTCTGAAACTCGTCCAGTTATCTCCTAGAACTTGTTTGAGAACACCCTGTTGGGAAGATTGTCAATGAACTAATAAACCACTTATTAATTCCTTTAATTAATTAGGCCATACTTACTGGAGTCTGGAGGATGATCATTAGCCATAGATTTTTTTGTCTGTGAATTTTTAGGAGTTCTAGACAGAGGCATGTGAGCTGCTGATGAAACCTCCCCAGTATTCAATGGAATTTCATGATCTAGCCAGCTGACAGCCTCTTCTCTGTGGTAGACGACTGGCTTAGTGGGTGATTTGGAGGAAACATGCAGCCTCTTCTTTTTCTTTTTTGCCTTCTTTACTATTCACTTTTCTAGTTTTTCCATCATTTTTTGAAAAAAATATTGTTATGATTTTTATTGTAGTATGTTCTAATATCCTGATCTGTTAGGGAAAGCAAACTTGTACTCCCGTGCCAATGATCCAAGATTTAGTTTTCCCTAAGTTTTATTTTTATAGGAAGATTTTTTACAGGCTCTGTGATATACATGCCATGTCTTAAGTCTATTTTTATCTCTATCGACATTAAATGTCTGAACTATTGTTCCTCTAGGCCCAAATTGACTGTTTTAATGTTACTGTGGAGCTGTCAAAGTGAAGTAATCCTTGTTGTGTCACTTATAGGGACCTAAACCCTTTGCATGATGTCATTTCTCAAAGCGACTACAAGGATAAGTACTACAAGGACTTAATACCCCTTGGTCTGAAGTATGCCGAGGTAAGTGCTGTGCTTAATACTTTACTCTCCCGTTCCTGCGGTGTTTTAAGCTCTCTTTCCTGGGCCTTTTCTGAAATCTACTATATGGTGACTGAACACAGATTTCATGCAGCTTTTGCCTTGGGGAGGAAAGCTTACAAGCGAATCTATAAAATTTTTCTCCCCTATAGTGATTTGGACCAAGTTTACATCAAGCCAAGACAAGAATGATGCTTTATATACCGCATTCAAGGAATACTATATGGTAGAATCTCTAACTTCTACATCCATATTTAAAATATCTTTCTGTAATATGTCAGTCGCATGCTATTAATTCAACAAAATTAATAATGATTTAGTTAGCTCCCACTGAAAGTGGGTTGCTGCATTAATTTGTATTTGTGATTTTAACTATTTTCTGTTACTCGTCTAGGCATGGCTTGAGCTGATGGATCGATCTGTAGAGGAGAAAGATGTGTCTCAAGTTGCATGCAATTGTGAAGCACAACATAGATACCTAACATGGAGAGCAGAAAAGGTAGCTCTTAGCTAGCCCTTCCAACCAGTTCCCACATTAAAAGTTAGAAAATTGCCAGTTTTGGTATTTTATGTTCCTGCTTTATATAGTTATGTTTAAAGAAAAGGCATCACTGAATTATTGATTCTTTTATCATGAAGCATTGGTTTTTTCTTTATTACCTAAAGAATAAAAAAGTGAAAAGAAAATAAAAATCTGATCTTACCCATGTAGTGCATCGGACTATTGTTTACCTGACTCATTTGGTTTCTGCAAATTCTAACAAGCAGGATCCAGGCCATGGAGTATTGAAGAAGTTGATTGGGGAGACCCTTGCACAGGTGTCATTCTTCAGGCAGTAATGTTGATGTTAAACCAATTAATCTTGCAGTTCCTTACCATCCCATTATTTTTGTTGTCTGTGAGGATCTGCAGGACTTGCTCAGGAACTTCCTCTTCAGCGGAATTAATGAATTAGCAAGCAAGACGTTCCTAGATTACTTTCCAGAGTACAGCTGTGAGGGTGGGGCTATAAATGAAAAGCGCAGCATCTTAGGAAAGTCTTTCGAAAGTCGCCCCTGGAATTCAAGTGGAGAATTTGTTGGTAATAGTTCTGAAGCTAATATATAACATAATATACCCGTAAGTTTTGTTTGAAATTTTTTATGCTTTGCCCTTTTCACTTTATGCTCACAGTATTGCTCATCCATCGACCTTCCCACTTATACATTGTACTTAGAATCATATATATTTGCAAAACAATTATTATGATATGTTTGCAGTACAAAATCCATTCAGCACAATATTTGAAATGAAAGAGAATGGGTTGTTTAATTATTCTGTATAAGAAGAATGCTATCACATAATATCCTTTTGAAATTAAGTTTAAATCAATCATTTCTGGATGTATACGTACATACATATGTGAATTGTGTATATGCCGGTTGATCACTGTCAATACTTTGGTGTGATTATCCTCAGTGGTTCTAAAGTAGTGAAAACGGATACACGATGGACAGAAAAGGAAATGAGGGAAGTGTTTCATGAGAAAGTATCATTAGGCCAGTTGTTTGCTCCTACCTGGTTAAAGGCCGTGGTTTCCTATTTATGTAAGATTGTAGGGTTTAGCGGGAGCTCTAATTCTAAACCCAGAATCGTTAAGTGGATTTAGGGGATTTTGAGATAATAAAGAGGTATTGTCAATGACAAAAGAAATAATTCGTACATTTTATATTTGTATCAATGGTTAAACAGATGACATGATATGTTGGTCACATGAAAGATTTTCCCTAAGTTGGTTGTAAAACAGTCATTGTTTGTTTTAAAGGAATATAATCAATTTATTTGTATAGGGTTATTATTGATGTATTTTTGGTGCTTATATTAATTTGTACATTATTAAATTTAATCCATAGGTGTATTGATAATTTGAGTATGAAAATCAGCTTTGTGGGTGGCAATATCTCCACCCATGAAAAAATTGTTTATATTTTTAAAAGGGTCGAATCCACTTTATTGAAAAACAAAAGAAAAAAATTCGTTTTTAATCACTTTTATGAAATTTGTTTCTAACCCCTCAAACAAATTAGTTTTATTCTTTATCCAAGTTTACCAAACTACTTTTAAGTCAAAATTTAAAAAACACGAAATTTAAATTTGGTATTGGGTTTTGTGATGCCATATAACTTGGGTACCTGGTTTTGTGGCTTTATATAACTCGGTACCGGGTTAGGAGAACAAGATAGGTAAGGACAATATGAGTATAAGTTGTTATTAATGATGCGAACTCCGTATATAAAAATATGACACATATAATCAAATTGAAATATAACCCTAAGAAATATAAAAATAGATTTACACGAAAACTTTAATCAATTGATTATGTCATTCAAGAACCAAAATTATGAAGAACTTTGATCCATTGAACATATGATAATTAAGAACCAAAATTATCATAAGAATGATATTGATGCCACTCTCAAGACATAGATGAAAAGATGGAAGATAAGTCATGATTTTGATCGCCACAAGTATAACTTGATAAGATCACATGTTTATGAAAAATAAAAGAGAAACAAATCTCTATATATACATATTTTAAAAAATTCAAAAGACGGCTATATCATTATTGTTCTTGTGTTTGCTTAGAGTTACAAGCATTTTAATAGGTAAAAAAATAAAAATCTAACATAAAACCCTAGCCCTTTAACAACTAAGTTCAACTAAAAACACTTATGAGCTTAAATTAAATTAAATGTTTCAGCCCAAAGGCCTAACGGTAAATAAAATAGAACAAACTAACTTAATTTAAAACTCATTACAATTAAAATAAACTCAGCCAAATTATTTAAAGCCAAATTATATCCAGTTTGCCTCCAATTATCTTCAATTAGTTTCCAAAACCTCCAAGATTAAACCCAATTGCCTTCAATTGCCTCGTTGTCTAATTGTTTTATTGTCCTCCATGAATACGACCTTGGTTTCTATCATTTCCCATTTCCTTAAAACGATTTATTCTCAAATCGTCGCCTATCTTTATTGTTGTCTGATGATTTAATTGATACGTGAAAAGAATGTTAAGGAAAGAGTCTCACACACTCTCTCATGTGTTTCACTCCACCCACTCACGTGTTTATCACTCAAGACTCCCTTTCCACGTTCAAACTTTTCCTTTTTTTTTTTTTTTTTAATTTTTTAATTTTTATTTTTTTATCAAATCAGAAACACAATAAACAAGATTAATAAAATTCGGCCAAGATGGATAATGATTCAACATTTTTTTTTTTTTTAAAAAGTTGATGATGAATTATTATTATTTTTTTGTTGGATCAGTATGCGAGCAGATGTGGATAGTCCAAAAGAATTTCAAATCGAGTTGATTTGTTCTATGAACACAATATAATGTGATGATGAAACAAGATTAGACTGAAAATAAAAGGGGAAACTTCATTTTAGTCCCTAAGATTTGGCGAAATATCAAAATTTTAAACATCTATTGGAAACAGCTCTTTTAATCCCTAACTTTTTCAAAATTCTTCAAAATAGTCCAAACCGTCGGTCAACTAACGGTCAACAGTGACAGATAGTTTTGATAAGAAGGGCAAGATGGTCTTTTCGTATGAAATGTTAACGTCATGACACGTGTATGGTTATGTTTTTAAAATATTTAAAAAATTGATAAATAAAAAAATTTTAATAAATAACTTAATTTAAAAAAAAAAAAAAATTCATTTTCTTCACTAACAAAATCACCATTCATCTTCAACACAAATCCAGTCCTAAATCATGAATATCAACACAAACAAAAACTCTTCTTCATCACCCAAACAACCAAAGAAAACAACAGCCACCATACAATCACACCCAAAAATCCAAACAATCTGGTTCGTCGATCTGGTTGGCACCATCTGATCGACGATCTGGTGCGAACCAGATCGTCGATCAACCAAATCGACGATCTGGGTACGAACCAGGTCGATCTGGTGCGTCGACCTGGTTCGCACCAGATCGTCACCAGATCGTCGATCTGGTGACGATCTGGTGTCGATCTGGTTCGTCGCACATCGTCGCCCAGATCGACAGTATCTGTCGATCTGGTGTCGCACCAGGTGTGATGATGGTGCGACACCAGATCGACTGTCGATCTGGTGCGAGATGATCGTCGCACCTGGTGCGACACCAGATCGACAGCCAGATCGACTGTCGATCTGGTGCGACACCAGATCGACTGTCGATCTGGTTCGTCGCACCAGATCAACAGTGGTGCGACACCATATCGACTGTCGATCTGGTGCGACGATCAGGTGCGGCGACCGTCGCACCAGATCGTCTGTCGATCTGGTTCGTCGCACCAGATCGACTGTCGATCTGGTGCGACGAACCAGATCGTCACCAGATCTGGAAGTGCGACGATCTGGTTTGAACCAGATCATCACCAGATCTGGTGCATCGATCGAACCAGATCGATGCACCAGATCGTCGATCGTTGCCTTGTCATTGGTTTTTTTTTTCCTTGCAATCTCAGGGAAGAGAGAATGAAAAGAAAAATTTTTTTCTGCTATTTGTTTTTTTTTTTTATTCTTATTTAATTAAAAAAATGATCATATTTAAAAAAATAATAATTATATACACGTGTCGATTGTTTATTGGATAAAAAATATATAATATTGTGATTTCATCAGGGGCAAAACGGTTATTTGAAGTGATGAGGGTAATTAAGTCTTTTGAATTTTTCTGTTTGGTTTGACCATTAGTTGACCGACGGTTTGGACTATTTTGAAGAGTTTTGGAAAAGTTAGGGATTAAAAGAGCTGTTTTCAATAGATGTTTAAAATTTTGATATTTCACCAAATCTTAGGGACTAAAATGAAATTTCCCCAAAATAAAAAAATGATGCGGTTGCAAGATGCAAAAGAATGAAAATATATTATAGTATTATGGTGCAGACACAAAGATTACAACATTATACGACAATTACAATCCTTTTAAATAAGTCATAACACAAGACAAAAGTTCAAATAAAGTAAAATCATTACATATATAATAAAGTCATAAATAGGAGAAATGGATGAAAGTATTAAAATAAATTTAAATATTAAATATAAATGTTTTTATATTATTATATTATAAATGGGAGAAATGGAGAAAATGAAGATAATAGGGATGCCTCTCCAATCTCAAACATCTCTGAGGTTGTGTTTGGTGCATGGAATTTGGGATAGGATTGAGATTCAAAAATCTTAAACTATTTGAATATCATGTTTGGTGAGCAATTAGAATGATTGGGATTGGGATTCTTTGAATCCCAACCTTTAATCCATTCCCATTCTTTTGGCATTTTTCACTCCCACCCATACCCATGTTATTGGGTAGGATGAGATTGGATTTAATAATTTTTTTTCTCTCCATTTATCTCTCTCCCACATTTCTTCCTCTCACGCGTCCATGGAAGCTCTCTTCTTCTTCTTTTTCTTCTTTTTTTACGCATCTGGTTCTGGGTTCATCGAACCCAGAACTAATTTGGTTCTGAGTTCACCGACCCAGAACTAGCGATTGGTTCTGGGTTCGCCGACCCAGAACCGATCTGATTCTGGGTTTGCCTACCCAGAACCAGCGATCTAGAACCATCATCTGGTTCTGGGTCGACGAACCTAGAACCAGATGCTTTCAGTTTGCTGCTTTTTTTTTTTGGTGTTATGATGATTTAATATTGTTGAAGATGTTGTTGTTATAGGAGTATAGGAGATGGTTATGTTGATGAATTTGATTAATGATATTGATGAATTGTGGGTTGATAATGTTGAATTGTTGGAGATGATAATATTGATGAAGTGGGGTGATGATATTGAATTGTAGGAGATGTTTTTTGTTTTTGTTTTTAGATTTTTTATAAAATTAATTTTATATAATAAAAAAAATTAAATTAATTTATTTCAATCAAATCCCAATCTACACCAAATATGATATAGTATAATTTTTAATCCAATCTCAAGTTTTACCAAACATGAGATGATGATTTTTTATTCCAATTCAATCCAATCAAATCAAATCCATTCCATTCCATTCCAATCCTACGTGCCAAACGCAGCCTGAAATCTCTCCCAAAATAGGGATTGAGATTTGAGGATTTGGAACCCATTGACAACTCTAGTATAATCCATCATGTAAAGAAAGAAATCGTGTATTTTTAAAATACGTGTATGGTAGCCAAATCCTATATTTAATATTGAGCAACTAAATTTGAGACCATATAATATCAATGTGTAATTGGAAATCTTGATCACATCCACCATGGGATTACTCTGATATATTTATAAAACACTACTGCTTACAAATAGCTTCAAAAACCATCATCTTCACAAAGAGCTCTTCTTCTTCTTGTTTCCCAGTTTCATTTATATATAGGCAGCAGATTCTCACTCACCATGCAAGGCCTCTCAGTTTTTACTCTTCTTTTGCTGGTTTTGTTCATTATTGCTGGTATATTCTTCATATCATATAAATATACTTTTCCATCTTGAATTTTGTTAATATGAAGAGACTTTATACTTGCTGCTTCCATAAAACACTTTGTAACTATAGTCAGAGTGCCTTTAAGATTGCTTTTATGTACGTAATAATTACTTATTTCATAAATTCTGAGCAATAAGGTATTTGTTGAAAAGCTAATTTACGAAAGACCAACCTATTTTTATTTTAAACGAATTATTTAATAAATTAACGTCGATTATTTTACAAGAAGAAACAATCACATAAGCCTATATAATAGTATGACTGTTTGAATGTTTGTGGCAGGAAACGAAGTTGAGAAGGCACAAGCAATAGGAAGTTGTGATCAAACGTTGCATGCAGGAGGATGCAGTATGGCGGAATGCCAAGAGTGGTTGTCAGTCGAAGTTTGGACAAGCTGCTCATGGATTTTGTTTCACAGCCCAAAATCCAAGTGACACTTGCATCTGCCGTGTTCCTGATTGCTCTTCTTGATCATTTTCCCATCTCTTTAATTGAAGTGTTAGAAAAAAATATAATAAGGACAGGCAATAAAAAAATAAAAAAAATTCTAAAAACTCTTTAGTTTGCAATGAATTTGTTCAACGTTTATTTTCCAGGATGCAATAATATCAACTAGATCGTTTGACAAACTGAACTGTACCTAAATCTCCATCACTTTGAAACTTACAACTAAGAATAGTGTTTGAGAGAAAATAAACCGAAGAAATAAGAGAGATTTTTGTTCTCTCTGAACAACTAGAAAGGATGCCAATTTATAATTACAAAACTAATTTTTACTAAGTCATTAAATCAATTAACAGTTACACTTTGAAAATTCAAGTTTGCATTTAACACCAAAGGTTACAAAATTGGATATTCAATTTTGCAATTCATTGCAATTAAATCTATAATTTATTTTCCAGTTACGAATTTAATTCAAAATCAAAACAATTTGAAAAATTAAAACCATATATATTTTCAGTTATAAATTCAATTGAAAAATTAAAACCGTAAGTTGATTTTTTAGTTGCAAATCCAATTCAAAATCAATGGCTTTAAATCAATGACTTTAATTTTTTCTAGTTACAAACTCTTCAAATTCAATTGCCCTTAAAGCCATCAATTCAATCAACATTTAATCACAATTCAAAAATTGCATAGTCATTGTGGGACAAAACCTCCCAATAGGTGCACTTTAAACCTCAATTTCTCATTTATCTAAGCACCATTTTTTACACATGAATAATACACAAATCCATCTTGATCCATCTTAATCAAGATTTCTAACCCAACAAAAAATGGATCCTTAAATGGGTGTTTATCCTGTTTTTCCATCACTAAGTTAGGTCTTTATTATTTAATCTCACACAAATCTCTAACCATGATCTTAGTGGTGGATTCACAAATTCATATTAGATGTGTTGACACAAACATTATTCTCTAGGGATTACATCAACAATAATGTGAAGCTTTCGATTAAAATAGAAAGTGAAACTTGATTTCTAGGTAGATCCCTTGATGACTTGAGTGATTGGACCCTTGAGAAGATTGATTCTGGGTTAGGGATCTCAGCTCCTAAGATTGCTTCACTCCCTTGCTCTTTCTATTGACTTCTCCTCCAATTCCTCTTGCAGAATAAGTTAAAGGTTAGGGGTCACTGATGTTTCATCGACGAAAACCCTCTAACACTCAAGTCAGTTGGTTCTTGCATGGAAGCTCTCCTCGATTGAGAACTGAGAGGTATTTTTAAAGACGTTTTAGAGGAAAAAAATAATTCAACACTTCACAGGCTTAGAACTAGGTTTAGTATTTTTTAAGATCCTTCCTAGGGAGGTTCCTCATACACTATTCTGATCTCTGCCTATTTTTCCAAAAACTTACCTCTTGAGTGAATAGTCACCCCTTTATATACTATGTTGCTCATGCTCTAGGGACTTGATGGTCACTTTTCCCCTTCCTAATATGGTTGAGCTCCTGTCAACCTCCATTTACTGCATCTCCGTCTTCTGCTGCCTGCCTCCCCCTTTGTCTTGTTGTCTTCCAACTTTTTCATGAGCTGTAAAGTGTTACTTTAAGCTGTTTTGTAGCGGTTGTATGTTCCCCTCTCACTGGTTGGTCCGTCCTTAGGGACAAACGGTGCGCTGTAGGCCTTTCTCTTTATTAAGACCTGCCACTTCTGCACTGTGTCAATGTCACGCCTTATATTGCTGTTTGTCCTCTAGGTGATGTTTGAACTGCTTTACTGGTTAGAGGAAATTGGCTCTTCTTTTAAGGTTTCCCTCCATTTTAACGAAGTAATTGGCTCCTTTCCCGCTTTGTTTATTCCCTAGGGGGATGTTTTGGGCATGAGCTTCATACTTAAATCTATTCTTTATGGGCTTGCCTTTCTAAATTGATTTTAGAAGTTAGGGCAACCCATTTATTGGGCTAAGGGGACTAATTGATTTTGGATTGTCTTTGTTGATTTTTAATTGATCTTTGGAGGTGTTAGATTCCCCCCAAACAAGATGTGACATTTTAATAAATTAATGATAATATTGAAAATAATAGCAAAATATGAAAATTTCATTTTGTTTAATTTCTAGTTATCTCAGACAATCTAGAATAATTGAAAATAAAAACAAATACCACATTTAATTAGATAAATATATAATCTTACAATTTAAAAATCTCAAATTTTCAAGGTACAAAAAAACAAAACAACATTTTTGTTAATTAATAATTTGTATAAAAGAAGGACTTAATTATTGATTTGTGATCACATCATAACCATTAGCAATCCAATTATATAAATTTCACATTTAGATTAGAAATTACGTTTTTATTAGAAATTAAAATTAAACAATATAATATATGATGCGAACCCCGTATATATCGATACGACACCCACGATCAAATTGAAACATAACCCCAAGAAAGATAATTCAGATTTCAAGAAAATCTTTGACCCGTTGATTAGCGAATCAAGAACCAAAGATATAACGACGCCACTCCCAAGAAAGAGATGAGAATGTGGGAGATAAGTCAAGGTTGATAAATCAAGAACAAATCTTGATGCAATTCTCAAAGTTCACAAGAGAACAATGGAGAAAAGTTAATTCTTTTATTCAATTGACAACTGATTGAAAAGTTAGGTTTAATAAGCCTTATATAGGCATACAATCCTAAACCTTATTGGAAACCAAATAAAACCCTATTTTTAATTCGACTTTGACTCTTTGACTTTTGACTTTGACTTTGACTCTTTCCTAAACACACCCATATTGGGCTTTTTAATGACTTAGCCTCCTAATTAAAACTTAATAAATTAAACTAAATTAAAAACAATCCCATAATACAAATTAGGCCCAATGTAAATCAATTAAATAAATAACAGCCCAATTGCATTATAATCAACACCCAAGCCTCAAGATTTCTTCAAGATTGATGTTCTTGGACTTGTTCTTGAATTTGAATAATATTTTGAAGTCTTGATATTCCCTCCAAGCTGTCCAAGTCATGTTGTGCAAGACTCTTGGCCCAAATATCTTGAACGAGCCCATTTAAAGCTTCCTTCATCCTTTTAGTTCGAGCCCTCGTCATAGGTCCTCCATTGATGCTCAAAGGATCCATAGGCTTGCCTCCTTGGTTTCCATCAATATAACATATCTCTTTACTAGAAGAATAAATAAAAAAATAAGAAATAAAAATTAAATTATAATTGTACAATGAGAAATTATGCGTAACAAATTAAGACTTAAATTTTTAGGATTTATTGATTTGGTTTCAAATCAAGTTAGAGACAATAACATTTAAAATGTGTAATAAGATATTGATATTTCAATAAAAATAATAAATACATTTATATTTGTTTTTTAATGATATATATATCTTTATTATTATAATAGAGATGCAACAATTAGCAGATAAATATATGAATAAAAATTAAAGAAAATGTTAGAAATTAAATATTACTAAGGATAAGGATTGAAAAAATAAAATTAATAAAGTGATAAATCTAAAATTTGTTTTTATAATTAAAATATTTAGAATTATATTTAAAAATTTACTAAAATTTCTGTAAAAAATAATAAATGAAAAAAAAAATCTTATTAAAAATTTAAAAAAATTCACGAGGGGCACGTGTCTTCCCCTCCTAATACACTGGGTCATCATGGCTATTTTATTAGATCATAGCTATGTTTATTAATAAAAATAAATATGCATGTTTTTAACTTCTTCTTCTTCTTCTTTATTTTTTTAATATATGTTTTCTCATTATTTGTTATAGTATAGTCTATCAAATATTGCCATAAAAAAAAATCTATCAAATAACCTAAATTCATTTGAAATTTAGGTGATTGTACATTTTTCTATCAAATTTAGCTGCAAAAGTTCACGTCCTCACCAAAACATGCTTGATAAGATTGCACTTGAATGGATTTCGAATATCTGTAAAAATAATAACCATCTCGGCGGGTTGCGAAAAGTGTTTTGAATGAGAACCCTCTATCGCTCAAGTTAAAGCAAATACTTCACAGAATTTGGAATATTGAATATAGTTAGTATTTGAATTATTATTTTTGTTGTTGTCGTACCTTAATTATTTATAGGTATTGTAGTAAATTTCATACAATAAATTTAATATGCGTGTGACATGTGGCATGCTATGTTGTTGACACTTATTGGTATTGGTGAGCTCTTGTATCTAGTGTTCCTTATGCTTACACATGTCCTCCTCTCATTTTCGATTGGTGCAGCATTCGGCACCTATGCAAGTTCTACTTAGTGCCACCTATACCCAAGTTCCAACAAATACTTTCTTTCACTAGGTAAATGTTTGGTAAACAACACATCTCGTGTCCTTGTGTATGATTTTTTTTATTTTTATTTTTTAAATTATGCTGACACCAAATCAAAATATTATCATGACCAATTGAGATGAGATTTTAAAGTATGATTCGGATTCTTACTCTTAGAAGAGAGAAAGAGCTATCCATATAAAGTGAAAAAACTATCCACAATTAGTGAAATGAATGGATCGAACCCATAATTTAGTGTATGGATAGGACAGGTTTGTTCCACTAGAGCAACCCCGTTTGGCGCTATGAAATTGCATTTTTACTTACAATGAGACATGTCCTTTTGTTACGTGACAAAGCTTGTATTTTTGCTATATGTATAGTGTTTTTTTTCCTCATTTTTCCTCGTGTTGCAGGGTCTTCGGACCTCTTGGTCTTTTCCCATCTCACAGTTGCTTGTACCAACAAGTGCCCCCTTACTCTTAAATCAAATTGATCAAATATAGGGCTTTGACCTAAGAATTTATTGCTTTCATTTTTTTTTTTTTTAACAATTTATTTCTTGTATCTTAACTCTTCGACCACTTCCAATATCTAGAACTTTCAAAATTCTTCTCTGATTACAGCAGTCAAATTGAAGATATTGAATAACCGAGAATGAAAACTTGAGTTGGGCTAATAATTTATTCAAATCAAGAGCCCATAAATAAACGCATCTTCCTCATCGAGCTAAGCATTCAAACCTAAAATCTTTCTTCTAAATTTCATGGTCTGTCCTAATTCTTCTTCAATTTTTTTATTAAATATTTCTATTTGGTTTTTTGTTTTCTGAAAAATACTTAGGGCTAAAATTATATTATAATTTATTGTAGTTATGTATTGTTTATGAAAAATTTTGATATAATATTAGACTACGAGATCGTAATAAATAATTTTAAAATAATATCATCAACCAATATTATTTAGGATCTCACAGTCAAATAATATTTTTCCCCTTTTTTTCAATGGGAGAGGGGTATTTATACTTAAGATCTCTACTTTGTACAAAAGTGCGGTTAATATAATAAAACTGTATCTTTATTGATATAATCTGTTCACCATACAATACCAATTTTTTGAGCTTGATACACAATTAAAACTATTGTAACAGTTTGTTTAGTTACGACATCAGTGAAATTGTTGTTGTCACACCAGGATAGAAATATGTCATAATAACATAAACACACAAACAATAACAGAATAAAAAGAAGACATAAATATTTTTAACGTGATTTGATTTTACCTTACATCCACGAGGTATTGCCTAGAGTAATCAACTTATTAATAAACGTTCAAACAATATAATCACTTTTTAATTTACTCAACCTAAAACTCCTTTCTAAAGTTGACGTAGAATTGTACAAGTCCATCAATCAAGTTGGTGCAAGCTCCTATTGCCTTCAATGGTCTTTAGATACTTGAACTTCTTTCAACAACTACAAACCTATTTTCTTCTAAAGATCTAATTGCTTGTTATCCTAACAAATTTCTAATATAAATTATGACCTAGTAAGCTCACAATTCCTAAGTCTACAAAACAAATTAGAGAAGAAGTAATGCGCTTTTTGGTATTGCACTAAATGACACAAAAAACTAGTGTAAGTATACATGGTCTCTATATAATAAAGTGAATAATCAAGGTTGATCCCACAGAGAGTTATGGAATTAAAGCTACTTACGAAACTGCTTGTTGCAACTTTATGCAAACATTGAAAATGATATAATTGAATTTCATAAAATAAATATTTTAAACTAAACTAACGACAAAATTAATTAGGATTGTGCAACCAATTAGCCAAACTCTAGGGACACAATTTCACCTAACGATCCATCTAATGTCATTTTCCATAAAATATAATTTCTTGATTTTATTAAGTATTTGATCAGATCCACTATAGGTGAATTAGATGTTATGACATCATATCAAAGTTACAACTTAAAAAACTGAGTCATAACATTGTTTAATCCCAACATTTACAAAACTTAGATAGTCTACAACAAACAAGCTTTTTCATAGCCGATTTACTGTCTGAAAGTCAGTGTTGTCGCTAAGTCACAACTCAAAACATAAGGAGCGACCATGGCAAGTGACCATGAGCCGCAACCAACTATAAGGAAGAGTCACTTGAACAGTCCAAGCGACTCGTGCCCACCTCTAATTGTTAAGGTTAGTCGCTTGCACCATTCCCACGACCCATGCCACCTTGTAGGCACTTGCACGAGTCATTTGTATCATCCAAGCGATCTCAAGTCTTGACATGTGATCCACTGGATTCTAGAGATTTTCAAACTGGCATTAATTGCACGAGCATTAATTGTCCCAAGATTGTCGCTCAAGCACGAACTTCTACATACTATAAATAGGTGGCTTTACACATCCAGTAGAACATAACCAAAGGGAGAGAGCCGGAGATCAAAGAAAGAGAGAGAGCTTCAACGTGCATTGAGAGCTTTGCCTGGAACCACAATAGCAGCCTTTTGAGCTTTCAAGTTGAAGGCTCCTGATTGAAGTCGATAGTTTTGGAAGTGAATCGGAATCAAATGGGATTCCTTTAGGTGCAAGTAAGAATAAATTTAGATTTGGGAGCAAATCTGGAAGCAATTTGGAAAGATATCAGATTTCTAGGAGGATCTAGAATTAAATCAAGAAGTAAATCATTAGAATTTAATACTAATTAATGGAAAAGAATCATGTTAGATCGAAATTGAAAATAAATCTTCCAAGTTAATACGGAATCGAAGAGAGTCATGAGTTGTAACAAAATAACACAAGTTGTAACCATGTAAAGTGACTACGGGTCACGACAGACGTGAGGATGGGATGTGAGCACAAGACCAGCGACTATAGCCCACTATCAATGATGCGACTCATGGTCTTGGGGAATAGTAAGAGAAATGGCCTGTGATAGTGTCTTATGTAGTAACAATGAAACAGACGTAACATGGAGTAATGAGAGAGGAACAAGCAATTGTTGGCTGCGACACATAATTTCTATTCATTCAACCTGACTTTGGAGCTCTATAAATAGGAAAGCTGCTCACCTTACAAACACACATCCAAGGGAGAGAAAGTCGCAGACCAAGTATAGGAGAAGGAGCTTCAATGTGAGTTGAGGGCTATTGCCCTCAACCATGTATATTGCAGTAACTTGGGAGAAGAGTTGAAGCAGTCATCATTAACAATTGAAAGCGAGGTTCACAACATATTAAGAGTCAAGTTGGAAGAATCAATCCGACCTTGGAGATTAGGGGATCACGTCATTCAATAAGATCTCCTTTGATCTTTATTTTTATTTATTTATGTTGATCGATTCTTGTTTTAGTTATTTGATTTGTAAATTGATGATGAACTAGATCCATGATCTAGGGTTACAATGTAGCCCTAAACTAGGAAACTCACGCTTATAATATTGTTATAATTTAATTCTCAATATTATTGTGTCCTATCTTATTTTGCTTTTAATGCTTTGAATTAACTAATCACTAGTTCAATTGAAGTGGTAAACGTGATTTCATTCGAGAGAGGTAGTCACGTGTTTAGACCTAAAATAGGATAGCATGAATTGCATAAGATAGAGACATATCTGTGTGGTTTGTATGGTCATTATTGAATGATTGATGCTTAATGTGTTTATGTTGGTTGATTGTCATAGAGATATAGTTAGTTAATTAATTTAGGTAAGTCCAATGGACTATCGAGAGAGGCTTATGGATAAATTAGAATCATTCGATCAAGCACATGATGAGAATAAATTATTAACAATAGAAATATAGGTTAAGTATATTAGTAGGGTGAAGTTGTAACTGTAGAATCTATTCTTCTTGGGTTGTTAATTATATTAGTAGTTAGATTATTAGTTAATTTAATTATTTCCTTTGTTTAAGTCCATAAATCAAGTGTTTCCATCGTTTGGATAAAGTATAGTCTTGACCGGTGTAGTACTTAACCTATATAATTTGGACAATTCTCATGGGAACGATCTCTATTTATCATTATATTACTTATAGACTGTGTATACTTATATGAGTTTCTAGTGTGAATTTTTATAGTCTTTTTATATTGTGTTTTTTAAGAGTTTTTGCATACTAAAAATTTGCCATAAAGTTTTTGGCACTGTTGTCGGGGATTGTGTCAAGTTATTGTTAATATTAATACCAATCAAGACTTTCTTTCTTCACTACCTAGGAGAGTAGTAGAAGAAGAGCACGAGCTAGATGATGACATTATAGCATTAGCTATGCTAGGGTCTGTAATGAGCAAGAATTTGAATACTCTTAGTATAAATACAAGTGGGGTGAACGCTTTCCAAAGACAATGCGTGAGTCGTGATAATTGTTGTGGTAACCAATGGAATGATAGTTCTTAGAGCAATCAAGTGTCAGACCATTACATGTTTGACTTTAATGAGAAATATTATCCTTAAATTCAAACTTCTACAACATAGGATGGAGCGGTCAACCGAGCTACACATGGAGTGAAAAGCAAGAACAAAGCTCATACATGAGGCCATTGTATCTATCAAATTATCAAGGCCAAATTCAACAACCTTTTAGTCCTAGTTGTCAAAGCTTTCATCAACAATTCAACATTCCTCTTCAACAAGAGAGACCTTCTATAAAAGAAGAGATTATACTAATGCTTGAGAGGATGGATAAGCCATGAAGAGATGTGAAAATGCACTATAGGAACACCATAAACAACCTTATATTTCTCTTCAAAAAGGGAAGTTGTATCTAGAAGAGAAGTTTGTACATTTTCTTCAGCAATCTATAGAGGGGATTGACAAAGCAATGTAAGAACAACAGATTTAGTTTCAACTTCAGTTGCAGAACCAGCAAGCTCAGTATCAAACTCAGTGTTGGAAGTTAGAAGAACAGTTGGGGCAGATTGCCAAAGCTATCAATAGTAAACCATAACAAGGATTTCTTAGTGAGCTTATATGGAGCAATAATAAAGAGTTAAACTAAAGCAATGAAGAAATTACTTCAATTTTTAACCCTGTTGTTGACAATGGGGTGGTAAGAGATGAAAAAGAAGATGAAGTTGATACGACCCAGAGTCAAGAAGAAGAACCTGAGGAGACATCACAAGTTGAAATTACACCATACATTTCTCCGCAATCCTCAACTAAGAGACTAGGTTTGGAGGTGTTCGAGCCCATCAGTATTACTTGTCAATTGGTGGATAGGACTTTTAACCGACAGAAGGAGTTTATTAAGGAGTAGGTGGACATGCTAAATGGTGAAATCATAAGCAAGGTTCAAGATGAAGAGGTGATTTGAAAGGTACTTAAGCCCAATGAGCTACCACAAATGTAACACCTCAAATATTTTAAGCAATGGATATCATTTTAAATTGAGATTTGACAAGCAAAAATAGATTAATCATGAATATGTCTATATATATTGTAAGCCTAAATTCTATTTAGGGTTTTATTAGTAGTAGTCCTAAGTGATATTATGAGATCCTAAATGATTAATGAAAATGCCTAAAGAATATAGAGAGTTTTTAGGAATTGATTGAACCCAATTGGGGAATAAATAGGAGGGTAAAATGGCAAATGGCCTTAAGAGATTATTAAGTGAGATAAGAGACTAAAATGAAACAAACAAATTATATTTGGGGTCAAGTTAGAATTAAGTCAAAGTTGAGGGACAAAAACCAAATTGTCAAGGACGTAATGGTCATTTTTCAAAAAGATCAATATATATACATGTGTTGACTTGTGTTCTCGCCAAAAACAAAGAAGCAAAATCAAACACAAACAAGACAACACAAAACCGAGAGAAGAGAAGAGAAAGAGGGGTGTGTTCAGCCAAGCTTAGGGGAGGAGGAAATCAATTGGTTCCAAGCCATTTTCAAGCTCTAAATCAAGCATCCAAGCTATCCTAAGCTAGAAGAACAAGTTTGTAGCAAGATCTAAGCCAGACCAAGGTTAGTTTCATCACTTTTGGAATTGTTTGAATGATGTTGGATTGATGTTTATGTTGATGTTTGAGTTGGATTTTGGTTTGAGTTTTTTATCTATACTAAGAGTTGAGCATTTAGAGAGCAAAATCAAGTATAAATCATGTAGAGCCATGATGTTTGATAAACAAGGGTTGTGTTGGAAATTATAAGATTTGTTTGAGCTTGTATTTGAATGAAAAAGGTTGTTTGTTAGGTGTTTGATGAAATGCTTGAATAAGTTGACATGAAAAATTGGAAAGAAATGGACTTGGTGTGTGTTGGACCATGAGATGCCATAGTTAGAGGTCTATGATGCTAAGGTCATTTGAGTCTTTTCAGTATGATTTTATGTTGAAATCATGTTAGAGAAACTTATAAGCAAGTTGGAAATCAATTTAGACCATTTCTGTTGTAAAGTCCATATGAAGGGCAATGTTGGTTATCATGTAATACCACTTCATGTATGTGTTTGAATGCATTGAATGAGTATATTTAAGCATGAATAACACCTAGGAAAGGAGAATTGAGATTAGAAGTGGAAGATGTGAAAAGTGCACCTAGATTAGTATTGAAAAAAAGGGTTTTTCTTAGGTTTCGCCACCCGATAGTTGGAATTTTTCAGAACCACTTTACGGGTGACCTAAATAGGAGTTAGGGAGATGAATAGAGCAAGAATTGATGAAAGAAAATCAATAGGATGAGGGGTGGAATGCATTCAGACAAAGGGGGTGGAAAAATATCATTTTTCTTTTCGAGCTTTAGAAAATTATTTTGCACATATGAGTGTGTTCCTAGGTGAGAATAAGTGAGATTCATAGAAAGAAAACGAAATTTTAAAGTGTTCGTTAAGTAGAAAACTAGAAGAGAAGTTTGACGGTGAAATGGGTTTCAAAGGAAGTTAGTGAGTTGTAAGAGTATTTAGGGTTAACAAATCCTGCATTTTGATTGATAGAATGAATTTCTTATTCATTTTCTATGTATTCTTGGAAAATCCAATAGAGGAGGTAGCTTAGGAAAGTTAAGGAAAAAGAAAGAAGAAAGTTTGAGCTTCCTTTGGAAAGTAAAAGAATTCAATCCAGAGGCAAAAAGGTTGATACACATTTAATTTGAATGTTTGTTTTCGATTGTATGAATATAGCTTACTAAAATGTTAATATTTGAGTTGTTTAATTAAATCAATTTATTAACCATGTTTGAAAAGTGCATCTTGAATAGAAATGTCGATTAAAGTGAGAAAGTGATACTAAATGTACGGTGTGGAATGATTTTTGAAATCTTTTAATTAAATGAAAGTGGTGATTTTTATATGTATGCAATTAAATTATGAAATGAACCTTAATAAACCTGAGTATTGGTAGGTGGGGATTGGAATTTGGCATGCCAATAGGGTTATTATTATAGTACTGCGTCGATACGTTTTAAAATGAAATGCACATCATGAATTTAGGGATCATGAGAGACACCAAGTGTCCGGTTTCAAATGATTGTTTTATATATGTGAATTGAATATTCAACAGGTAGGCATCGAGTGTCCAATTTCGGAAATCCTATTTTCCAGTCGAATATATCATATTAGTGTTTACAAAGGGCAATGAAACTATTTTAGACAAGTTGTGAAAGTGCACGTTAGAATTGGTTTTTTTTTTTTTTTTTGAAAACGTAAAATGAGTTGTTAAATTTACTTGAATGGAAATGTTTGTTATTTTTAGTAAATGATATTTTTATATTCAAAATTGTAAATTCAAATTTGTGTACACCTACTAAGCAAATATGCTTAGCGCGTTAAAATTTCCGCGCATAGATAGTAGATTGCGCTAGTAGGGCAAGGACTGAAGAGAAAGTTCATCTACAACAAGTCTATTGAGTCACATTTGATCACAACATTTCGATATTTGATTTTCACCTCCAAATTTGAGTCTTTGCTTGATCTTTGAGTAAATATTGGTTTGTTTAATGTGGTTGTGAGCTTGTTTCAGGAATTAAGTTTGGAAATGGTGTGCTCGATGACATGAATATAATTGAACCAATTTGAAGCAAAAAACTTGATTAAGGCATCATCAAGCCTTGGCTCAGTTGTTGTATCGCGCTCATTGCCTCGCTCACCAACCTTCTTAGCATGCGGCCAAGTGCTAGCTACTGCCCTAAGCGTGCTTATTGCCACGCCCCCAGCCAGGCCAGCATACAGCCAAGCACTACTCACTGCCACAAGTGCACTAACGTGTGCGCCTTCCTTTCACCCAGCGCGCAACTAGGTGCGCTCCCCCACCGTAGCAAATCCTCATGTGCGCCTTCATGCCTGCTGCCCAACCACTCAGCGTGCATCTGAGTGCGTCTTGAAGCCTCAAGCGCGCCAACGTGCGCGCTGTATTGCTGCCAAGTGTGCCTCTGAGTGTGCTCTACTCCTTCATTTGTGCCTCATCGAGTGCTCATCCAGGCTAGCGCAGGAGAAAATTTTAAAGGGTATTTTCAACCTTCGACACCCATTTTCGTGCCCTAGCCTTGGGAGAGCTATAAATACGCCAGAGGTGTAGTCACCAAATTGGAAACACCATTTTCATGCAAAAGAAGCTACATTTACTCACATTGTGCATCATTTAAAAGGAAGAAGAACTAGAGAGAGAAAGAGCTTCATCTTGAGAGGAAAAGAGAGGCATTCATCTGGAAAGAAGAAAGCTTTTCATCAACCTCATAAGAATTTCTTACTTTCTCTTATGTATTTTGTTGTTCAATTGATGTTAATGCATAGTATGAGTTATCTGTCTTTTGTAATGACGAACTAAACCATATATCTAGGGTTACAATGTAACTTGACCTAGCAACTCAACCTTTTTAATATCATTTTTGCATGTTTCTTCATTCTTGTCTTTCACTTTAATTATACTTAATGCTTCGAAATTAATTGGCCACTAATTAGGAGATTTAGTAACTATATTGAACTTGGAAAAGGAATATATGTGTTAAGACCCTAATTAAAGTAACATAGATAACATGAGATAGGAATATACTTGTGGTATTTGTGTAATCTTGAATGGGTAATTTAAGCTTAATGAACTTGACTTAATTAACCCATATAGGAATATAGTGGGTTAAGTAAGCTTGAGTATTTTCACTAAGCTATCGGAAGAGGCATGTGGAGAATATTGGAATTACTTGATTAAGGACAAGGTGAAGATAATGTGAAGATGGTAGTCAATTAGGGTGAGTGAATTGCTTAAGTGAAATTGTAACCCTAGAACTCCTAATCTATTGAATTAGATTCTTAATTTCAAAATTTAATTTTCGAAGTTTGCTTTAAAAATTTTCACTCTCATTGTCGAAAGTGGGAATAAGGTTAGTTTTGACATAATTTTAGTACTTAACAAATTGGCTACAATCCTCGTGGGAACGATATTTTTCTTCATAACTATATTGCTTGTGGGCCGTGTATACTTCCACGGATTTCTTGTGTGTGTGTTGCGAATTCGGCATACATTTAGAAATTAGCCATTAAGTTTTTTGGCGCGCTTGTGGTAGTGAGTAGCACTTGGCTGTGTATTGGCCTGGCTGGGGGTGTGGCGATGAGCGCACTTAGGCTAGTAGCTAGCGTTTAGCCGTGTGCTGAGAAGGTTGGTGAGCGAGGCAATGAGCACGCTACAGTAGCTGAGCCAAGGCTTGATGATGCCTTAATCAAGTTTTTCGCTTCAAATTGGTTTAATTATATTCATGTCATCGAGCACACCATTTCCGAACTTAATTCCTACAACAAGCTCACAACCACATTAAACAAACCAATATTTACTCAAAGATCAAGCAAAAGACTCAAATTTGGAGGTGAAAATCAAATATCGAAATGGTGTGATCAAATACCCCCAAACCTAAGCGTTACCTGTCCTCGAGCAAAAGTTGGCAAAACAAAACAAAAACATGTATACAACTTATTTAACCACTTTCGTAGGTCGACACGGTGGCACTTAGCTTGTGACACAAGCCTTTAAACCCCTAAGTGTCCCTAGAGGACGAGTTATAATCTCGTAAGGGTTTTAAACTCTACGCTACCCACAAATGGAAACGTGCAAATAAAAAGAAGCGACGAAATGTAGCTGAAAGAATTCATAGTATTATATAAATTCAATAAACAATAAAACGGAAACCGAAAGCGTACCCGTTTCTACGCAACGGAAATTGCCCTGGATCCTGGATTGTTCAACTGGTCGGATTCCAATCACAAAGTCGGAAAGGAACCTCGAATCACAGTGTAATTTGTCTTGCCATTTGTTTTCTCTTTTTCTCTCATATGTGTAGTATGATGTGTATATGGTTTCAGGAATTGATTTTCCATCATTCTTGAACAAATGAAATTCCTCAAGAATTTATAGAGGTGGCGGTTATTTTCTGATAACCGCCAGTAACCGCCAATAACCGCCAGCGGTTATTCAATCTTATCCAATTCAAATAGATTTGGATCGGGTCATGGGTTTGGATCATCTTGGGTGGACCCGACCCAACAACCCAATAATCCAACATCTCCCACTCACACAAGATGAGCCAAATAGAACTCACAGAGAAAACACTGGTGACCCCATTATGATAAGGAGTACAGGCATTCATACAGGCAAATACACCGTGTGACCTATGAACAATAATATATACAATGTGGCTTGTCTTTCAAATCTCAATTGTACTGCTATACAAGAGATTGTAAATTTGTTCATTATAATATCCTAGATTTAATATAATTTTATTTGCTTGAGCATATTTAATCCCTTAACATGCTCAATCCTCCAATATTCCATATAATCACAATTGCAATTCCAAATTGCAAATTGTCGCGACAAGTAACTATAGGAACTAAAATAAAATTTATTAAATCTTCCTGTCTCACTTTCGTCTCTCGGTCAACAAAAATGACTGACATCATAGTAATGTCCCATGGGCCGCATTATCATGGCCATAGAAGACACACTAATGATACAAACATCACCTCATTACTTTGAGACAAAGTGAACAGTCATTGAGGACATAGGTAGAAATTTTATACAAACTTCAATGGAACTTACACAATGAGCAATCAGGGATAAATTCACTCATTTTCCATGTCGGTCACTATAAGCACACGCGGTATGAAACGCATGTTACAGTGAATCTTATCCTTTAATAAGGACGCGTATGTCTTTTATATTGAGATTATTCACTGTACAGATCTTAGTTCAAACGTTATTCTAGCGCCTAACCTGAGTTCCAAAGCTTGCCTTTTTGGCACCTATTATCGAGAAACTCACATCTGACTTAATCAGGTTCTCATGATGGTGGGGATACATCATGAACGGTTCAATAATTAATTTTAGGTAGAACCTCATCTTGACTACAGTCAAGGCGACATTTCATATATTTCAAGCCCTTAAGAGAACAACTTCATTTTTATTCTCTAAAAATATATGTGTCTCATCTTAGCTTGCTCTCCTAGCAACCAAGGCGATTGTACGTGTAAGAATACCAATCTTAAAACCTGACGACACACTTTTATATATAATCTATATGAAATGAATATGTGCTAGCTTTATATAACCAAAATGACGTATCTAATCATAAAACAGATATAACTTAATGTAACAATTGTAACATCGCAATCTACACAAACTCAAAGATCTAGTAAGTGACATAAATATATCTCTTATCACAGCTTTTGTGAGTGGATCCAATACCATCTCATGTGTAGATGCATACTAAATCGTTACATTCTTATCATCATTATATCCTTAACGAGATCGTACTTAGTCTCTATGTGCTTCGATTTACTGTGACATTTCGTATCTTTAGTATAGACAATTGTTGCCTAACTATCACAGTATACAGTAATTGACTTTTTCACATTAGTTTTGAATTCAGATTCTTCAAGAATCTCTTGAGCCAGACTGTTTCCTTGACTATAGCTGAACATGCTACGAATACAGCTTCCATGGTGGACAACGTAATGCATGATAGCTTATTGTTACTCCAAGAAATAGCACATTGGTTGAGCAAAAAATGCATAACCAGATACAGATTTTCGCTTATCCAAATCATCTCCCCTTTCAGCGTTTAGATACCCAATTAAATTTATATTACCACCTTGATAATACAGGGAGTAATCAGTAGTCCATTTCTAAAATTCTTTTCACAGCAATCTAATATTTCTGTCAAGGATTAGATTGATATCTACTAATCAGTCAAACTGCATAGCAAATATCAAGTCTCGTACACATCATAGCATACATGAGACTTCCGATAATACTAGAATAAGGATTCTTTGCATTCTGTCATGCTTTTATGGAGTCTTGAGGTATATTTCATGACTAAGAGTTTGACCATTCGAGATGGGAGTATCCATAGGCTTATAATCAGCCATTTAGAATCGTTCGAGAATCTTTTGATGTTTGACTCTTGTGACAAAATCAGAATTCTCTTTAAACGATCTCTATTGATTTTTTAACTCCTAAAATATAGGTAACCTCTCCCATATCTTTTATCTCGAAAGTTGAGGATAACCATCACTTTATGGTTACCTTAAACTCATTGTCATTTTCGACCAATAGAATATCGTCCACGTGTAAAGATAGTATTATTAACTTATCTTTTACCAGCTTAACATACATACAACGGTCCTCTTTGGTCATCTGAAATCTATAGGACATGATCGCCTCATGAAATTGGAGGTACCATTATCTGGAGAATTGTTTCAAGAATTGTTTCAAGTCATAGATCAATCTCATGAGCTTACATACTTTCAGCTCTTGATCCTTTTTTTAAACAAAATTCACTGACTGCTCCATGTCAATTTCTTTCTCCAGTTCTCCATTGAGAAATATTATGTTTACATCCATCTGATGCAATTCTAGGTTCATGTGTGTAAGATAGCTAATATAAGGCGGATAGAAGCAAACCTTACCATAAGGGAGAAGGTTTCTTCATAGTCTATACTCTTTTGTTGAGTATATCATTTTTCTACTAATCTCGCCTTGTATCTCTCTATTGAGCCATTTTCCTTACAATTGATGCGGAGAACCCATTTGTTTCTGATGGATTTCCAATCAGACGATAATTTAACCAAGTCCCAGACATGGTTGCACTCCATTGACTTCATCTTTTATTGTATGGCTTTAATCTAAAAATCTCTAGCAGGTGAATTGAGAGCCTCATTCACATTCTTTGGCTCATCACAATTATGTGAAGCAAGCATAAAAGTTTCTCATCAATCTCAAATTAACGATAAGGAATAATCTTACAGTTACTTCTACGAGTTGATTTATTTGAGGACACTAACTTGTTAGTCCATTCGCTCCCACTGGGAACAAATGAATAAACTATTCCAATAACTTTATCACTCCCACTAGGGATAGAGTATTCAAATAACTCTCTATCTTCCTCTAGTTGAGTGTTCGGATATGAAACATCATCCGAATCGTTCAACTCGTAACATTGAAATTCTTTTTCAACTTCACCTCTACTAGGAAATTCATTCTCTAAGAATTTCACATCTAGTGACTCTGATTCAGTAATGCTTCCATTTGAGTTTTCTCCTATGAATACATATCATTTCGAGTGCTCAAAGTATCTAATAAAGATATATTTCTTTCCTCTAGCACCTAACTTTCCATATTTACTGGACAAGTCATGTATATATCATGCGCACCCCCAAGGTCGCATATAAGTAAGTTCAGGTTTCCTACCTGTCTATATAATTCATAGGGTATGGAAGTTACTGATTTGGTAATGACCTTATTCAGAATGTAAACAGCTGTTAATAGCGCATCTCCCAGTAAGATACTGAGAGGCTTGCTTGTGCAATCATAGATCTTACAATCTCTAATAATGTTTTATTCTTTCTTTCTGCTACACCATTTTGTTGCGGAATCCTAGGAATGGTGAACTATACATCAATACCTTTCTCATGACATAATGTCTCAAATTATTCAGAAAGATATCTTATCCTCGGTCAGTCCGCAAGACCTTAACAGTTCTATCTAACTGATTCTCCACCAAGTTTAGATACATTCTAAAGCAATCTAATACTTCAGATTTATAGGAGATCAGATAGATATGACCAAAACATGTAATCATCTATGATAGCTATAATTTCTAGCTCTCACATTTATTGGTCCACAGATATCAGAATGAATTAACTATAATTGATTCTCAGTCTCAATTCATTTTTCAGATGGTTTTCTAGTTGTTTTTCTACTAGACAACTTTCACATAAAGGCAAATCTATCGTATTGAGAAAATCTTAAAATTCCTCTTTGGGCAATCTATTCATTCGATTCTAGCCCATATGCCTTAGTCTAGCATACCAAGTATGAACATCAATATTGGCAACATCAGTAAAAGTGATTAATGAAAAACAATCATCGCATTAATAGTACCATTAAATTCGACATTTAATACGATAAAACCATTCATCAGATATTCGGTGCATAATTACACTGAATTTAGGTAAATCCTCAAATAGTTGCTATGAAAAGTTAAATTATATCCTAAACCTAGAAGGACAAGTATAGAGACAAGATTCAGTCGAATCTTTAGAGCATACAAGATATCATGGAGATACAACATTTGGCCACCTCACATAATCACTTTGCAGGTGCCAATCTCTTTTAAGTTGTTCGCCATATAGATCCATTTTGTTCCTCGTCTGATCCGACGGTACTCTACAAATGCTCATCTGTCTTTAGCTACGTATTTCGTGGCTCTTAAGTCTCTTTCTTATGCTCAGTACATTCACGAGTGAAATGACCCATCTTGCCACAATGGAAATACTTTAACTAACTTTTATCCTTCCTTACTCTACCACGTTTACCCTTCTTGTGTTTTCCGGTCTCATCCGTGTTGGATTTGGGATTCTCTTTCCCTTTCTTCCAACTTATATTCTTTCCTCCCTTCTTGCGCTTAGAGTCTAATCCTTTACGCATATTGAACTTAACCAAATAAAGCTAACCCAAAGAATTGGCCGCCTCTAGGCGCTTATCTTCGAGTTTAACATGAAGTGAGATATCATCAAACGTCTTGATGTTATCGTTGTTGGCCAAGTTGATTTATCATATTTTTCAACTATTTGGGAGAGACCGGATCACCACTTATACTTACTGCTCACTAGTTAAGGCATGGCCTGCGGATTTCAACTCATGTATCTTGTTTGACTTCTCTCACAGATGTTTCAATAGGTTGAAATCCCAACGCTTCTGATAAGTATCAAACTTGATTGTGAATCTCCTTAGCATAACGGTTGATGTCCCACCACATTTGCCTTCAAAGTCATCCAAATGTCTAGTGCCATCTATATTCTTTGTTCGCGCATATGTGGTCATCAACCATACAAGACAACATCATTATATGAGCAATGTTGTTCTGTATCTTAGAAGGCCTGATAAGCCTCAACATCTTTTCTATGTTAAGCAAAAGTACCATACTTGGGTTTAACCATGGTATTGGTTAGGGTTTCGAGGGCTTCTTACTCCTTTAGGATATACTGAATTTTACGATTTCAAATACATTTATTCAATTCAGTAACTATGTTTTTCGAAGCACATGTCATTTCATTAAATGACATTTATTCTACTTAGAGACTTTTGATTTATATCTATCTACGTCTATACTAGCACATTCACTATCATTTCACTAAAAATATTGCAGCAACTATACACTCATAAATATGATTAAAGAATCTTTGGACAGGAATCGAAAAAGTAGTCAAGCTACCCATCATCATCCAATTTCCAACTATTCACTAAATCATATATGTAAGTGTTTTGCGCAAATCAGTCCTAATGTCATTCTCTAAAGATTTTAGGACACCCATAATTTAAATAGCATTATTTGAGATCTTTATATCATCAGACATCTCTCAATCGGAATCTTTTGATTAAAGATCTTTATGATCTCTGACATTTTATTGTCTGAGACTTTTAAGATCTCAAAATTCTGCTAATCATCTGAGATTTATATAATCTCAAGGAACTGGTTAATATTTGAGATATCAGTAATCTCCTCGTTATCTGATAGGACAATGATCATAATCACATCATCAGATAATTCATCGTCAAAATGTATTGACCCAGTCCCTATAAAATTGCATGGCATAACCTAAAACTAAATAAATACATGCACAATTAATTTTAGATTAAATAAAATTTAATTTTAAAACTAAAACATTTTTAAAATTAACTCCCTATAGAGTGAAATCAATCAAATAATATTATTCCGCTCACAATTCAAGCGAATAATTAATTGGGATGAGAAGAGGAGCGAAAATAGAAAAAATAAATTTTTCACCGGAAAACTCGCCGGCGGCAACCGCTGACGGCGGCGCGTGGAGGTCACGCGCCGATAACGCCGGCCACGCGCCAGCAACCGTGGCCATGCGCCACCCGTGCGCAAGACGAGCCTCGCCCGCCCGCTGACGTCATGTAGACACCTGTCGCCCTTCAGCGTGACACGTCTTCGTAAGCTACACGTGTCCCAGTGACATGTATCGCGTTGTGATGGGACCACGTGTCACGTTCTACATGCCACACGTGTCACAACGTCCGCTTTCCACGCGTCGAGATCTTAGCGGTGAATGATTCACCACGTGTATAACCCTATGTCACCCACGTGGCGCACATGCGGCTGTCCACGCGTTATCCTTCAGCCATTCAACGTTCGCCACGTAGCGTAACCGCGGCCTTTTCGCACGCGTGGCGCTTGCGTGGCTGTAAGGTCCTTGCCGCGCAATGCGTCACGCGCCGTCATGGCGCGTGTATTACACGCGCCCATCTGGCTTCCTCTCCTTGACCGTTTTCGCTCCAGATTTCAACTTTTGATTTTCTAGATTTTGATTCAAAACTGTTTTTCTCCTTCAATCCTATTCCAAATTGGGCATGTAATATACCGTTGGAAAGATCTTTCAGAGCCCTATCTAATGGTGTAATAATCACATGAAGAAGAAAAACATAGAATTGTATAATCCCTAAGAACAGATTCGGGTTTCTTGTCTCTATTTCTTAGGTTTTCAATCTGAAAATCAAGTTTCATGGCAATTTATCATATATTAGTACCAGCAAACAATCCTAACCTGGCTCTGATACCAATGAAAGAATTCATAGTATTATATAAATTCAATAAACAATAAAACGGAAACCGAAAGCATACCCGTTTCTACGCAGCGAAAATTGCCCTGGATCCTGGATTGTTCAACTGGTCGGATTCCAATCACAAAGTCGGAAAGGAACCTCGAATCACAGTGTAATTTGTCTTGCCATTTGTTTTCTCTTTTTCTCTCAGATGTGTAGTATGATGTGTATATGGTTTCAGGAATTGATTTTCCATCATTCTTGAACAAATGAAATTCCTCAAGAATTTATAGAGGTGGCGGTTATTTTCTGATAACCGCCAGTAACCGCCAATAACCGCCAGCGGTTATTCAATCTTATCCAATTCAAATAGATTTGGATCGGGTCATGGGTTTGGATCATCTTGGGTGGACCCGACCCAACAACCCAATAATCCAACAGTAGCTCAATTGGAATCTAAAGAATTACGTCGACTAATCCATGAGAAGTGAACACAACATTACCCATGAAACCAAACACTTCATGCAAGATGCCTACAATATAGCAAGATATGCTTTGGAGCAACAAAAACATGCTAAGAGATGCCAATGAGATAATTCGCCTTGACTCTAATCCTCACAAGGATTTCTCTCTTTTGGCTCTCAGAACCTAGGCGAAAACACTCTCATCAAACACATGTGAAAGAGAGTTTATGCACAATAAAATATCAAATTATTAATCTCATATGAAAACAGTGGTAGAAAGATGCTCATATGAATACAAAGGACCTCATGAATGAATTGGGATCTCAAGACATCTCATGCACTGATTACTTTGGCTAGTGAGTCAAACTTCTTAAGAGGTCAACTAGGACTTGATGTAGAGGTGTAATGGGGTCAAATGGGTGAATGGCTTAAGAAAAGAACAGAAAAGTAGGATACAAATGAGCTTAGGATAGCATAAGAGACCAAAAATTGTTTTTGTTAGGCATAGATCTCTTTAGGCACCTATTCCCCAACCCAATTCTCCTTTTGCTTTCGTTTCCAATCACTACTTCCCTTTGATTGATACCTTTTTTTTTTTTTTTTTTTGAAATATAATTAAAATATAAATTCCCCTTCTCTACCTAATATATATATATATATTTTGGTCTCTAATGCAAATCCAAACTTTCAAGGGTCAGGTTACATTCATTTCGGGCTTGGACTCAGTTCATTTTTAGGTATGAGTAAAATAATAAGCTTATTACGTGTTTAGGCTTCAATCTACTCAATTTAAAGCACGTGGAAAGTGTTTAAGAGTAGAACGAAAACATCCCTCGAAATGAAACGTAGGGGCTCAAAATCGAATATGGGAAGTCTCCACTATTACCCAAAGCACCCCCAGCATGTTATTGTCCATCACACCTAAAACTTAGCCGAATAATCAAGCATGAATAGACCACGCTCCTTAGTGCAATATTCTGCTCACTACCAATGAATGTCATCGACAAGTATCTTAAATGTTCCAATGGAGCTATACCACGTCAAAATTTACAACGCACAAAAACAAAACACAATAAGTTTGTTTTAGAATTGAAAATACGATAACCCATATATAAAAGCAATCCTAAAAATATTATAGTCCTAGAAATTATGCAGGGTGAAAAATCAACATGAATAATTTAAAATCCCATACCGTCAAACCTAAACCTAACATTGTCCTCAATGTTAAAAACTAAGGGTCAAGAAGAGAGAGATGTATTTTAACAAACAAGCAATCAATGAAAAGAAAAACAAAACAAACATCAGATAAAGACATAAATCCTACAATGACAGAATTAAAATAACAAAACACTAAAAGGAAACTAAGTACACCAAGTTCAACAACACTTAAATTGAAAAATTAACTAAACAATCCATAAACGAAAATAAAATTGAAAATTAAAAGGTGAGTGAATTTGCTTGGTCGAAGACTAGTGGTCATGTTCTCTATGTGGGGTATTTGAAGTACTAAGGTGAGAACTACTCGGGCACGAAGTGGTATGGTCTCTCCGGAAGTATGTTTGTCCAAACCCTTTATTCCTCATGGCTTCCTTTAATCCTCCAACTTTGCTTGTTAGATCTTCTAAACGGAGATTAACCTCTTTTCTGAAACCCTCAAACTGATGCTGAACTTCTGCTCTAATACCCTCAAACTGAAGACGAATCTCTTCTCTGATGCCCTCTAAAAGAGTGCCAACCCATTCAGGTTGATGTGATGCACCTTGGTTAATTTCGATAGCTACAGCAGATGATGCTATTTGTGCTGGTCTTTCTTTGCGTGTTCTCCTAGGCACAGGAAGTTCTTCGAACCCTTGGTCTTTTGCCAACTAAATGTAGTCAAACCTATTCATTACAGTTGTAGGGTTCTTGCATTCATCATATCGATAATCCATTTCCACGCCTTGCTGCTTGCAGAAGTGAATAATGAGACATGGAAATGTTAAAGATTTGAGCTTTTGTCCACTGTTCAAAATTTCAGCCTTGATAATCTGACCCAAATCCACCTCTAAACTATTCTTGATACAATACAGGATCTGAGCCTAACGAGGCGAGAGGGTAGACACATGCTGAGAAGGTAGGATAGAGTGCTCAGAGAATGGGTCCCAAAAAGCAAGTGGAAACTCTAAACTCTTACGTGTAAGCGGTGCAGAACTTGTATTCCACACTCTACTCACATCCATCCTTAAATCAGCAGTCACTTCAAGATGACGTCTTCCATCTAAGAACGGATGAGAAGGGTAACGACTAACAAAATTCGGGTGATTATCTAAATTGAAATGTGCATTAATTGCTTTAGATGTGATGGTCACCTGAATTCCTCTTACTGTATCCAACCATTTTTCTTGAAAATCATTAGGCACCGTTGCTACGTAGAATTCCCGCACAACATTAACATTTGCTTTATTTGGTGTTTCAACAAATTTGTACCACCCAAGATGTTGTACTACTTTTGGGACAAATGTAGGTTCTAAATCCGAAAAGTCAATGCATTTTTGAAATCTAATTGAGCCCCTTCCCAATCTTTCATCATAGTCGGGGCTTGGGTCTCCCGGTGATGGCTTAGTCTTACCTTTTCGCTTTTCTTCGCTTTTTAAACTTGATTCTAACCCTTTTGTTCTTGCCATTAGTTCATCCCACAACAGAAAATGAATGTACCCCAAGTCTGTTCACCCAAACAAAATCACACTAACCAATCTACACTAGCAATTACCAAACACTCACACTTCCGATTTCACAACACCAAAAATAAACATTTCTAATTTTCAAGCAAACAAACAACATCACTTCAATCACAAACAAGCCACAATCAAACTCAAACACTTCAAAGTCATCCTACTACTACACAATCAACACTTCCCCATAATTTCCCCCAAACTTCAACTTCAATTCATCACTAGAATCATAAAAAATGCACTAAGAATCCCAAAAACAATTAATACCTTGAAATGTATTTGAAGATTGAAGGCATGGGATTAAGCATTCTTACCTTTAATGGGCAATTTGAAGTTGAGAATGTGTGCATGAGTGATCTTTGAGAGAACAATCGAGAAAGAAAATGGAGAACATGGTGGAGAGTGAGTGAGCGGCTGCCTAAGCGTGAAAGGGTTAAAACCCTACCTTTGTCACGCGCTTAGCTAGGCGCTGGGTTGAGTAGGCGCGCTGGTGGGCTGCTTGATGCGCTGGGGAACGGGCAGGGTAGCAGATCGACAGAACGCTGAGCACGCTACTTCATGCGGTAAGTGATAGGTGAACGTGTTGGAAGGCGCATCTTTGGTAGTAGGTGACATTGCCTCGTGTGCTATGTTACAGGTGAGCGTGTTGATAGGCGTGGCTAGGCTGCTAGATAAGATTGGGTGCCCTTGGTAGGCGAGCTATGCAGCAGATCGACAGAACGTTGAGCGCGCTACTTCGTGCACTAAGTGACAAGTGAGCGCGTTGGAAGACGCATCTTTGGCAGTAAGTGACGCTGCCTTGTGCGTTGGAGGGGTGAATAAGCGCGTGTCTAGGCGCGATGGAGGCAATAAATAGCACTGTTGAGGCGTTACTTGGTACCTAAGAGCACTTTTACGCGCGCTGCTGGCCTTTATGAAGTTTTTGTTCTTTTCTTTTTGTTGCTTCATTATCCAAATGCCTTGTCCCTCCTACCTAATCAACTTTTTAAGCATCTGTTGTTCTTTTTTCCGGTACGCCTATCAAACATAAAACCAACACAAAAAAACAAAATAAAATTTACCATAAACATGACATAAAATAAATTAACATAATTAAAACTAAAAATAAGAAAAATTAGGTTGCCTCTCAAGAAACGCTATTTTATATTCTTAGCTTGACTTCCTCTTTTCATCACTTAGAACTTGCAAGGGCAATGATGGATTTTTGATGATCCATCTCTCCTCCAAAGTAGTGCTTCAAACGTTGCCGATTCACCTTGAAGGTTCTTTTAGAGCTTTCTTCTTCTGCTTCAACTGCACCATATGGATTAATCGTCTTCACTACAAATGGGCCTGATGATGAATCTCTTCTCTGATGCCCTCTAAAAGAGTGCCAGCCCATTCAGGTTGATGTGATGCACCTTGGTTAATTTCGATAGCTGCAGCAGATGTTGGTATTTGTGCTGGTCTTGCTTAGCGTGTTCTCCCAAGCACAGGAAGTTCTTCGAACCCTCGGTCTTTTGCCAACTGATTGTAGTCAAACCTGTTCATTGTAGCTGTAGGGTTCTTGCATTCATCATATCGATAATCCATTTCCACACTTTGTTGCTCGCAGAAGTGAGTATTGAGACATGGAAAGGTTAAAGATTTGAGCTTCTGTCCGCTCTTCAAAATTTTAGCTTTGATAATCTGATCCAAATCCACCTCCAAACTGTTCTTGATACAATACAGGATCTGAGCTCGAAGAGGCGAGAGGGTAGACACATGCTGAGTAGGTAGGATTGAGTACTGAGAGAATGAGTCCGAAAAAGCAACTGGAAGCTCTAGACTCTTACCTGTAAGTGGTGCAGAACTTGTATTCCACACTTTACTCACATCCATCCTTAAATCAGCAGCCACTTTAGGATGACGTCTTCCATCTAAGAACGGATGAGAAGGGTAACCATTTACAAAATCTGGGTGATTATCTAAATTGAAATGTGCATTAATTGCTTCAGATGTGATGGTCACCTAAACTTCTCTTATTGTAACCAACCCTCTTTCTTGAAAATCTTTAGGCACCATTGTTGCGTAAAATTCCCGTATAACATCAACATTTGCTTTATTTGGTGTTTCAACAAATTTGTACCACCCATGATGTTGTACTGCTTCTAGGACAAATGTAGGTTCCAAATCCACAATGTCAATGCCTCTTTCAATTCTAATTGAGCCCCTTCCCAATCTTTCGTCATAGTCGGGGTTTGGGTCTCCCGGTGATGGCTTAGCCTTACCTTTTCTCTTTTCTTCGCTTTTTAAACTTGATTGCAACCCTTTTGTTCATACCATTAGTTCATCCCACAACAGAAAACGAATGTACCCAAGTCTTTTCACCCAAACAAAATCACACTAACCAATCTGCACTAGCAATTACCAAACACTCACACTTCCGATTTCACAAAACCAAAAATAAACATTTCTAATTTTCAAGCAAACAAACAACATCACTTCAATCACAAACAAGCCACAATCAAACTTAAACACTTCAAATTCATCCCACTACTACACCATCAACACTTCTCAATAATTTCCCCCAAACTTCAACCTCAATTCATCACTAGAATCATAAAAAATGCACTAAGAATCCCAAAAACAATTAATACCTTGAAATGTATTTGAAGCTTGAAGGCATGGGATTATGGATTCTTACCATGAATGGGCAATTTGAAGTTGAGAGTATGTGCATGAGTGATCTTTGAGAGAATAATCGAGAGAGAAAATGGAGAACATGGTGGAGAGTGAGTGAGTGGCTGCCTAAGCGTGAAAGGGTTAAAAACCTTACCTTTGTCGCGCGCTTAGCTAGGCGTTGGGTTGAATGGGTGCACTGGTGGGCTGCTTGATGCGCTGGGCAACGGGTAGGGCAGCAGATCGACAGAACGCTGAGCGCGCTACTTCCTACGCTAAGTGACAGGTGAGCGCGCTGGAAGGCGCATCTTGGGTAGTAGGTGACGTTGTCTCGCGTGTTGTGTTGTAGGTGAGTGTGTTGATAGGTGTGGCTAGGCTGCTGGAGAAGATTGGGTGCACTTTGTAGGCGAGCTAAGCAGTAGATCGGCAGAACGCTGAGCACGCTACCTCGTGCGCTAAGTGACAAGTGAGCGCGTTGGAAGGCGCATCTTTGGTAGTAAGTGACGCTGCCTTGTGCGCTGGAGGGGTGAATAAATGCGCGTCTAGGAGTGATGGAGGTAGTAAGTAGCGTTGTTAGGGGCGCTGCTTGGTACCTAAGTGCGCTTCTACGCGCGTTGCTGGCCTTTATGAAGGTTTTTTTCTTTTCTTTTTACTTGCTTCATTATCCAAATGCCCTGTCCCTTTTACCTAATCAACTTTTTAAGCATCCATTGTTTTCTTTTTGCGTACACCTATCAAACATAAAAACAACGCAAAAATACAAAAAAAAATTTACGATAAAAATGACATAAAATAAATTAACATAATTAAAACTAAAAAGAAGAAAACTTGGGTTGCCTCCCAAGAAACGCTATTTTATAGTCTTAGCTTGACTTCCCCTTTTCATCACTTAGAACTTGCAAGGGCAATGATGGATTTTTGACGATCCATCTCTCCTCCAAAGTCGTGCTTCAAACATTGCCGATTCACCTTGAAGGTTCTTTTGGAGCTTTCTTCTTCCGCTTTAACTGTACCATATGGATTAATCGTCTTCATTACAAATGGGCTTGATGACGAATCTCTTCTCTGATGCCCTCTAAAAGACTGCCAGCCCATTCAGGTTGATGTGATGCACTTTGGTTAATTTCAATAGCTGCAGCAAATGATGGTATTTGTGCTGGTCTTGCTTCGTGTGCTCTCTTAGGCACAAGAAGTTCTTTGAACCCTCGTTCTTTTGCCAACTGATTGTAGCCAACCTATTCATTGCAGCTGTAGGGTTCTTGCATTCATCATATCGATAATCCATTTCCACACCTTGCTGCTCGCAGAAGTGAGTATTGAGACATGGAAAGGTTAAAGATTTGAGCTTCTGTCTGCTCTTCAAAATTTTAGCTTTGATAATCTGACCCAAATCCACCTCCAAACTGTTCTTGATACAATACAGGATCTGAGCTCGAAGAGGCGAGAGGTAGACACATGTTGAGTAGGTAGGATAGAGTACTTAGAGAATGGGTCCCAAAAAGCAATTGGAAGCTCTAGACTTTTACGTGTAAGCGGTGCAGAACTTGTATTCCACACTCTACTAACATCCATCCTTAAATCAGCAGCCACTTCAGGATGACGTCTTCCATCTAAGAACGGATGAGAAGGGTAATCGCTTACAAAATCCAGGTGATTATCTAAATTGAAATGTGCATTAATTGCTTCAGATGTGATGGTCACCCGAACTCCTCTTACTGTAACCAACCCTCTTTCTTGAAAATCTTTAGGCACCATTGCTGTGTAGAATTCCCGTATAACATCACTTTATTTGGTGTTTCAACAAATTTGTACCACCCAAAATGTTGTACTGCTTCTAGGACAAATGTAGGTTCCAAATCCGTAATGTCAATGCCTCTTTCAATTCTAATTGAGCCCCTTCCCAATCTTTCATCATAGTCGGGGTTTGGGTGTCCCGGTGATGGCTTAACCTTACCTTTTCCCTTTTCTTCGCTTTTTAAACTTGATTGCAACCCTTTTGTTCTTACCATTAGTTTATCCCACAACAGAAAACGAATGTACCCAAGTCTTTTCACCCAAACAAAATCACACTAACCAATTTGCACTAGCAACTACCAAACACTCACACTTCCGATTTCACAAAACCAAAAATAAACATTTCTAATTTTCAAGCTAACAAACAACATCACTTCAATCACAAACAAGCCACAATCAAACTCAAACACTTCAAAGTCATCCTACTACTACACCATCAACACTTCTTAATAATGTCCCCCAAACTTCAACTTCAATTCATCACTAGAATCACAAAAAATGCACTAAGAATCCCAAAAACAATTAATACCCTAAAATGTATTTGAAGCTTGAAGGCATGGGCAATTTGAAGTTGAGAATGTGTGCATGAGTGATCTTTGAGAGAACAATTGAGAGAGAAACTGGAGAACATGGTGGAGAGTGAGTGAGTGGCTGCCTATGCGTGAAAGGGTTAAAAACCTTACCTTTGTTGCGCGCTTAGCTAGGCGCTGGGTTGAATGGGTGCACTGGTGGGCTGCTTGACGCGCTGGGCAACGGGCAGGGTAGCAGATCGGCAGAACGCTGAGCACGTTATTTCCTGCACTAAGTGACAGGTGAGCGCGCTAGAAGGCGCATCTTCGGCAGTAGGTGATGCTGCCTCGTGTGCTGTGTTGCAGGTGAGCGTGTTGATAGGCGTGGCTAGGCTGCTGGAGAAGATTGGGTGCGCTTTGTAGGCGAGCTAAGCAGTAGATTGGTGGAACGCTGAGCGCGCTACCTCGTACGCTAAGTGACAGTTGAGCGCGTTGGAAGGCGTATCTTTGGCAGTAAGTGACGTTGCCTTGTGCGCTGGAGGGGTGAATAACTGCGTGTCTAGGCGCGATGGAGGTAGTGAGTAGCGCTATTGGGGGCGTTGCTCGGTACCTAAGCGTGCTTCTACGCGCATTGCTGGCCTTTATGAAGGTTTTTTTCTTTTCTTTTACTTGCTTCATTATCCAAATGCCCTGTCCCTTTTACTAATCAACTTCTTAAGCATCTGTTGTTTTCTTGTTGCGTACGCCTATTAAACATAAAAACAATACAAAAATACAAAAATAACAAAATAAATTAACATAATTAAAACCAAAAATAAGAAAACTTGGGTTGCCTCTCAAGAAACGCTATTTTATAGTCTTAGCTTGACTTCCCTTTTTCATCACTTAGAACTTGCAAGAGCAATGATGGATTTTTGATGATCCATCTCTCCTCCAAAGCAGTGCTTCAAACGTTGCCGATTCACCTTGAAGGTTCTTTTGGAGCTTTCTTCTTCTGTTTCAACTACACCATATGGATTAATTGTCTTCACTACAAATGGGTCAGATGACGAATCTCTTCTCTGATGCCCTCTAAAAGAGTGCCAGCCCATTCAGGTTGATGTGATGCACCTTGGTTAATTTCAATAGCTGCAGCAGATGATGGTATTTGTGCTGGTCTTGCTTCGCGTGTTCTCCCAAGCATAAGAAGTTCTTTGAGCCCTCGGTTTTTTGCCAATTGATTGTAGTCAAACCTGTTCATTGTAGCTGTAGGGTTCTTGCATTCATCATATCGATAATCCATTTCCACTCTTTGCTGCTCGCAGAAGTGAGTATTGAGACATGGAAAGGTTAAAGATTTGAGCTTCTGTCCGCTCTTCAAAATTTTAGCTTTGATAATCTGACCCAAATCCACCTCCAAACTATTCTTGATACAATACAGGATCTGAGCTCGACGAGGCGAGAGGGTAGACACATGCTGAGTAGGTAGGATAAAGTACTCAGAGAATGGGTCCGAAAAAACAACTAGAAGCTCTAGACTCTTACATGTAAGCGGTGTTGAACTTGTATTCCACACTCTACTCACATCCATCCTTAAATCAGCAGCCACTTTAGGATGACGTCTTCCATCTAAGAACGGATGAGAAGGGTAACCATTTACAAAATCCGGGTGATTATCTAAATTGAAATGTGCATTAATTGCTTCAGATGTGATGGTCACCTAAACTTCTCTTACTGTAACCAACCCTCTTTCTTGAAAATCTTTAGGCACCATTGTTGCGTAGAATTCCCGTATAACATCAACATTTGCTTTATTCCACCGAGGATGTTATACTGCTTCTGGGACAAATGTAGGTTCCAAACCCGCAATGTTAATGCCTCTTTCAATTCTAATTGAGCCCCTTCCCAATCTTTCGTCACAATCGGGGTTTGGGTCTCCTGGTGATGGCTTAACCTTACCTTTTCCCTTTTCTTCACTTTTTAAACTTGATTCCAACCCTTTTGTTCTTGCCATTAGTTCATACCACAACAGAAAATGAATGTACCCCAAGTATTTTCACCCAAACAAAATCACACTAACCAATCTACAGTAGCAATTACCAAATACTCACACTTCTGATTTCACAACACCAAAGATAAACATTTCTAATTTTCAAGCAAACAAACAACATCACTTCAATCACAAACAAGCCACAATCAAACTCAAACACTTCAAAGTCATCCCACTACTACAACATCAACACTTCTCAATAATTTCCCCCAAACTTTAACTTTAATTCATCACTAGAATCACAAAAAATGCCCTAAGAATCCCATAAACAATTAATACTTTGAAATGTATTTGAAGCTCGAAGGCATAGGATTATGAATTCTTACCTTGAATGGGCAATTTAAAGTTGAGAATGTGTGCATGAGTGATCTTTGAGAGAACAATCGAGAGAGAAAATGGAGAACATGGTGGAGAATGAGTGAGTGGCTGCCTAAGCGTGAAAGGGTTAAAAACCCTACCTTTGTTGCTCGCTTAACTAGGCGCTGGGTTGAGTGGGCGCACTGGTGGGCTGCTTGACGCTTTGGGGTACGGGTAGGGTAGCAGATCGGCGGAATGCTGAGCGCACTACTTCGTGCTCTAAGTGGTAGGTGAGTATGTTGAAATGGGCATCTTTGGCAGTACGTGATGTTGCCTTACGTGCTGTGTTGCAGGTAAGTGTGTTGATAGGCGTGGCTGGGCTGCTGGATAAGATTGGGTGCGCTTGGTAGGCGAGCTAAGCTGTAGATCGACGGAACACTGAGCATGCTACCTCGTGCGCTAAGTGATAGGTGAGCGCCTTGGAAGGCGCATCTTTGGCAGTAAGTGACGCTGCCTTATGCATTGGCGGGGTGAATAAGTGTGCGTCTAGGCACGATGGAGGCAGTAATTAGTGCTGTTGGGGGTGCTGCTTGGTACCTAATCGCGCTTCTACGAGCGTTGTAGGCCTTTATGAAGTCTTTTATTTTTTGTTTTTTTCTTTTAGTTGCTTCATTAGCCAAATGCCCTGTTTCTCCTACCTAATCAACTTCTTAAGCATCCGTTGTTCTTTTTTCAGGTACGCCTATCAAACATAAAAACAACACAAAGCACAAAATAAAATTTACCATAAAAATGACATAAAATAAATTAACATAATTAAAACTAAAAATAAGAAAACTTGGGTTGCCTCGCAAGAAGTGTTGTTTTATATTCTTAGCTTGACTTCCTCTTTTCATCACTTAGAACTTGCAAGGGCAATGATGGATTTTTGACGATCCATCTCTCCTCCAAAGTAGTGCTTCAAACGTTACCTATTCACCTTGAAGGTTCTGTTAGAGCTTTCTTCTTCCACTTCAACTGAACCGTATGGATAAATCGTCTTCACTACAAGTGGGCCTGACCACCTTAACTTGAGTTTACTCGGAAACAACTTCAATCTAGAGTTGAAGAGGAGAACTTATTGTACTGGAGCAAAGTGTCTTAAAAGGATCTTTTTGTCATGCCATCTTTTGGTCTTCTCCTTGTAGATCTTCGCATTCTCATATGAATTCATCTTAATCTCTTCAAGTTCTTCCGGTTGGAAGAGAAGCTTTTCACCTGCCTTTCTCATGTCAAAGTTTAGGGCCTTGATTGCCCAATAAGCCCGATGCTCAAGTTCAATCGGTAGGTGACAAGCTTTTCCATAAACGAGGCGAAAAGGTGGCATGCCAATAGGGGTCTTAAATGCTATCCTGTAAGCCCATAGAGCACAATCTAGCTTAAGACTCCAATCCTTCCTTGAATTATTCAATGTCTTCTCTAAAATCCCCTTGAGCTCTCTATTTGAAATCTCTACTTGCCCGTTTGCCTAAGGGTGATAAGGAGTTGCTATTTTATATGTCACTCCATATTTCTTCAAGAGAGCTTCAAACTAATGATTGCAAAAATGTGAACCACCATCACTGATAATAGCTCTCGGTGTTTCGAACCTTATAAATATGAACTTCTTCATGAATCTTGTCACAACCTTTGCCTTATTGGTTGGTGATGCCATGGCTTTCACCTATTTTGACACATAATCAACTACCATAAGGATGTATTGATTCTGGAAAGATGTTGGGAATGGCCCCATAAAGTCGATACCCCAAACATCAAAGAGTTCCACCTCAAGAATGTTCTGTAACGACATTTCATTTCTTCTTGAGATATTACCAGTCCGTTGGCATTGATCACATGATTGCACGAAGCTCCATGCATCCTTGAAAAGAGTGGGCCAATAGAAGCATGATTGCAAAAGTTTTGCAGCAGTTCTTTCTCCACTAAAATGCCTTCCATAGTTTGATGCATGGTACTGTCTCAGGATATCTTCAGTCTCTTCATATGGGATACACCGTCTTAACACTTGATCTACACATTATCTGAATAATTATGGTTCATCCTAAATGTACCTCTTTACATCATGAAGAAATCTCTTTCTCTGCTGAAAAGACAAGTTTGGAGGCAATACATTACACACAATGTAATTGACCTAATCTGCATACCAAGGTAGAGTGTTATTTCTGCAAGAGAACAACTGCTCATCCGGGAAACTCTCATTAATCTTTGTATCATCATCAACCCGATTGTCCCCCTCTAGTCTTGATAGATGATTTGCAACTTGGTTCTCTGTTCCTTTCTTGTCCTTAATTTCCAAATCAAATTCCTATAGTAGAAGTACCCATTTAATCAACCTTGGCTTTGCGTCTTTCTTCGCCACAAGGTACTTAATTGCCAAGTGGTCAGTGTAAACCACTACCTTTGACCCAATAAGATAAGGTCTGAACTTATCGAAAGTAAATACTACTGCTAGCAATTCCTTCTCTGTGGTTATGTAATTCAACTGTGCATCTGTCAAGGTCTTGCTAGTATAATAGATGGTCTGAAAAATTCAGTCTTTTCTTTGACCCAACATTGCTCCAATTGCATAGTCACTTGCATCACACATAAACTCAAATGAATAGCTCCAATTTGGAGTTACTATTATAGGGGCTGTGACTAATTTCTCTTTTAAAACTTGAAAGGCATTTAGACAATCCTCATCAAACTTGAAGGATACATCCTTTTTCAAAAGATTGCACAACGGTTTGGAAATCTTGGAAAAGTCTTTGATGAATCTTCTATAAAAGCCTGCATGCCTAAGAAAGCTTCAAATGCCCTTCACCGATGTCGGAGGAGGAAGTTTCTCAATCACTCCAACTTTTGCTCTATCTACCTCTATTCCTTTTTATGATACTTTATGACCCAATACAATACCCTCTTGCACCATGAAGTGGCACTTCTCCAAATTCAAAACTAAATTTTTCTCTCTGCAACGCTTGAGTACTTGAGCCAAATTATGCAAGCATAAATCAAATGAATCCCTAAAAACTGAGAAGTCATCCATAAACATCTCAAGAAACTTTTCCACCATGTCTGAAAAGATCACCATCATACATCTCTCAAAGGTCGCAAGGGCATTGCATAATCCAAATGACATTTTTCGAAATGCAAAAGTACCATAAGGGTAGGTAAAAGTGGTTTTTTCCCGATCTTCGGAAGCAATGACTATTTGATTATAACCTGAATATCCATCTAGGAAGCAATAGAAAGCATGCCCGACAAGTCTATCAACATCTGATCGATGAAGTGCAAAGGGAAATGGTCTTTCCTTGTTGCTTTGTTTAACTTCCTATAATCCATGCATACTCTCCATCCAGTCACCATTCTAGTTGGAATGAGCTCATTGTTGTCATTTGAAACCACTGTCATTCCATATTTCTGTGGAACACATTGCACCGGATTCACCCATGAACTATTAGAGATGGGGTAAATGATGCATGCATCTAGAAGCTTGATTACCTTTTTCTTGACCATATCATTCATTATAGGTTTCAAGCTACGTTACGGCTCAATTGATGGTTTGTAATCCTCTTCAAAACGAATCTTGTGCATACAAATTGAAGGGCTGATACCTCTGATATCTGCTATTGTCCATCCCAAAGCAAGCTTGTATTCCCTTAATACCCTGAGTAGCGTTTCTTCTTGTTCTTCATTCAAATCTGCAGAAATGATCACTGGTAAAGTAGAATCTTCACCCAAATAAGCATATCTCAAGTGTTTTGGCAGGGGCTTCAATTCTAAAGTGGGTGGTTCCTCAATTAATGGTTTGTGAATGGTAGAATAGATCAAAGGTTGTACATTAGAGACTTCAAATGTAAGGGATGCTTCCAATAGTTTCTCATAATCCTTAACTTTCGATCTACTTCCATCACATGTGTTTACCAAAGCGGCCTCCAAAGGGTCAAGTGGAAACTCATCTTCAAAAATCTCTTGCATGCAATCTTGTAGCACCTCTACTCTAAAACAATCATCACTATCACTAGGGAATTTTATTACTTTGAAAACATTGAATGTGACTTCCTTATCTTGAACTCTCATGGTTAACTCTCCTTTTTACACATTTATGAGAGTTCTCCTGGTTGCCAAAAATGGTCTTCCAAGGATTATAGGAATCTCCTTGTCTTCCTCCATGTCTAAAATAATGAAATCTGCAGGGAAGATGAACTTTTGTACTTTAACTAGTACATCTTCAATAACTCCCCCAAGTCTTTTGCTGGATCTATTAGCTAGTTGCAAGGTGACTGATGTAAGCTTTGCTTCCTCTAAGCCTTATTTCCTATAAATAGAATGGGGCATCAAATTGATGCTAGCTCCTAAATCACATAAAGCTTTCCCTGAGAAATTCTCCCCTATTATGCATGGAATAGCAAAACTCCCCGGATCTTTCAGCTTAGGCGGTAATTTCTGTTGTAGAATTGCACTGCATTCTTCAGTTAGAGCCATTGTCTCAAAATCCCCCAATTTCCTCTTCTTTGAAAGGAATTCCTTCATGAACTTCACATAACTCGGCACCTGATCCAGAGCTAAAGGAATGTTGATGTGGAGTTTCTTGAACACTTCTAGGAACTTGGAAAATTGCTTGTCTAATTTTTGCTTTTGGAACCTCTGAGGAAAAGGTAATGGTAGCACACATGGTGATCTCTTGTCTTGAGTAGGCTTCATCGATTCTTCTTGTTTCAAAGTTTCTTGAACCTCTACTCTTTCTTCATCGTCATTTATTCCATCTTCATTCCGCGGCTTGAGCGACAGATTAGTTTCACTCTTTCTTGTGTTCAACTCTTTATCGCTTCTTAATGTGATTGCCTTGCAGTGCTATTTAGACTCCTTCTTTAGATGGTTCTATGTATCATTAGGAAGTGTTCCATATTGCCTGCTATTGATTGCACTTGCAAGCTGACCCATCTGAATCTCTAAGTTCCGAATTGAGGGTTGTTGGTTCTGCATTTGAGCTTCATTCTTGGTCATGTACTGCATGAACATCTCTTCTAATGAGGGCTTCTTTTCTTTGAGGATTATGATGCTGCTGAGATTGACCTTGGAAACCCAGTGGGTAAGTTGGTCTCATGTTTGAAAATTGCCCTTGATCTTGTCTCCACGAAAAATTAGGATGATTTCTCCACCCAGGGTTGTATGAATTGGAGTTTAGGTTGTTGAATTATTGTGGTCGGCTAAAGTTGCTAACATAGTGGGCTGATTCTTGAGTGCTTGAACATCTATCACTTGGATGATTACCACCACATATCTCACAAGAAATGAATGGACTCTGCATGGCATTGACTTCTTTGATATTCACCCCTAAATTATCTATCTTCCGCGCTAAAGCTGTCACTTGTGCAGTTAGAGCTATTATGGCATCCAGCTCATGTTCCCCGGCTACTTTCTTAGGTGTCACTCTCTTTGCTAGCCATTGGTAATTGTTGGAAGCCATTTCTTCAAGTAATCGATACGCCTCTTCAGGTGTCTTATTCATCAATACACCATCAGCTGCTACATCGATAGTAGCTTTTGTAGGTTCCGACAATCCCAAGTATAACATCTAAACCTGCAACCATTGTGTTACACCATGATGCGAACATTTTCTCAATAGCTCCTTGAACCTCTCCTATGCTTCGTAAAGAGATTCACCCTAAAACTACACAAAGGATGTGATGTCATTCCATAACTTGGCTGTCTTTAAAGGAGGAAAATATTTTGCCATGAATTTCTACACCAAGTCTTCCCATGTAAATATTGATTCTGATGACAATGAGTCCAACCAATTCTTCGCCTTGTCTCAGAGTGAGAAAGGAAATAGTCTCAGCCTAATTACATCTTTCGAGACCCCATTGTGTCTGAAGGTGTTACAAATCTATAAAAAATTTTTGATGTGCTCGTTAGGATCATCATTCAATGACCCCCCAAATTGCACGGACTGTTGGATCATCTAAATTATAGTCGGCTTAATCTTGAAAGTGTTTGCTTGCACTGTCGGATAACAGATACACGTCCACTGAAGCCATTGCATAGTCTCGTAGAGTCCTTGTACCCTCAGCTGCTTGTTGATTGTCACCCATCTCAATGTTTTGCTCAGCCAACCTTCTTGCTCTCCTTAATCTACTGATAGTCCTTTCAATTTCTCTATCCAAAGGCAATAATGCAGCACCTTGCGATCTTCGCATACACCAAAAAAGACCTATAAAAAAAAAAAAACTTCATAAAGGCTAACAACGCGCGTAGAAACGCGCTTAGGTACCAAGCAGCGCCCCCAATAACACTACTTACTGCCTCCATCGTGCCTAGACGCGCACTTATTCACCCCTCCAGTGCACAAGGCAGTGTCACTTACTACAAAAGATGTACCTTCCAGCGCGCTCACCTATCACTTAGCGCACAAAGTAGCGTGCTCAGTGTTCCGTCGATCTGCTGCTTAGCTTGCCTACCAAGCGCACCCAATCTTCTCCAACAGCCCAGCCACTCCTATCAACACGCTCACCTATAACACAGCACGTGAGGCAGCGTCACCTACTGCTAAAGATGCGCCTTCTAGCGTGCTCACTTGTCACTTAGCGTATGAAGTAGAGCTCAGCGTTCCGCCGATCTATTGCCCAGCCCATTCCCCAACGTGTCAAGCAGTCCACTAGCGCATTTAGTAGTGCGCCCACTCAACCCAGCGCTTAGCTAAGCGCACGACAAATGTAGGGTTTTTAACCCTTTCACGCTTAGACAACCGCTTACTCACTCTCTATCATATTCTCCATTTTCTCTCTTGATTGTTCTCTCAAAGATCACTCACGCACACATTCTCAACTTCAAATTACCTATTCAAGGTAAGAATCCTTAATCCTATGCCTTCAAGCTTCAAATACATTTCAAGGTATTAATTGTTTTTGGGATTCGTAGTGCATTTTTTGTGATTCTAGTGATGAATTGAAGTTCAAGTTTGGGGAAAATTATTAAGAAGTGTTGATTGTGTAGTAGTGGGATGACTTTGAAGTGTTTGAGTTTGATTGTGGCTTGTTTGTGATTGAAGAGATGTTGTTTGTTTGCTTGAAAATTAAAAATGTTTATTTTTGGTGTTATGAAATCGAAAGTGTGAGTGTTTGGTAATTGCTAGTGTAGATTGGTTAGTGTGATTTTGTTTGGGTGAAAAGACTTGGGGTACATTAGTTTTCTGTTGTGGGATGAACTAATGACAATAACAAAAGGGTTGGAATCAAGTTTAAAAAGCAAGAAAAGGGAAAAAGTAAGGCTAAGCCATCACCAAGAGACCCAAACCCCGACTATGACGAAAGATTGGGAAGGGGCTCAATTAGATTTGAAAGAGGCATTGACATTGCAGATTTAGAACCTACATTTGTCCTAGAAGCAGTACAACATCTTGGGTGGTACAAATTTGTTGAAACACCAAATAAAGCAAATGTTAATGTCGTGCGGGAATTCTACGCAACAATGGTGCCTAAAGATTTTCAAGAAAGAGGGTTGGTTACAGTAAGAGGAGTTCAGGTGACCATCACATCTGAAGCAATTAATGCACATTTCAATTTAGATAATCACCCAAATTTTGTAGGTGGTTACCCTTCTCATCCGTTCTTAGATGGAAGACGTCATCTTGAAGTGGCTGCTGATTTAAGGATGGATGTGAGTAGAGCGTGGAATACAAGTTCTGCACCGCTTACATGTAGAGCTTCCACTTGCTTTTTGGGACCAATTCTCTGAGTACTCAATCCTACCTACTCAGCATGTATCTACCCTCTCACCTCGTTGGGCTCAGATCCTGTATTGTTTCAAGAACAGTTTAGAGGTGGATTTGGATCAGATTATCAAAGCCGAAATTTTGAAGAGTGGACAGAAGCTCAAATCTTTAACCTTTCCATGTCTCATTACTCACTTCTGCGAGTACTTAGGTGTGGAAATGGATTATCGATATGATGAATGTAAGAACCTTACAGCTACAATGAATAGGTTTGACTACAATCAGTTGGCAAAAGACCGAGGGTTCAAAGAACTTCTTGTGTTTGGGAGAACACGCGAAGCAAGACCAGCACAAATAGCATCATCTGCTACAGCTATCGAAATTAACCAAGGTGCATTACATCAACCTGAATGGGCTGGCACTCTTTTGAAGGGCATCAGAGAAGAGATTCGTCATTAGTTCGAGGGTATTAGAGCAGAAGTTCTACATCAGTTTGAGGGTTTCGGAGAAGAGGTTAATCTCTGTTTAGAAGATCTAACGAGCAGAGTTGGAGGATTTGAGGAAGTCATGAGGAATAAAGGGTTTGGACAAACATCCTTCTGGAGAGACCATACCACTTCACGCCCGAGTAGTTCTCACCCTAGTACTTTAGATACCCCACATAGAGGACATGACCACTAGTCTTCAACCAAGCAAATTCACTCACTTTTTAATTTTCAGTTTTATTTTCGTTTATGGATTGTTTAGTTAATTTTTCAATTTAAGTGTTGTTGAACTTGGTGTACTTAGTTTCCTTTCAGTGTTTTTTTTTTATTTTAATTCTGTCATTGTAGGATTTATGCCTTTATCTGATGTTTGTTTTGTTTTTCTTTTCATTGATTGCTTGTTTGTTAAAATATGTCTCTCTCTTCTTGACCCTTAGTTTTTAACATTGAGGATAATCTTAGGTTTAGGTTTGGGGGTATGGGATTTTAATTATTCATGTTGATTTTTCACCCTGCACAATTTCTAGGACTACAATATTTTTAGGATTGCTTTTATATATGGGTTATCATATTTTCAGTTCTAAAACTAACTTCTTGTGTTTTGTTTTTGTGCGTTGTAAATTTTGACGTGGTGTAGCTCCATTGGAACATTTAAGATACTTGTTAATGACATTCATTGGTAGTGAGTAGAATATTACACTAGGGAGCGTGGTTAATTCATGCTTGATTGTTCGACTAAGTTTTAGGTGTGATGGACAATAACATGCTAGGGGTGCTTTGGGTAATAGTGGAGACTTCCCATATTCGATTTTGAGCACCTACATTTCATTTCGAGGGGTGTTTTTGTTCTCCTCTTAAACACTTTCCACGTGCTTTAAATTGAGTAGATTGACCTCATTAGGATTTGCATTGGAATTAATAGCATGCCTTGCATATATCAATCGTTTACTTGGCTAAGTAAATTGAATAAATTTTGAGATGATACTAGGCATTGTGTGTTTAAAAGCTACCAAAAGGCCAAACATTTCCCTATCCCTACGTGTGTGTTCCATCAACCATTTTGAAGCCTAAACATGTAATAAGCTTTTTATTTTACTCATACCTGAAAATGAACCGAGTCCAAGCCCGAAATAAATGTAACCTTACCCTTGAGAGTTTGGATTTGCATTAGAGACCAAAAAATATATATATATATATATTAGGTAGAGAAGGAGAATTTATATTTTAATTATATTTTCAAAAAAAAAAAAAAGGTATCAATCAAGGGAAGTAGTGGTTGGAAACGAAAGCAAAAGGAGAATTGGGTTGGGGAATAGGTGCCTAAAGAGATCTATGCCTAACAAAACCAATTTTTGGTCTCTATTGGTTTTATAGAGACAAAGTATAAACTCTTAAGAAGAAAATGATGAGAATATAAAATTGAAAATGTTATCTTACTTCTTCATCCAAAGCATCTTCCTTAAATACAAAAGGATTTAAACATGGAACTAGAATTACTGCTAATTACAAGGCATGATCTTCCTACTTACAAGCCATAAACAAAAACCACTAACACAACTAACTTTCTAAAAATTTGGTAAGACATGGCATATTCAGTTTAACCACTTCCTTTGCACATCTCATCACACATCAGCAGCCCATGTCTGCATGATGCAGCTGTAGAGGCATTCTTGCAACACTCCTCCTTGTCTCAGTAGCTGCAGAGGCCTAGTTTGCTTCTCAAAGCATCAAATCTAGCTTTGGGTAGGGCTTTGGTTAACACATCTACAATTTGATCCTCAGTTCTACAATAAAGCAAATTGACTTCACCTTCTTTCTACACTTCTCTTAAAAAATATAACTTGATCTTAAAATGTTTAGTCCTGCCATGAAAAACAGGATTATTTGAGATTGAAATTGCAGCTTGGCTATCTATATGAATCTGTGTTGGCTTCTTCTCTCCCATGTGTAAGTTTGCAAGTATCTTCTTGAGCCAAAGTGCTTGATTTACAGCAACAGTGGCTGTAACATACTCAGCCTCAGCTGTACTCTAAGCTATCACTTCTTGCTTCTTTGAGCACCATGAGAACATTCCTGATCCAAAGCTAAAACAAAAACCTGTTGTGCTTCTTATGTCATCAACTGAACCTACCCAATCATTATCAGAATAACCATGAAGTTTAAAATCCTGACAGTAGGAATATTCAATACCATAATTTACTGTGCCCTTGATATATCTGACAATCCTTTTAGCAGCTTGAAAGTGCACCTCACTGGCATAATGCATGAATCGTGAGAGCAGGCTTACTATAAACATAATGTCTGGTCTGGTGGCAGTAAGATACATCAAACAACCAATTAAACTTCTGTACTGACCTTCATCAATTTTGTTAGATCCATCATCCTTGCTAAATTTCTCTTTCTGATTCATTGGGGTATTTGTGCATTTGCAGTCTTCCATATGAAATTTCTTAAGTATTTCCCTTGTATATTTCTTTTGGCATGTGAAGACACCATCCTGATTTTGTTTCACCTCCATTCCCAAAAAGTAAGACATTAAGCCAAGATCCGTCATCTCAAATACTTTGAGCATTTCGGCCTTAAACTATTTTATTATCTTCACATCACTTCCTGTCACAAGCATGTCATCAACATAAATAGAAACTATGATTAGATTAGCATCAGTTTCTTTTACATACAACGTAGCTTCACTTAGGCTCTTAACAAAGCTAAGACCTAGCAGATGTTCATCAATCCTACTGTACCAGGCCCTAGGAGCTTGTTTAAGGCCATACAAGGCCTTCTTTAACAAATAGACCTTTTCCTCTTGTCCCATGACTTGGAAACCATCTGGTTGCTCCACAAAAATCTCCTCTTGCAAATAACCATTTAAAAATGCAGATTTTACATCTAGTTGGTAAACTTTCCATCTCTTTTGTGCTGCTAAAGTAAGTAGCATTCTGATTGTATCAAGTCGTGCTACCAGTGCAAAAGTTTCAAAGAAATCTACTCCAAACACTTGAGCATACCCTTTCACAACTAATCTAGCTTTATATTTGTTTACAGAACCATCTGCAATAAGTTTAGTTCTATAAACCCATTTGACACCTATAGGCTTTTTGTGTTGAGGTCTATCCACCAGCTTCCAAGTGTTATTTTTTTCAAGCATTCTGATCTCTTCTTTCATTGCTTCCATCCACTTGTCATGCTTCTCTGCCTCTTTAAATTCTGCAGGCTCAAAAATAGCAACGTTGTACCTTTCATGAATATCAGACAATGGCCTCATACCTCTAATTGGTATTTCATCTATGTCATCCTCAGAATTTTGTTGAAACTCTGAATATTGCTCCTTTTTTGACTCTTTCCAGTTCCGTTATCTATCCTCCATGAATTTGACATCTCTACTTACAAGAATTTTTCCATTTTGTGGTTGGAAAATGCTGTAAGCCTTGGATGAGCTACTATATCTAATAAAAACTCCTGGTTCTGCCTTCTTATCTAGTTTGTCTCTTTTTACCTGTGGCACATAAGAAAAACACAAACAACCAAAGGTTTTTAGATGCTGCAAGTCTGGTTTATAACCAAACCATGCTTCAAATGGAGTTTTCTTTTGCACAACTTTGGTTAGTAGTCTGTTTAGCAGAAAAACTGCTGTGTTTGCACCTTCTGCCCATAATTTCTTTGACAGCTCCTTTTCATACAACATACACCTTGTCATCTCCATTATAGTTCTTTTTTTTCTTTCACTTACTCCATTCTGTTGTGGAGTATAAAGTGCTGTAAGTTGGTGCTCAATACTAGCTTCTTCACAAAATTTGTTAAACCTGTCAGAAGTGTATTCCTTCCCATTATCTGACCTTATCACTTGCATTCTGCAACCACTTTGATTCTCCACCCATAATTTAAATTTCCAAAATACATTAGCAGCCTCAAATTTGAATTTGAGAAAATAAATCCAACAAAATCTGGTATAATCATCAATAAATGCAATATAGTACTTACTGCCATTTAAAGATGATGTTCTTTGAGGTCTTCCAACATTTGTGTGAACCAGTTGAAGCTTGCGTGTTGCTCTTCATGCAAATTGAGGGAAGAGACTTCTAACTTGTTTGCCATACTGACAAGCCACACAATCTGCCACATTCTCTTCCAACAGTGGTACTCCTTTGACCAGATCATGTTTCTACATATAAAGAAGTCCAGCATGATGGAAATGCCCAAGCCTTCTGTGCCATAATTCTGCATTTCTTGTGTTACATGGAAGGGCTATCTGCTCCTCCTCTATTAGATTCAGAGCAAAACTTTTTCCTCTCATTTTTATCTTAAATGTATCTTTGCCTTCTGCATCTTTGATCTTGCACCATTTGTCTTCAAATAATATTTTGAAGCCCTTCTCAAGTAGTTGTTCAACACTAAGCAGGTTTTGATCGATGTCAAGCACATATAAAACATCAGTAATGTATTTCAATCCTATTAGACTCTCTATAGCCACTGTTCCTTTGCCCTTGACTGCGATGTATTCACCATTTCCAATCCTAACTTTGGAAATGTCAGTTCTATCAAGTTCTTTAAAAAGTTCCTGATCATTTGTCATGTGGTTTGTGCAACCACTATCAATAAGCCAAGAGTCACTAGAACTTCTGTTTGCAAAGCATGTTGCAACAAACAACTGTTCCTCTTGATATTGTTCGGCGACGACATTTGCTTCCTTTTCTTGCTTCTACGATTTGCAAATCTTTTCTATGTGCCTAATTTGACCACATTTTCTTCATTTAATATCTGGCCTCCACCAACACTTCTTCTGCGGATGATTTGTCTTCTTGCAGTGTGGACAAGGTGGATAAGTTTCATCCTTGCTTTTGTTGTTGCCTGCGTTATTGCCAGGCTTGTTGTTATGTTTCTTACTGGTCCTATTTTCTTTGCCTCCTCTTGAATTCTGTGCCTTTGCTTGAAAATCACCCTCCATAGAATTCTCTTGTCTCATCATCCTTCTTTGCTCTTGTGCCTGCAATACATTCACCAACTCTGCCAAAGAAATGCTTGACAGATCCTTTGACTCTTCTAAAGAAGAGATTTTAGCTTCATATTTCTCAGGTAATGTAACAAGAATTTTTTGCACAATTCTCTCATCAGAAAAATCCTTACCAAGTAATCTCACCTTGTTCACAATGCTGAGCAGCTTGTCAGAGTACTCTTTGATGGATTCTGACTCTTTCATTCTTAGCATCTTGAATTCTTTGATCAAATTAAGCACCTGCAGGTTCATGATTCTGGTGAATATTGTATGTGAAACTACAGAGTACAAGCAAGCTCTTGCTGTTGACTTTCTAGTCCTTTTCTCCTTGTGATTCTTAAGTTGAGCAACTGTTTGATTAGCAGGTAGTGCAGGAACTTCATAGTCATCCTCCACTGCTTCCCACAGATCCAAAACATCCAAATGAACTGTCATTCTAATAGCCCAGGCTTGATAGTTATCACCGTCAAAGACTGGTGGTTCAACTGAGAATATCTTATCTGACTCCATTTGATTAAGGATTTTGTGTGTTGCTGTGTTTGTGTAGAGATTTTTTGTTTGTATTTTTTTTAGTTCACTCAACTCACAGATCCCTCAAGAAACAGCTCTGATACCAGTTTTATTGGTTTTATAGAGACAAAGTATAAACTCTTAAGAAGAAAATGATGAGAATATAAAACTGAAAATGTTATCTTACTTCTTCATTCAAAGCATCTTCCTTAAATACAAAAGGATTTAAACATGGAACTAGAATTACTGCTAATTACAAGGCATGATCTTCCTACTTACAAACCATAAACAAAAACCACTAACACAACTAACTTCCTAAAAATTTGGTGAGATATGGCATATTCAGTTTAACCACTTCCTTTGCACATCTCATCACACATCAGCAGCCCATGTCTGCATGATGCAGCTATAGAGGCATTCTTGCAACAGTCTCTTATGCTATCCTAAGCTCATTCGTATCCTACTTTCCTGTTCTTTTCTTAAGCCATTCACCCCTTTGGCCCCATTACACCTCTAAATCAAGTCCTAGTTGACCTCTTAAGAAGTTGGACTCACTAGCCAAAGTAATCAATGCATGAGATGTCATGAGATCCCAATTCATTCATGAGGTCCTTTGCATTCATATGAGCATCTTTCTACCACTGTTTTCACATGCGATTAATAATTTGATATTTTATTATGCCTAAACTCCCTTTCGCATGTGTTTGATGAGAGAGTTTTCGCCTAGGTTCCGAGAGCCAAAAGAGAGAAATCCTTGTGAGGATTAGAGTTAAGGCGAATTATCTCATTGGCATCTCTTAGCATGTTTTTGTTGCTCCAGAGCATCTCTTGTTATATTGTAGGCATCTTGCATGAAGTGTTTGGTTCCATGGGTAATGTTGTGTTCACTTTCTCATGGATTAGTCGACGTAATTCTTTAGATTCCAATTGAGCTACATTTCATCGCTTCTTTTTATTTGCACGTTTCCGTTTGTGGGTAGCGTAGAGTTTAAAACCCTTACGAGACTATAACTCATCCTCTAGGGACACTTGGGTTTAAAGGCTTGTGTCACATGCTAAGTGCCACCATGTCGACCTACGGAAGTGCTTAAATAAGTTGTATACATGTTTTTGTTTTGTTTTGCCAACTTTTGCTTGAGGACGAGCAAAGTTTAGGTTTAGGGGTATTTGATCACACCATTTCGATATTTGATTTTGACCTCCAAATTTGAGTCTTTTGCTTAATCTTTGGTAAATGTTGGTTTGTTTAATGTGGTTGTAAGCTTGTTTCAAGAATTAAGTTCGAAAATAGTGTGCTCGATGACATGAATATAATCGAACCAATTTGAAGTGAAAAACTTGATTAAGGCATCATCAAGCTTTGGCTCAGCTGTTGTAGCATGTTCATTACCTCGCTGACCAACCTTATTAACGCACGGCTAAGCGCTAGCTATTGCCTTTGCCACGCCCCCAACCAGGCCAGTGCACAGCCAAACGCTACTCACTACCACAAGCGCACTAACGCGCGTGCCTTTCTTTCACCCAGCGCTAAACTAAGCGCGCTCCCCTTTCGTAGCAAATCCTCATGCGCGCCTTCATGCCCGCTGCCAACCCACTCAGCGCGCATCTGCATGCATCCTGAAGCCTCAAGTGCACCAACGTGCGCATTGTATTACTGCTAATCGTGCCTCTGAGCGTGCTCCACTCCTTCATTTGTGCCTTCTCAGGCGCTTATCTAGGCCAGCGCAGGAGAAAATTTTAAAGGATATTTTCAACCTTCCACACCCATTTTCATGCCCTAGCCTTGGGAGAGCTATAAATACGCCACTAATTGGTGAAAGAAAAAAAAAAAAAGGAGGGAGGACCAGAGGAGCAGTCACCAAACTGGAAACACCATTTTCATGCAAAAGAAGCTACATTTACTCACATTGTGCATCATTTAAAAGGAAGAAGAACTAGAGAGAGAAAGAACTTCATCTTAGGAGGAAATGAGAGGCATTCATCTGGAAAGAAGAAAGCTTTTCATCAACCTTATAAGAATTTCTTACTTTCTCTTATGTATTTTGTTGTTCGATTGATGTTAATGCATAGTATGAGTTATCTCTCTTTTGTAATGACAAACTAAACCACATATCTAGGGTTATAATGTAACTTGAGCTTGCAACTCAACCTTTTTAATATCATTTTTGCATGTTTCTTCATTATTGTCTTTCACTTTGATTATACTTAATACTACGAAATTAATTGGCCACTAATTGGGAGATTTAGTAACCATATTGAACTTAGAAATGAAATATATGTGTTAAGACCCTAATTAAAGTGACATAGATAACATGAGATATGAATATACTTGTGATATTTATGTAATCTTGAATGGGTAATTTAAGCTTAATGAACTTGACTTAATTAATCCACATAGGAATATAGTAGGTTAAGGACGCTTGAGTATTTTCACTAAGCTATTGGAAGAGGCATGTGGAGAATATTGGAATTACTTGATTGAGGACAAGGTGAAGATAGTGTGAAGATGATAGTCAATCAGGGTGAGTGAATTGCTTAAGTGAAATTGTAACCCTAGAGCTCCTAATCTATTGAATTAGATTCTTAATTTCAAAATTTAATTTTCGAAGTTTGCTTTAAAAATTTTCACTCTCATTGTCGAAAGTGTGAATAGGGTTAGTTTTGACATAATTTTAGTACTTAACAAATTGGCTACAATCCTTATGGGAACGATATCTTTCTTCATAACTATACTACTTGTGGGCCGTGTATACTTGCACAGATTTCTTGTGTGTTGTGAATTCGGCATACATTTAGAAATTAGCTATCAACATTCCATTATCCATCCTTCTATATTTATTTTGGATATTTATCATGTTTGGATATGTATATAATAACTTTAATTTGTATTCATGTGCATGTGTATATTTATTTGGATTTAAAATGGTTATTTTTGTAAAGAAAATCAATTTGTGTAACTATTTTGGTAAATGATGTGTATATGAATAATGTTGAGCCAAACGGAGTTTGGTTTCAATTGGTGAACTTGTTTGTGGGAAATTTGTGTTGGAAATGAAAATATTGAATTTGTCACAGGTTGGGAAAGTCTGAATTTCGAGAGAAACTCTGATAGTTTTTCCGTTTGAAATAAAAAAGTTTTGTATTATTTGTAAAGTTTTTGAAATTTCGTATTTTGATATGTATCATTAAATATATGGTTTTCCAAATAAAGAATTGGTAAAAGGGATAAAGATAGCGCCCTTAGAGTCGTTTGGTAAAAGGACAGGTAGGGGGTGTTATCACAAATAAATGAGGATGGTCTTAATGTTAATATGAACAATAGAGAGGTAGAAGCTAAATGGATAGAAGCACTATCACTAGATCCCTATGGGCTCTTTAAGGGAAAAAAGAACTTCCGATTTCATCGATATGAGAGGAAAAGACACTATGAAAGAGACTTACGGGGTGGAATTGTAACAAGCTTTTGGAAATTCGTCTTACATCAAGACAACTAAGGCGTAAATTCAAAGGTTCAGATAAAACCTCCAGGAACAAATTCAAGCATAGAGGATTAAGGCTATTCATGTGCATAAAAACTTACTTGAGGAAATTGGGTTAACAGAAGTGTGAAAGAGTCAAGTTGATGGCTATAAATCAAGCATTGCTTGGGAGGAACCCAAAAATTTTAACTTTCTTTTTGTTTGGAGTATATTTAGTTTGTTTATTTTGAGTTCTTTTCTTTGTTAATTTTTTTTTGTTTGTTTGTGTTTTGTAGAGGTATCCAAAAGCAAAGAAAGCAATGCAATTCCAAGACCATAAATTCACCAAGTCTAAGCTAGCGAGGAGTTTTTTAACTTCACTCTTACTATGCTTTAATTTGATGATAACTTAAGACTTAGGTTTGATGGTACCCATTTATTTTATTTGAGGTTGTTACTCTTTTCTATTTTCAAGAGTAGTTTAGCTTTCTTCGTAAATTGAGGCATATCTTGAGTTAAGAATTAGGTGTTTGATCGATGATGTTGAGCATGTGAACTTCACTGAGCTAATTTTGTTTGAATGCTTTGAAGATTTATGTTTTCTCACATTCTTGACATTATAGAAAATAGGATGCATGTTTGAGCAGTCCAAGATCTATATTGGAGATTTTCGTTTGAGATATTTGAGCCATTAGCATTTTTTGTGAGGGAAAGTTTCTTTGTATTCTTAAACACTCTTCTCATGTTCTTAAATTGTATAGATTGACCTCTATAGATTTTGTATTGAAAGGAAATAACTTATTTTGCATCAAATAACAGTTTGCTTTTAATGGAAAATCTAATGACTTCTGAGAAATGATACTAGGCTTTGTGTGCTTTAATCAGTAAAAGGCCAAAAAACTTCTTTCTACCTCTATGTGTGTGTGTCAATAACCAATTCGAAGCCAAACACATAAAAAGCCTAAATATTTTTGTTCTTAACCTAAATAAATCTGTGACCAAGCTTGAAATAAATTTAGCTAACCTTACCCTTTAGAGTTTGGATTTATATATGAGACTAAAAGTTAGGCAAAAGAAGGTAAGGTTGAAAAAAAAAAAAAAAGCAATTATTTGATGAAAATTGAAGTGGTGGTGAATGAAAAACATCTTGTTCTTGCTTACAACGAGAAATTTTGAATATGTAAGCATAAGCATGAAAAAAAAATGAAAAAAAAAAAAAGAATGAAAAACAATGAAGTTTAAAGACAAGTAGCTGGAAAAGGAAAAGAAAAAAAAAAGGAAGAAAAAAAAAAAGAGGCTTAGGAGGGTAAAACAATTTAAAGTGTCCAGTGCCTAATATTCAAATTCTTAGAGCTCATATTGTGATCGTAAGTCCATTTGAAAACTACTTATCCGTTCTTTCTTTAATCATTCACTCATTTGCCTTATTACAATATAATGAAAAAACTTAGCTGATCTCTTGAGAAGTTGAACTGTTTTGTTGATGTAAACAATGCTTGACATGTTGTTGATTTTCGATTCCTTTCATGAGGTCCTTTGAACAAATATGAGTGTCTTTTTATTACTTGTTTACATGCATTGCAAAAATTTGATATTTTATTATGCATAACTTCTATCTCGCATGTGTTGTAAAAGTGTTAAGCCTAGGTTTCAAGAGAATTTAAAAGAGATATTCTATGAGGATTAGAATCGAAGCGAACTGAATCCTGACATTTGAACATGTATTTCTTAAAGCTATGGTGTTTTGAGTGTGGCATTTACAAGACATGAGAGACATGAATTGGATTTGTATGATTACACTTTACTTATTAATTGAGCATGTGAATTGTTATTGATTTGCCTTCTAGTTAAATTCTCTTGACTGTTTCATGATCTGTGACATGACATTTGTGGGAATCATAGTTGGTAAACCCTCAGGAGACACAACTCCTCCTCCTAGGGATATTTAGAGATTTAATGACTTGTGACATACACTCAATGCCTTCGTGTTTACCTATGAAAGTGGATTTGTTTTTGTTTTTATGTTTTTAGTTTATTCTCGTTTTCCTAATTTGCTCGAGGACAAGCAAATGTTAGGTTTGAAGGTATTTGATAACGTTAAAATATTCCATTATTTTGCACTCACTTATCTAGCATTTGTAATGAATATTCGAGTAAATCACATTAATTATTTAATAGTGAATCACGCTAATTTCTAGTGTGCAAAATACTTAATAAAAACATAATACAAAATTTATACTAGAAACTCGTGGAAGTATACATCGTTCACAAATAATACAGTGATAAATAGAGATTGTTCTCACGATGATTGTCTAAATTATAGATATATGTTAAGAACTAAACCGATTAAAACAACACCTTATTCAAACTATTGAAATACTTGATTTATGGAAAAATATTTAAACAAAGAAAATAATTAAATTAACTAACAATCTAACTACTAATACAATTTACAACTAAAGGATAATAGATTCTGTAGTTATAACTTAACTCTACTAGTCCGCTCAGCTTATAATTCTACTGCTAATAATTTATTCTCGTCTTGTGCTTGATCGAATGATTTCAATTTATCCACAAGCCTCTCTAGATGGACTTAGGAGTCGTTTATTTTTATTACTTTTTACTTAATGTATACAAATTACATCTAATAACTGATTTTTATTTTTTATTTATTTTTATTTATTTTTTTTAAGTGGTGAAACCACTTAAAATCACCAAAAAATCATTGAAAAAAAAGTTACAATTTTTAACTTTTATCTCAATTGCAAATCACTCAATGTTTTTTTTTTTTTTTTGAAATATTATTCCAAATCTATAATTCCTAAAATAATATATTTCCAAATTTATCTTAATTTTACATTATATAGATTTTTTTAAATGTAATTAATAAAATATTACAATGATTAAAAATATATATATCACTTTGCAATTTCAACTTTTTTATAATAGTAATTCAACTTAAAAATATATATATTTTTAATTTTTATTTAAATATTTAAATTTAATTTACTTTACTATAATTATTAATCATATTTTAATTATGAATAAAAATATTATTAATATATACATAAAAATTTTTTAGTATTTGTCAAATAATTTATTATAATTGTTTGTATTTTATTAAATAAAATTATATAACAACTAATAGTAAAAAAATATAAATATAAAATTATTAATTTTTAGACAATTTTAATTTTAAAAAACAAACAAGATTATTATGTATTTAAAGGTAAAAAAAAAAAAAAAAAAAAAAACATGTTATTTAGATTTCAGATTTCAGTCACTATTTAATCTTCAGATTTTAGTAGTACTATTCAGTTTTCAAACAAAAAAACAAATGACCATTTACCTAAATTAGTTAACTGACTATATCTCTATGATAATTAACCAATTTAAGCACATTAAACATCCATAATTCAATAATGACCATAGAAATCACGCGGGTATATCTCTATCTTATGTAATTTATGATATCCTATTTTACGTCTAAACACATGACTATCTCTTTCGATAGCATTCATGGTTACTAATTCATCTAAACTAGTGATAAGTTAATTTAGAGTATTAAGAACAAAATAGAAATGAACATATAGATAATGAGAATTAAATTAAAACAATATTATTTATGTGAGTTTTATGGTTTAGGGCTATATTGTAACCATAGATTATGAATCTAGTTTATCATCATATTATAATTTAAATAATCAAATAAGAATCAATCAACATATTAAATAAATAAAAATGAAACACAAAGAAAATCTCATTGAATAGGTATGATCCCTTGTATCCAATGTTGGATTCATCCCTCCAACTTGACTCTTAATATGTTGCGAGCCTTGTGTCTCCAATGCTAATGATGCCTCGAAAAACTCCCAAATGCTATTGTTGTGGTTGAGGGCAAAGCCCTTACCCCGCGTTAAGCTTCCTTTTTTCTCCTTCTTCTGGATGTGTTCTACTGCACGGTGAGATGGACTACACATTTATGGATGTTGAGCAAGGTTAGCGAGAGTTTATTTCTAAACCCAATATTGGAAAACTTCCATGTTTCAATATCTTAATAAGGTTTGGGCTCAAAACAACTCCTGAAAATCTGTAGCAGAGTCGTGACTTGAGGTCGTTTAGGTGGATCAAACAGCTAATGCAAGCGACAACAAGATGTGCATGGGTCATGGGAATGGTACAAGAGGCTGGAAGTCGTGACTACAAGGTGGGCAAAATTAGCAACGACAGTGCAAGTCACTCTTCGTCATGACTGGAGGTGGGCATAGGTTGCTTGGACTGTTTAAGCAAATTTAGAAGGGAAAGATGAAGACAAAACAAGAATTAATGAAAGCTTTCCAGATGAGCAATTATTTTTTTGCGAGAAGGATGTTGTACCCTGGTATGCAGACTATGTAAACTATCTAGTGAGCAACGTGCTACCACTAGAGTTGACATTTCAACAAAAGAAGAAATTCTTGTATGATGTAAAGAGATATTTATGGGATGAGCCCTATTTGTTCAGGCAATGTGCAGATCGAGTGTTGAGAAGATGTGTACCATATGAGGAGACTGAGGATATATTGAAGCACTGCCATTCGTCCAACTATGGAGGATATTATAGAGGGATAGCATTGCAGCTGAGATTCTGGACGCAGGGTTCTATTGGCCAACATTATTGAAGGACATGCAAAGGTTTATTCAGTCTTGTGATCAACGCTAGAGAGTTAGGAATATTTCAAAGAAAAATGAAATGCCTTTGCAAAACATCCTTGAGGTTGAATTGTTTGACGTGTGAGGGATTGATTTTATGGGACCATTCCCAAAATCATTTCAAAATCAATTCATTCTTGTGGCTGTGGATTATATATCCAAGTGGGTTTAGGCAATTGCAACGCCTACCGATGATGCAAGAGTTGTGACCAAATTCCTTAGGGATCATATATTTTCAAGATTTGGTACACCAAGAGTGATCATCAATGATAGTGGTTAGCATTTTTACAATTGACAGTTTGAAGCTTTGTTAAAGAAGTATGGGGTCACTCATAAAATCACTACACCGTACCATCCTCAAGCCAACGGACGTGTGAAAATTTCTAATCGAAAATTGAAAAATATTTTGGAGAAAACTGTGAATAGTTCTCGAAAGGATTGGAGTCTACATTTGAATGATTCTTTATGGGCATATCGAACAAGAAGGAATTGCACAAAACCTCCCTGAGGTTTGCCTAAAAACAGACGGAAACATAGTTTCCTGTTTATTACACGAAATCCCCATGCCGTCAGTTGACTTTTGTCAACGTTAACTGAGTGAAGGGCATTTTCGTCATTTCGTTTGGACCAGTATAGAGTAGTGGAAAGATGACATCAATATCTAAAATGAAAAGGAAATATAATATAAAAAATTCTGATTAAGTCAAATCAATCAGAAAACATTAAATGAAAAGGTTATAAAAAATTAAAAACATTTCCTTGTTATGCACGAGAATGATATCTTCTAAAAGATATCATTTTCTTTTTTAAACTTTCTTTTTTAAACCTTAAAATCTGTACAACTTCCTCACTCTCTATCTTTGTCTTTCACTCTCTATCTTTGTCTTTCAATCGTCCATAACACTCTCTGTTTCTTTCTTTTTGTTTTTTGAAATCACTCTTTTCATTCAAAACACATTTTTTCTTTGAAATCTCACTCTTTAAGATACACTCTTGTTCATGGATAATATGAAAAGATAACAAAAACCACTGCGAGGAAACTGTGTCTTCTTCGAGAGGCGTCACCGTAGACAATGGATAGGTAAGTTCTCGTCTCTTTCTCTTAAAGTTTGATGGGTCTGAAGTGGTGTGAAGTTTGTGGGTGTGGAGTGGTGTGGAGTTTGTATTTTTTTTTTTTTCTAAAACTGTGTTTAAATTTTTATTTGATGGGTCACCATTTGTGTGAAGTTTGTGAAATGGGTGTGAAGATTGATGTGTCACTGTGTTTTTTTTTTTTTTTTTATTTTGTGTTTAAAGTTTGATGGTCACTATGAAGTTTTATTTTGTGTTTAGTTTGATGAGTCGTTGTGAGTTTCATTTATATATTTATTATATTTTTTTCAATTTTGTGTTTAGTTTATTGCTTTTATAGATGTCGTGAGGATTGCCAAGTTTTGTTTTGTTTTTTTTTTCCTGCTTGCATATGTTGTTTACACTGATTTGTTGGATTGCTTGCATGTGTTGTGAAAAAACACAGTTTTTCTATGCATGTGTTACTATATGTGTTATGCTAGTAAGTTAACGCACTATTTATATTTGTGTTACTGTAGGAACTTTGAGGGAGGCAGTAGTAATGAATTAGAGGGAGTTAGGGAAGTGGATGAGGGTGAACATGTGGAAAATGAGGGAGATGAGGGAGGTGAGAGTGGGGGTGACGATTTATCTAATGTGAATGAAGATAGGGTAAGTGAGGATCCATTTAAAGTCAGTAGTAGTGATGATGGAGAAATTTATACCCCAACTCCTGGGGTTGTTTTTAAGGTGGGAGATGATGGCAAAATAAGATTGCAAAAGGGGTACTTATTTAGGGATTTCAAGCATTTTAGGGAAATCATTGGTGACTATGCAATACAAGAAGGTTTTAGGTTGAAAAGGGTGAAGAATGAGAGAAGAAGGATTGTTTCTCGATGTGAGGCAGATGGGTGTCCATGGGTTGTGCGTGGGTCCCCTACACGTGATAGGCTTACTTACCAGTTGAAGTCCATAACTGATGTGCATACTTGTCTATCTGTATATAGGAATAATCAAGTAACTAGCAACTGGATAGGGAAACACTATGAGACCGTTATCAAGGAAAGTCCTAAAATAGGTGTTGATGTGTTGGGTCAAATGGTGTTGAGGCAGTTTGGGGTTACTGTGCCCTCATACACCCTTTATAGGGCAATAGATTTTGCTTTGAACATAGGAAATGAGGATCATAAACACAGTTTCAATAAATTGCATAGATATGGGTACATCCTTAGGGAGAGAAACCCTGGAACAGCTGCACTTGTAGGTGCTTTGAGAGTGAATCCAGATCCAAACATACCAGCCCATTTCCAAAGATTCTTTCTTAGCTTCCATAGTCAGAAAATGGGTTACTTAGAAGGGTGTAGACCTTTTATAAGTCTCGATGGATGTCATTTGAAAGGGCCTTATGAAGGGATTTTACTGTGTGCCATAGGAATTGATGCAAACTGTGGTGTTTATCCTCTTGCCATTGGGGTTTGTGAGAAAGAAAGTAGAGATACTTGGACCTGGTTTCTTGGGTTGTTATATGACCATATTGGTCAGTATGAGACTAGGACAGTTTGTTTCATGTCCGATAGACAAAAGGGGATAGGATTAGCACTTGATGATTGTTGGCCGAACCATAGGAATAGGAATTGTGCAAGGCATATTCTGCAGAATATGTTGAGCAAATATAAAATTGATTATCTTCCGAATTTGTTTTGGCCTGCTACACGAGCATCAAATCTTGGTGCTTTCATAGAAGCAATGGCCAAAATAAAAGAAACCTCTACTGCCGCCTATCAATTCTTGATGAATATTCCCTTGCATTTGTGGTCAATGCATGCCTTTGACATAGAAACCAAATGTGACCACATCACAAACAACATAGTAGAAACATTTAATGGATGGTTAAACAAACCTAGACAACTACCGGTACTGTCCATGCTTGAAATAATTAGGAAAAAACTCATGACCCGCATCCGAGAACGTCATGAGAATGCCCTTACTTGGGAGTCTGAAATTCCTCCAGAGATTAGGAAGTTGATACAAAAACATCAACATCAAGGTAGACATCTACCTACTCTTAGATGTGGGGAATGGGAGTTTGAGGTGGTTGATGGGAATAGACAATTTGGTGTATACTTGGATAAGAAACAGTGTGAGTGTGGTCTTTGGGGGGTGAGTGGTGTTCCATGCAAGCATGCTATGGCTTGTATAAGTAAAATCAAAGGTGACGTCGAGCCATATGTGGATAACTACCTTAAGAGGTCAGCTTATTTGAAGACCTACTCCTATGTAATTCATGCAGTTCCAGATGAGTCGTCATGGCCAAATGTAGAGGCTGTAACCCTGTTGCCACCAATAAAAACCAGAAGAGCGGAGAGGCCTAAGAAGTCAAGGAAAAAGGCTGCCACTGAACCATTACGTGTGCAGCGGTCTGTTGGTCTTAGATGCAGTATTTGTCAACAAACTGTCACAACCAGCGTACCTGTAAAGAGAAAGGCACCGGAACTGGCAAGAGGAAACAAAATGAGGTAATATTGAACAACAAAATCTGTTTATTATCAATTTTTTTTTTTTAATTTGTTGGACAAACTGCTTATTTTTTAGTTGTTTGTACAGGCATCTAGTTCCACTACTGCAGGTTTGAGTGCTGCAGTTGTTTCCAGTACCGCACCTTCAAAGAATGGACCATCAAATGCAGATCCTTGTACTAGTTCACAAGATGCAAGAGTCACAAAGGTGAGGTTTTCAAAATTATTGTTCACATTCCATTTCTGTCCTTCATTATTATTAACTTACATTCTTTTGTATTGCATTGAATAGACGTTATGGTTTGGATCTAGCCAAACCAGTGTAGCAAATGAAGGTTCACGGACTCAACCTATTGAACTCAGAGTGAATCCAATTGAACCTCCTTCTCAACCATCACAGCCATCTCAAATGCATTTTCAAGATTGAAACATGTACATCTTTAGTTCAGGTTGTTGGTACAGTCACTATATATTTTTGTTGATCATGCACGTGAGGCATGTTTTTGTGTGATAGTGATACAATATTTATACTTATGTGATGCCTGTTGTTGGTGCAAATGCTTGTTTAGGTGAGGCACACTACTTCTACAGTGTCATACTTGTTGCACATTTTTATGTTTTTGTTGAATGGTGTTTGTAATACACTGTTTTTGTCATGCTTGCACTGTGTTAAGTGATGCACATTTATACATTATCACTACAACCATTTATTGAATCTTCAACTTGTGTTTTTGCTTGATTTTCTTTGTCATTTGGCGTTCAAAATGAGTGGCATATGCAATTTTCTTGTTCATAACTGAAAAATGGTTTATTAGGATTTTTTTCTTGTGATTTTGAAATTTTTACATATGCTTTTTTCGAAAACATCACTTATTTTTAAACTTGATAATTCCTTCATTTCTCTCACTGCTACTTCTACAAAACATTGCTATTAAATAAGAAAAATAAATATATAAGAAATAAGAATAGAAAAATAAAAATGAAATAGTATTGTAGTAGATAAACAAATAAGAGTAGAAACATAGTAAAAATAAGAATGTGAAAAAAAAAAATTAATGAAACAATCAAGAAGGTACAGCAAGCTGAATGCAAAATCATGCCATCACTCCTTTATGAATAGTTGAAAACATCTGATATTATTCCAAAGGGTAAAATTGTAAAAAAATATTACATTCAAAACTTAATTTCATGGCATTATTCCAATTCATAAGGGCAAATTGGTCAATTAAATTAATTTATAAAACCTTAAATCACGTGTAAAATTGGTGATGTTGGCGGCTGAACATGAAATTGAGAGAATATTTTATTATTTTTTTTGTCTTATTCATAGGCAATTGGGTAACTTTACATTGTTGAGGGTATTTTAGACTTTTAATCAAAATTTCTTATCAACCGTTAAAGTTGACAAAAGTCAACTAACGGCATGGGGGTTTCGTGTAATAAAATGGAAACTATGTTTCTGTCTGTTTTTAGGCAAACCTCAGGGAGGTTTTGTGCAATTCCTTCTATCGAACAACTTTCAAGACTCCAATAGGAATGTCACCTTTCCGACTTGTGTACGGTACATGTCATCTACTATTAGAGCTAGAACATCAGGTTTATTAGGCAATTAAGACCTTTAATTTCGATATGCAACAAGTTGGCAAGAAATGTCTTCTGCAGTTGAATGAACCGGAAGAAATCATATTGAATTCTAGCGAGAATGCTAGAATTTATAAGGAGAAAACAGAGAGGTGGCATGATAGGAATATTTTGGCTAGACATTTTAGTCCTAATGATGGAGTATTGTTTTTCAGTTCGAGGTTTAAGCCTTTTCTTATAAAATTAAAATTAAAATTAAAATGGTCTGAACCATTTGTGGTGATCAAAGTATTTCCCTAAGGAGCTATCTTAATTGAAAATGAAAAGACAAGGGAAAAATTCATGGTGAACGGTTAGAGGCCAAAGCATTACTTCGGGGAGAAAATGGATCGATAGAAATATTTTGTCGATCTAGCAAATTGAAGAAGATGTAATTTTTATAAAAAATGTAGATTTAGTGAAACACTGTATTTTGCACCTTAGGATATGGTGCGGGTAACGGTTGCGGGCTGCAGCAGCTTGCCACAACTAGCGACCACAAGTCACGCCGAGACCTGACAACGAAAGGAACCAGTAGTCTGTTCTATCACTTTTTTTTTGTTTTTTTTTTGCCACAAGCTGCGTCTCGTTCCAATTTCTTTCAAGCCATTCATGCCAAAAAGTTTCAAGGGTTGATTTTTCAATCAATTTGGGTTGAAGCAGCTTCAAGGTGCGAATCAATCTTCATTTTTCCATGCAATTTTAAAGTTAAATTAATGACGTTACGGCATATTTAGTGAAATGGGTTTGTGAAGATTTGACGCTTGAATTGAGTTTGGGGGAGAGCGTTGTCATTCTCATTGTTTGTAAGACGTTGGTGGTTGATTTGTGAAGAAAAATATGTGTTGAAAAGAGACTGCTGAGAGGTGCACACCAAGTGTTTGATAAAAAGTCCTAAAGAGAGCGAGTGTGGGCTGTTTTTGCTTGTGCTTGTGCTAAGTCCATAGCGATAGCTAGTCATGGCACGAACGAGAGGCCAAGGCAGTAGGAGGGGCAATCCCAAAGCCCAAGCTAATGAGCCAAATAGGGAGGATGAAATGAGAGAGAGAGTTAGGATAATTCAAAATGGACATGTGGTCATTGAGCACGATATAGACTTAGAAGCATTGAGGAATACTTTCGTGTATGATCTCGTTGAGAGATGGGGTTGGAGACGTGTAGCGGAAGCTAGATTTCACTACAATCCTAGTGTCGTGAAAAACTTTTATTTGGAATTGATTCCTAAAGATTTTACTCACTCAGGCAAGATAAATGTGAGAGGGGTTGAAGTTATGATCACTGCGGAAAGAATAAATTATTACTCTGAGGTTCCAGACTTAGATTATGTTGATGGGCTTCCTAATCATCCCGTGGTTAGAGGACCAATGGAGGAGCTTTGTAGTGCTTTGCGCAAAGATGGGAGTTGTCATTGGGATTTGAAAAGCAGCCCTCTTGAAGATGCATAATTAACCATGCACGCTACATGTTTCAATCTCATCTCCACATACAATTTCACCCAACAAAGCATACCACTTCTCTGTCACTCCAGGATGCACAGCTTTTGTATTTTTTGGTCCGTGATTTACCGTTGGACTTAGGGAGATGCATAAAATATGCAATCAAATATTCGGTAACTGACAACAATCCGAAGGGTGTTCTTCCTTTTGCAGGTATCATTTCCAAATTTTGTGAGGAAGACGAAGTTGATGTGTTCTCTGACCAAGGGCATGTTCTAAAAAGGAAAGATCCATTGACCATCAAAACCTAGAATTCCTTGTGTCTGAATAGAGGTTATGAGAAGTTTGCCTACAGAGATAGAGATCATAAATGCAATGAGGGCTCAAAGGAGGCTAGATAGATCAGCACAACAAGCTCGACAAGCAGAGCAACAGGGTCAGCATGACATGTTCGACATTGATGTTGACATTCCACGTTCAGAGCAGAGTGCACCACAACAGGGAACAGATTTTGCTCAGCCGTTCGCTCAGGCGAATATTACATCATGGGTGGCAGAATTGAGGGAGGCCCAGCAGACCATCATAAATAATCAGCCAAATTTACTTGCAAGTCAGCAGAGCCTTGTTCAGCAGATGGAGGCAATTGAGCAACGGGTGGATACTTTTGAGGATTTAAGGAGGCGACGGGGGCCTCGTCTCTGATAATTCTATCTTTTATTCTTATTTTTACAGATTTGTTTTTATTTTTAGTTGTGGATTTTATTTTGTTGATGTTTAATTTAGCTTGACTAACTTTTTAGTTTAAATTTATTGTGTTGTTTATTTATTTATTTTATAAGTAATTTGATTTTGTGTGTTTAAAATTAAGAAATTTTTAATTTTTAAATTTAGGGTCAAAAGTGGAAAAGGAAATTGTGCGGGAAAAGACAAAAATGCATGGGAGCACGTTATTTTGTGTGCGGGGAATCAAATTGGGATGGCAAATTTCAAAATAGTCTAGGGTAGGGGGATGGTTTTGTAAAAGCAGAAAAATGCTAGAGTGGGAAATTTCGGAAAATCCCAACCGAGTGTTTTTTGCCGTCTTTTTCCACTGCCACGTGCCACACAAATTTAAAATTTTCATTTCCAAATTTAGTACAATACCTTTACATTAAACTATAAATAGAAAAGATTTCCAACAATTAAGGTATGAGGAACAAACGAAATTCAAATACTTATTTTATTCAATATTCCAATTTCCATGAATTATTCATTATTTAACTTAAACATAGGAGGGTTCTCATCCAAAACACTTTTGGCAATCAATTGTCCTGGTTATTATTTTCACAGATATTAGAGATCCATTTGAGTGTAATCTTTATCATGTATATTTGGTGGGAACTTGAACTCTTATATTAAATTTGATATGACCACTTTTACTTGAAATGAAATTTCCATTATTTGATAAGCTTAACCGTAATAGATAATGATCATATATATATATAAAACGAAGAAGTTAAAAACATGCATATTTATTTTTATTAATAAAAATAGCCATTAAATCAAGAAGTGCAACAGACGCAAGTGTCGCTTGGATTTTGGACTGTGAGACAAAATCCTTGAGCAACTGGCCATACTTTCACTGACAACCACTCTGGCATTCCGCTTTGCTGCATCCTTTTGCATGCAATATATTATCACAATTTCCTATTGCTTGAGCCTTCTTAACTTCGTTTCCTGCCACGAACATTCAAACAGTCATACTATTATATAGGCTTATGTGATTATTTCTTCTTGTAAAATAATTAAATGATTCGTTAAAACAAAAATAGGCAGGTGTTTCGTAAATTAGCGTTTTACCAAATACCTTATTGCTCAGAATTTATGAAATTAAATACGTAAAAGCAATGTTAAAGGCAGTCTTACTATAGTTAAAAGTGTTTTATGGAAGCAGCTATTATATAGTCTCTTCGTGTTAATAAAATTCAAGATAGAAAATACATATCAAGAATATACCAGCAATAATGAACAGAACAAGCAAAAGAAGAGTAAAAACTGAGAGGCCTTTCATGGTGAGTGAGAATCTGCTGCCTATATATAAATGAAACTTAAAGAAAAATAAAAAAGCTGTTGGTGAAGATAATGGTTTTTGAAGCTATTTGTAAACAGTAGTGTTTGATCAATATATTGAGTAATCCCATGGTGGATGTAATTTTGGGAAAGAATATTTGATGGATTGCATTTCCTAGTCTTTCCATTTCAGCTTCAAAATTTTCAATTACACAGTGATATTATATGGTTTCAAAAATTAAGTGGATCTTGATATTAAATATAAGATTTGGCTACCACTTACGAATTTAAAAATTCATGATTTCTTTCTATATTTAATGGATCATACTCAAGGATGTAGCCAGAAATTATTGGCAAGGTGGGCTAGAACTTTTATAGACATTTGAGCAAAGTTTCTGATGTTTTTATAGTTTTCTAAAAATTCAATACATTGGCATTACCAACATTCAAATACATAAACAATATCCACTACAGATAGAGACTCTGTGATAGAAACCAAAAAAACAAGTCTATGGATCATTTGAGCATTAATGAATGACTTATAATAATGGCTCGAGCTAAAAGAATGAAGGAAGCTTTAAATGAGCTCATTCAAGATATTTGGGCCAAAAGTCTTGGACAACATGTCTTGGAAGGGACATCAAGACTTCAAAATATTATTCAAGTCCAAGAACATCAATCTTGAGGAAATCTTGAGGCTTTGTTGTCGATTATAATACAATTGGGCTGTTAATTATTTGTTTTAATTAATTTAGGCTTAATTTGTATTATGGGTTGGGTTTAAATTAGTTTAATTTATTAGGCTTTTAATTAGGGGGCTGAGTCATTTATTTAAATTAAAAGCTCAATATGTGTGTGTTTAGAAAAGTCAAAGTCAATTAAAAACAGAGTTTTATTTAGTTTTCAATAAGGATTAGGATTGTATGCCTATATAAGGCTTATTACACCTAAATTTTCAATCAATTGTTTATAGAATAAAGATTTAACTTTTCTCCATTGTTCTTTTGTGAACTTCGAGAATCGCATCAAGATTTGTTTTTGGTTTATCAATCTTGACTTATCTCCCACATTCTCATCTCTTTCTTGGGAGTGGCGTCGCTATATCTTTGGTTTTTTATTTTCTGATCAACGGGTCAAAGATTTTCTACAATCTGAATTATCTTTCTTAGGGTTGTATTTCAATTTGATTATGGGTGTCGTATCGATATATACGGGATTCACATCAGTTGGTATCAGAGTTTCGGTTAATTAATTTAGATTTGGTTTTTCTTATTTTCTGATTTTGTTTCAATTGCCGCAACATCACCATTAATTGCCGCAAGTCACTTTCTTTTCTTGTTTCTTGAACTGGTCGTCACTCTTTAAATATTTAAGGATTCTTGATTCTATGAGTCTCACACCAAGCCATCAACGCCCATTATTTATATCCACATTCTTTGTTTTGTTTCTTGAAGACCGTTTCTTTTGTTTCTTTTGTCATTGTCTGCGTCACAAACATTAGCTGCACGTTAACAATCTGTTTATCTATTGTTTGTTTAGTTTATTTTGTCTCTCTTTCAATCTGCACGTTCACGCATCACAAGCCTTAACAAACATTATTTGTTTTTCTTTGTTCTTGCAAACTGCATGCACTACAGTCTTGCAATCTGGCCACATCACATTCTTGCATTGCACATGCATCACAAACTGAAAACATATATATTGTGAGCAATTTGCACGCCAATATCCAACCCTTAATATCAATATATTTGTTTGTTTTGTTGGTTTCCAAGTTTGATCTAATTGTGCAGTACACCAAGATTTATATTTTATAGCAGTAATCCATTATATATTTGTTTCTTGGTGTTTCTTGATTCATCAATTTGGATTTCTTGAATTCTTGATTCATCATCATATTTATTTCTTGAATTTCAAGATTCATATTAGTACTTTATTTGTGGTTCAAATCTGTAATTTCCATTCAATTTAGCTTGTGTATGTTCTAGTTTGAGTCAAAAACAAAATATATCAAAAAAAAAAAAAAAATCTCAACCGTAAACAACTGATTAAAAATTTAGGTTTAATAAACCTTATATAAGCATACAATCCTAATCTTTATTGGAAACTAAATAAAACCTTATGCCTATAGATTATTTGAGCATCAATAGAGGACTAACGATAAGGGCTCAAGCTAAAGGATGAAAAAAACTTTAAATTGGCTCGTTCAAAATATTTGGGGCAAGAGTCTTGCACAACATGACTTGGAGGGCTTGGAGGGGACATCAAGACTTCAAAATATTATTCAAGTCCAAGAACATCAATCTTGAGGAAATCTCTTGGTTGTCGATTCTAATGCAATTAGACTGTTAATTATTTGTTTTAATTAATTTGAGCTTAATTTGTATTATGGGCTGAGTTTAAAATTAGTTTAATTTATTAAGCTTTTAATTAGGAGGCTGAGTCATTTATTTAAATTAAAAGCCCAATATGAGTGTGTTTAGAAAAATCAAAGTTAATTAAAAAAGGGGTTTTATTTAGTTTTGAATAAGGATTAGGATTGTATGTCTATATAAGGCTTATTAAACCTAAATTTTCAATCAGTTGTTTACGGAATAAAGATTTAACTTTTCTTCATTGTTCTCTTATGAACTATGAGAATTGCATCAAGATTTTTTCTTGGTTTATCAATCTTGACTTATCTCACACATTCTCATATCTTTCTTGGGAGTGGCGTCTCTATATCTTTGGTTCTTGATTTTCTAATCAACGGGTCAAAGATTTTCTACAATCTGAATTATCTTTCTTGGGGTTGTGTTTCAATTTAATTGTGGGTGTTGTATCGATATAAACGGGGTTCGCATCACTCTATGTACAAAACGATTATATGATAGTAACACCATCATTTTTTTTAATCAATTGCCTTTAAATTAATTAGATAAATAAAATTAAATTAATTAGTTTATCCCTAAATTTTCTATAATTAAAAATTATAGTTATCCTAAAATTTTAATCAATATAATCAATTTATATAAACTATTCAATTCATAACATAATAAACTAACAATGACAATAACTAAATTTTCCTTAATTAAAAATTATAATAAACCTAAATTTTTAAACAAAATAACCTCTCAAATTTATAAATTTTACAAAATAACATAATTAACTTGAAGATGAATTGTTGATGTTGACACAAAGATGGAATGGAACCAAGTCTAATAATATAAATTAATAATTAAATTAGTACAAATTTTAAAATTAAATAAATAATTAAATATGTAAAATTCTTAAAATACATACCTAATAAGGAGATATATGGAGGATGGAGTTAACAAAAGTTATCTTTTGTTTGTTTCGACTATATGTTCAAGTGAAAAAAAAAAACAAAAAAACAAAAAAAAAAAAAAAACAAACAGAAACTAAAATGGATTGGAAGTAGAATCACAAAAAATTAGGGGCAAAAACAAGAAGTCAATGACTATTGACCAATCAAAATATATGGATCAAAGCAAATAGGCGTGGGGTGAGGCTTAACTGCACTGCAAAACAAAAACATTATAGAGGAAGTGTAACACCCCCTATTCGTCCTTCCTCCGGACGAATCCAAAGGGCACTGCCTTTCTTTCCTTTTTACAAAAGCTTTATTTAGAAAACAATATATTTCATTATTCAAATCAAAATAGAGAATTTCAAACTTTACAAAATGATTTAAATCATTTTATTTTATGTGAAAAAATTGCAAGAGTTTCTCCTAAAATTTGAACTTACCCAACCTGTTACAAATTTATCATGTTCATTTTCAATGCAAATTTTCCACAAAACAATTTTCAACAATTGGAACCAAACTTAGTTTGGTTCAACATATCCATATACACAACATTATTCAAAATTTATACAAATTGGTTTTCTTTACAAAAGTTCACACTTTAAATACGAATACATATACGGATGCATGTATATACAAATTAAATTTCTTATATACAAAACCAGATATGATATCTACCTAAAATAAGGATGGATGGATGTGACTAGATAGACTTGCTACAGATGAGCTTGCTCTTCAGTCTTTGTCCTCCTGGCACGATCTATTATTTGTGCATGGTAATTCCAAAGTGCTAAATATATTTGCTTAGTGGGTTTACACTAAATTCGAAATTACAATTTTTGAATATAAAAATACCATACAATAAAATAAATAAAAATTTTAGTTCAAAATAAATTAACAAATTTGTTCTACACTTTTTTAAAAACCAATTCACACATACAATTGTACAACTTGTCTAAAACATTTTTCAATGCTCTTTGTAAACACTGACATGATACCTTAGACTGGAAAACAGGCTTTCTAACATCGGACACTCGATGCCTATCTGCCGAATCACATCACACATATACATCAATCATCTAGGACCGGACACTCGGTTTCTCTCATAGTCCATAAATTAATTATTTTGATTTTTATTTTAAAGCATATTGATGCAGTATTACTATAACAGCCTTATTGGCACGCCAAATTTCAATCTTCACCTACCAATATTTAGGTTTATTAGGGCTCCTTTAATGTTTCTAATGTATACATTTTAATAATCACAATTTCTTTTCAAATAAAAAAATTCCATTAAGCATTTAAACAAACCACATTAGATACCCAATTTCTCCATTTACTCAACATAACCATTCTTTGATATCTCAAAAACAAATTTCCATCCAATAATTCAAAACAATTTTCACAAAACAACATCATCTCTACTTTAACCACATTCGGCCAACATCACAAAAATTCCATATTTACTTCAAAATAACCATTTCATCTTATACAATTTTAATCATAATATCAAACAACATCCAAAATCAATCAATCTATGAAAAAAATTTCCATTTTTCTCTGTAAGGGATAGGCTCACTACACCTTCCACAGGTGCCGAACGCCCGACCCACACCACCTGGGCCTCGACTCATGATGGATCCCCCACAAGGCTGGTGAGTAGGTTTATTGTCCCTCAACCTTCTGAGGGTTTTGTTGGATAGCCCACGCCTCCCTTGCCACTCGAACCCAAGACCAAAGATATATAGTCAATTGGGAAACATGATAAGTACCATTGTGGCTGGTACCATCTAAGCTAGCTAAGATGGTACCAGCCATGCTTCCTAAATCTATTTAGGTCCTCTGGGTTTTGGGTTCAAGTGGCTGGAGAGGCGTGGCCAAGGCTAGAAAATCCAATGGAGACCAGGGGACAGTTCTTGTTCCGGTGGTTAGGTCCTAGCCACTTGAAGGCAAGCCTCAACCGAAGCCGATCGATGGCCGGTCGAGGCTGGGGCCAGGGTCGACCGTTACAGTCATTAAGTCGTCCAATACATGTATGATAGATGTTATCCCTCACTTTACGTGTGTGTTGAGTATCTCCATCATGTATGACAGATTTCCCTAAGTACTAGCTGATGTAGATTTTCGATTACAAATATTGTATACTGAGATTGATCATTCTTAAAAGAGATTTACAGAATACCAGATTTGTAGAAAGAGATTCCAAGAAAGTTTTTCACATTATAGATTTTCAAATTTTATATTATTAAAATTATAAAGATAATTTATATAGAAGTTTCCAGTTTTACCACAATATGAGATTTATGTTCAATTTTATTTTAGATATGAATTTATATAAGTTATTGAGAAGTATTTATTATTACTTGAAATATGTTATATTTTATTTAGAAATAATTTTAGAAATGTTATATCCATTTATTGGGCGTTAGCGCTCACTCTTTTATAAAACCCATTTTTTCAGGTATCCATCAAATGTTCGTGCAAATTATTATAGATGGTGAAAAGGGTCATATGATAATAAACAATTAAATTTGTGTATATTATTTCTTAAATGCATTTCCAGAATAGTTTTATAGATGAAATATCATTTCCAAAGTATTTTATGAATATTTTATATATTCAGTAAATGGGTCCAACAAAAGAAACATATATAATTTTGATTGGTTCAAATTAAATTTTATAAAGCGACCATCAAAATTATGATGATTTTTCTAAAAACTTTTTGAAAACTTCATATTTCAATCAGAAAGACCCCAGTTTTCATGGGATCCTTCTGGATTCTAGAGAGGAGTTGGGATAAGTCCTGTCAATTAATTAGAAGTAAATGTTTTAATTAGTTAATTGATTTTATAAATTATGAATTATAATTTATATTTGGATTATAAATTATGTTTTACAATTGACTTGAGAATTTATTATGGATACGTAGTAGAATTTCAAGTAGAATTTGATGTTAATAGTTTGACTTTATTATAAAAAAGATTTCAACAGATTTTAAGTATTATTTATTTATTTGTGTTTCAATGTATATTTAGAAAGCGATGTATTTATATTTGTATACAGAAAATTGTTTAAGATTTGAAGAAAGAAAATAAAAATGATTTTAGAACACCAAGATTGTACTCTACCTTCAACGGTCAAACAGGCTATACATGTGTGAACCTAAATTTGCCCAACACGTTTATGACAGATGTCTGGCGAGTCATTGAGTTGTTGGGAGAGTCATTGAGTCGCCTAAAATGTGTAATACAGATGTTATCTCTTACTTTGCATGTAAGCCCTCAAATTTGATTTTACGGATTTCCCAGATATAGTCCCTAAATAATTATTGGAGACCCTAAATAGTTTATGGATATGCTTAAGGTCATAGAGGACCCATAGAGATCAATTTAAATTCGATTGGAGATTAAACGGAAAGATAAAATAGTGAATGAAATTGAGTAAATATTTAAGGTGATAAGGGACTGCATTGGAGATAAGTTTTAATAATTGTGGTCAAAGTACGATTAAGCTAAAAGTCAAAGGAGGAGACTAAAATTTTAGCAGGACGTGACCGTCATTTTGAGGGTTGTTTGGGGAGGAAAATAGAAGCCAAAAGTTTGTCTAAAAATCTAAAGAGAGAGAGAGAGAGAGAGCTGTCGCCGAGAGAAGAGAGAAGAGAAGAGAAGAGAAAGAAGAAGAAAGAAGAAAAAGGAAGAAGAAGACTGCCGACGTCCGACCGCCGACCAGCCTCCGTCGTAGCGTCGACCGACGACAGAACATCCCGCGAGCAAGCCGAGTTGAACGACGACTGAAACAGATTCGCCGACCGCTGCTGCGCGACGCCAAACCGAATCAGACCGAAGCCGATCGAGCTGTCGCCGAGCTGTCGCCGAGCTACAGAATCGACCGTCGACCAGAGCAAAACGGCGAGCACTTTACGCGTGACTCGAACTCAACCCAGAACGGAGCGAAACCGAGCTGAACGGCGACCAAACTAGCTCATCTCACGCGACGAAACTGATGCCAATCGACAGCGAAACCGCAGCAGATCCATGGAGGAACCGAGAGGGAAATAGAGAGGAGAAAAAGGAGAAGAAAACCCAGCCCAGACCAACTCCAATCAACACCTTTTTCAGCTCGAAATCAAGCTCAAAACAGTGTCGTGAAGTGAGATTGGCGAGGAAGAAAGAGAAGCTCACGCGGAGGAAAAGAAAGAGAAGGCTCAGCCCAAATCAGTTTGTTTACTCTTCCAATCCAGTCCCGAATCAAGCTCAATGTGAAGAGGAAGAAAGTGATTATGTAGGGAAGAAATCGGGTGAGTTGTTTAAGTTGAAATTGATGATTTAGTTGATGATTGAGTTGACTTCGAAGTAGATTTTATCGCGATTCGTTATTGGTTGATTTTGAGTAAAAATAAGTTGGAAAACAAGTGGATTTAAGTATATTGGGAGCTTAGAGAACTAAGAAAATGTCAAAGAGTTAGAGAGAGACTAAAATGCGCAATAAACTAGTTTAAAGGGAAATTTCATAAATTGACCCTTATGGCATCCGTTGAGTGTTTGGACGACCCTAATGAGTTTAATTAGAAGTATTGAAGCTATTAAAAGCGAAAGATTAAGATTAGAAATCAAAATGGAGAGTTGCGCGTAAAAAGGATCATATAGGGATGATTGTGTAATTTCAAGTTTCCAGAAGTGACGTGAACGTAAATTTATGTTTCCATATGTTGTGTAAGTGACGAGAGCGCTCGAGGATCGAGGCGAGAGGAGTAGGGGCTCCGCACATGCCATTTTCAGTCAACAGTTTTGTGAGTGAGTTTTATTTAAAGATTTTAAGAATATTTCAAATTATCAAGTTTGATTTGATAAGTAACTACATGAAATTATTTTAACTGCATTGATATGAGCATGAGTTTTACTTGAGATGAGAATGCAAATTTATATACATTTAAATAGTTGTTGAAATGAAATTTCAAAAACTAAGTTTTCAAGTTTGAATTGAGAAAATGAGTTTTAGTGCTTAATGCACTTAGAAAATGAGTTTAGTGCTTTACGCACTCAGAAAAGAGGTTTGTGCTTTTGCACCAGAAAGTTAAAGTAGAAAAGAAAAAGTGTTTTCAAAACCAGAAAGTATCTCCTCAGGGATGTTCAGAGATTACAGACTAGTTTAGACCCGATCGGTCTATCCCACTTCAGTTGGCATAGTTCTGGGGAGATATAAGTCACTAACCAGGGGGATAAGTGTCAGAGTCTATCAGTCGAGTCGCCATTACTGATTTGGGGTAGTGTTTCGTGTGCTATGGTTAGCGTTGAGAAATTCCGCACATGGCCACGAGATGTCTCAGAGCAGGCGAGCTATGGTTAGCGTTGAGAAATTCCGCACATAGCTGCGAGATGTCTCAGAGTTGACGAGCTATGGTTAGCGCTGAGAAATTTCGCACATAGCCGTTAGATTCGAGAGACCCCAGATTTAGGGATACTATGGTAATTTTAAAGATATCAAGAAACAGTTTTAAAAAGAAAAGCAGATTTGAGAAAAAAGGAAATTTTATAATTATTATTTATGATTTACAGTTACAAGTTTTGTATTTAAATACTTGCTTGTGTTTATACATGAATTCTCTTATTTAAGTTAATATTTAAGAGATTTAAGCTTGAAACGTTTTAAAAACAAAGAATAGTTTTCAAACGTTTTCAGAGGAGGACGTTTTGAAAATCAGATTTTTAAAGAAAAGATAAATTATCACTCACTGAGCTTTTAGCTCATTATTTTCTGTTTTTATACAAAAACCTCCTCAGGTACTCTCAACAGATAGCCGAGTAGTAGCAGTTACCTCTAGTGGGCGAGCCAGCGCGACACGACGTTATTTGATCAGTTCATTTTGTTTCATCAGTTATATTATCATGTAAATCTCTTTTAAAGTGTATAAGTAATTTGAAATTTGTAATTATTCGTTTATAATTGTTTTTAAATTGCTTTTGATTTAAATGTGGTTTATTAAATTGTGTTTGGATTTTATTGAGTTGAATTGAAAATTTACATGCATGATTGAGGCCTACGGGCAACCAGAAGTTGGGTTGATGATAAATTTTAGTTGAAGTGTTGTTTTTCTATAAACAGGTTTTTCTGGAACGTTAAAAATGCAGCCGTTATGCTACCGAAATTTTATAAAAAAAATGAGTTTTCAAAAAATGAATTTAAAATTAAAAATAAAAAATTTTCCTACGCGTTTTCAGTTTTTAAAGAAAAACCAACCCAACTATGTTTTAGAAAGTATCAAGAGTTTAGGGTTCGCTCCACGGGTTTCGCTTAGCCCAACGAGTCGGGTCTGAGAGGGATCCGTTGGAGTGTCCGGTGTGATCTACCGGATCAGAGTTAGAGGTATCCGGGTCGAGTCGCATCACTGCACGTGTGTTAAGTATTTCTATTACGTATGACAAATTTCTCTAGGTACTAGTTGGTGTAGATCTTCAAATTACAGATTTTATATACTATGTTTGAGTAGTAAAGAAAGAGATTTACAGAACACTAATTTTAAAGAAAGAGATTTCAGAAATAGTTTAAAGACAATAGTTACAAAATATATTTTATAAAGTTATCAGAAATTATTCATACATATGGTTACAGTTTTATTATGTTATAAATGATTAAATTTAGTTTTGTAGTTAAGATATAAATTTATATAAATCATTGAGAAATATTTATTATTATTAGTAATATGTTATAATTTATTTAGAAATATTTTTATGAAAAATTATATCTACTCACTGATTATTAACGCTCATTCTTTTACAAAACCGATTTTTTTTAGGTTTCCGTTACATGTTCATCCATATTAGTGCATATCGTAAGAAATGCCACATAATGATGACAAAATGTATTAATAATATTTTTAAGTAAAAATATTTTGGCATAAGTGTATATTATTTTTAATTAACCAGACTTTGTCATTGTGTTTTAAGAATAGTTTAATAGATGAAATATCTTTTTCAAACATTTTGTGAATATTTTATTTATTCAACACATGGTCCAACACGAGAAATGTACAGATTTTTGATTTGTTGAATTTATATTTATAAAGCGACTATCAGATCTATGATGATTTTTCTAAAGGATTTTTCGAAGAATCTAGATTTCATTCAGAAAGACCCTAGTTTTCACGGGATTCTTCTAGACTTGAGAGAGGAGTCGAGATGGGTCCTGTCAGTTGCATCAAATGCCCCATCTTCCACATTTGAAAGACTACTTATGCGTGCATCCTTACATGGAGTAGCTCCATTTACATGGGAAGTTTTGGTCATTGATTGATGAAAATGGATGAAAAGAACATGAAAATCCAACATAAATTTATCAAACCAAAGATTTTTAGGCCTTCATTCCAGCACCAAAATGTTTATGTTAAACTTGGTCAACACATGAATTAATGCAAATTGAATGCTAAAGGTGAATGAACGAATGTAATTATGGTGAAATAGTAAGATAATAATGATGCAAGAACAAAAAGTAAAGAGAATGAAGAATTTTTAACATGGTTCGGCTCTTTGAATGATGTCTATGTCCACAGTAAACTCATTTCTTAAAGGGAAGACTGTTTTCCTTTAGAGTTTCTGTCGGGACCCACATCGAATCCTCCTATGGAACGCGATGGGAGTCCTGAAGCACATCGACGAAACTCAATCGAACCCTCACTCTGGCTCAAAAGGGTCTCGTGGAGGTACCGCTCTCACTTATAATTTCTTTTCTCGTGGAAATGGGTGTAAATATTTTTTTCTTCTTTTTAGTATACGTTTCAAAATAGGGTTATAAAAATTTTAGCATCGTAATGGCTGTTTTTCTAAAAATTCCATCTTGCAAAAGTTTAGAAAATAGGTACACTTATATAACAACCAAATTCTCAACTTCTGGACCTAAGACCCTCTTTTCCTTTTTTCACAAATAAACCAAAAACATGCTTCAGTTTAAAATAAAACTTGAAAATCATTTCAGTTACACAGAAGTATACTATACATGTCAAAATATAATATTTACAAAATATACATCAACTTATGATTAGTGATGCATGAACATGATATTTCAACATAAGCAAGTGCAGTTGCATCGTGTCTTTAGCCTACCTACACGTCCAACGGAGCACCCTCTTATGGGCAACTCATACCTACACATGGGGAGGATTTTCAAAAACATTAAAAGAATGGTGAGTATTTAACTCAGTTAGTGGGTAAACTTTTTAAGTTATAATATTTGTTTTCTAAATATGTATCCTCTCAAAATAATTTGGAAAACTAATAATTTCCTCATAACTTTTATAAAACTGTAAAACTAGCATATAAATATTATTTTATTGCTCGAAAACTAGTAATAACTTTCTTAAAATATAAACTTTCTTGTTCTCTAACTTCACTTCTAATCACGTGTTTTTTTTTTTTTCCTTTTTTTAAAACTCGTCGAGGCAACCCAGAGAAATTTGTTCTTACGTGATGGTACATATAAGCTGCTGTTCCAGGTGTCTGTTCTACAGTACGGGATTGTTCTGTTTTTTTGCTTTAGCTAAATGTTTATGCATTCTTCTGCAAATCTCTAGCTCCTACTTCACTTATTTATACCCTTCATTTAGCTAACCAATTGCCCCTCAAGTTTGACACATAATTACACTTCATGCCCTTAGCTTATCTTGCCCATGTTGCCTTTAAACTATCACCACAATGTCAATCATGTCCTTGGTCACATTTGTTTACATTTTTATTGGTTCAATTATCTCTTGCTTTCTCACTTTCCTTCTTCTCAATTTTCTCTAGAATCATTCACTTTATAGAATCCTCATTTTACTTGACTAAAATACCCTTAATCTATCCTCCGATTGACCATTAACTTTTAGTCATAAGTGTTTGCATGTTATTGGTCAATGACTTAATTACTCACACCATTAATCTAAATCATGCAAATTAAAAATTTCATGACTACTAATCAATCACCACTTTAACCTTAATGTGTCATTTCTTATTGGTCCATTCAAGTTCACATGGATTGTGTTTCTTGATTACTAATTTCTTCATGTCACTCTCATTGGATTCCCATGCTTATGAATTAAATTCCCTTCACCTCTAAATAAATTCCAAAATATTCCATGGTCATCTAATCATCAAATTGACCATATAATACTCTAATTAGGTGTCTCAATTCTAAATTCCAAGCTTTGAAAAAAAATTCAATTGGATTTAAAATCATCCATAACCGTTAATCCTCCAACAAGGGTATTTCGTTCGACTATCTTCGGAACTCTTAAAATCTACTCAAACAGACTCATTGTTACTCCGTTTTAGTTTCATTAGACTCCATTACTCATTTTATAAATTTTTGATTCTCCAGGGTCTATATCATAAAATCGGTATTCATATTGTTACTATTCACTAGAAATTACTATTTATCAGAAAAATTTTATTTTTCATAGAAAAGAAAATTTTGGGTTCTACAATTCACCTCTCCTTATAAAAATTTCGTCCTCAAAAATTTAAAAACTTACTTGTCTCAAAAAGGTGTGGATATTGGCTGTGCATTTGCTCCTCGTGTTCCCACGTAGTCTCTTCCATTGTATGGTTCCTCCACAACACTTTCACCAATGTAATAATCTTATTGCATAAAACCTGCTCTCTCCTGTCAAGGATCTGAATTGATACCTTTTCATATGTCAGGTTCTCTTTAAGTTCTAATGACTGTTCTGTCAAAACATATGAAGGATATGCTAAATACTTGCGGAGTGTCGAGACATGGAATACATTGTGTATTTTGGAGAGTTCTGCTAGCAACTCAAGTCGAAACGCCACTTTGCCTACTTTGCCAAACACCTCATAGGGACCAATGTAACGTGGACTTAACTTACCATGTCGTCCAAAACGGATTATCCCTTTCCATGGTGATATCCTCAAAAATACCATGTCCCCAACCTGGAACTCCAAATCCTTCCTACGCTTATTTGTGTAGCTTTTTTGTCGATTTTGGCCAATTTTCAATCTGTCCGAATAATCTTGATCTTATTTGTAGTCATCTGCACAAGCTTGGGCTCAATTAATTTTCTATCGCCCAACTCATCCCAACATACCAGCATCCTGCATCGTCTTACGTAAAGCGCCTCATATGGTGTCATGCCGATACTGGCCTGATAATTGTTATTGTAGGCAAACTTGATCAACGACAAGTGAGTATCACAACGCCCTCTCATGGATCTAAGCATATCCTCCAAAGTTTGAATAGTATGCTCCGACTGCCCATTCAGCTGCGAATGACATGTTATGCTGAAATGTAATCGAGTGCCTAAAACTTTTTGTAGAATTGGCCAAAACTGGGATGTAAATCTTGGAACTTTATCTGACATAATCAACATTGGAGCCCTATGTAATTGTACAATTTCATCTACATACAGCTTGTGATGCAAACCCTATATATATCGATACGACACCCACAATCAAATTGAAACACAACCCCAAGAAAGATTAAAACAGGTTTATAATGAAAACTTTGACCCGTTGATCATGTCATTCAAGAACCAAAATTATAAAGAATTTTGACCCATTGAATATATGATAATCAAGAACCAAAATTATCACAAGAATGATATTGACGCCACTCCTAAGACATAGATGAGAAGGTGGGAGATAAGTCATGATTTCGATCGCCACAAGCATAGCTTGATAAGATCACATGTTCAACAATGAACAAAAGAGAACTCTGACTCTGACTTTGACTTTGACTTTGACTTTTCCTAAACACACTCATATTGGGCTTTTAATTTAAATAAATGACTCAGTCCTATAATTAAAAGCCTAATAAATTGAACAAATTTAAAACAATCCTATAATACAAATTAGGCCCAATTTATATCAAACAATTAAATAACAGCCCGATTGCATTATAATTGACACCCAAGACTCAAGATTTTCTCAAGATTAATGTTCTTGGACTTGTTCTTGAACTTGAATAATATTGTGAAGCCTAATAAAGTGCAATTGCATTCAATTAGTGTCCCAAAGCCTTCAAGATTAAGTCCAATTGCCTCGTTGTCCAATTGTCTCATTGTCCTCCATAATTACTATCTTGGTTTCCATCATTCCCGCTTTCCTCAAAACGATTTGTCCTCAAATCGTGAAATCTGTAATGTTGTCCAAGGGACTTGATTGAAACCTGAAAAGAATGTTAGAGAAAACCACACTCGCTCCCTCACGTGTTTCACTTCACTTACTCACGTATTTATCACTCAAGACTTCCTGTTCACGCTCAATCTTTTCATTGTTTTTTTTTTCTTGATCTAATTTTGTTGCTTCATTCCTATTTGCATCATATAATCTTCAATCTTGCATCCATCATCTTGGGTTCTTGATTGATTTGAGTGTTATGGTTAGAGTCAGAGTCAAAGTTAGAGTCATAGTCAATTAAAAATAGGATTTTATTTAGTTTCCAATAATGTTTAGGATTTTATGCCTATATAAGGCTTATTAAACCTAAATTTTGAAGGAAGTTGTTGATGGAATAAAATAATTAAGAGACTTGTTTCTCTTTTGTTCATTGTTGAACATGTGATCTTATCAAGCTATGCTTGTGGCGATCGAAATCATGACTTATCTCCCACCTTCTCATCTATGTCTTGGGAGTGGCGTCAATATCATTCTTGTGATAATTTTGGTTCTTGATTATCATATGTTCAATGGGTCAAAATTCTTTATAATTTTGGTTCTTGAATGACATGATCAATGGGTCAAAGTTTTCATTATAAACATGTTTTAATCTTTCTTGGGGTTGTGTTTCAATTTGATTGTGGGTGTCGTATCGATATATACGGGGTTCGCATCAACTTGGCTAATCTATCAAGGGAATATGTACTCCCGATGGGTAGGAAATGGGCAGACTTCGTAAGTCAATCTACTACTACCCATATGCTATCATATCTGTTTTGTCTTCGCAGAAATCCTACCACAAAATCTATTGTAATATGCTCTTATTTCCATTCGGGGATAGGGAGTGGTTGAAGGAGTCTTGCTGGTTTTTGGTGTTTTGCCTTAACCTGCTGACATATCAAACACCTCGACACAAACTTAGCTATCTCCCTCTTTATAACTTTTCACCAATAATGCTCTTTCAAGGTATGGTACATCTTTGTGCTTCCTGGATGCATAGCATACGCTGAGGAGTGGGCTTTATCTAGAATCTTTTTCGTAAGTTCAGCTAGGTCTGGCACGCACAATCTTTGACCTATCACCAAGGTACCATCATCTCTCAATGAAAAGTCTTCACGTTGACCTGATTCTACCTTTTTTCTTATTTCAACCAATTAAGGATCCTACATCTGTGACTCTCGGACTCGATCTACTAGTACCGGTCGAACCTAAAATGTAGCTAGCAGTGCGCCTATATCCATTGTTTCCAATTTGACTTCCAAAGATCTCATTTCTACCAACAATAGAATGTACCCTGCTCTTATGTGTGCCTGATGAGAGTGTAGAATGTCACATTTTTCTCTCTTAATGTTTAGTCTCTTATGCTTATTTGGTGCCTAAATGAACTCACTATTCTTATATTTTGATTTAGAATTCGAATGGAGACATTAAGAGCAAAACAGAGCTTTTTGGGCGATTTTAGACAGTTTCGACATCAGTTCGTAATCTGGACATAACTCTCTCATCTGAGCTCCGATCGAGATGATTCAAAATGATATGGAAAGACAAGAAAGAGTTCTACAACGTTCATGTTTTGAGTTTTGAGAGATACTAGCTGCATCAAGGTCAAAATCGGGCTTAACGTTGCCGCACCTGCACTGTTGGTGTTCTGGAATGTTACTTAGCTTGCAAGTTTGATGTGTTGACTTGAAGCAACTTATTTTTGGAAGCTTCCAAATCTGATGCACGAAAATCCCAACTGAAATCACAACTTTCCTTCTAGTGTTGAGGCTATTTTTATTTTTTTCCTTAATTAGTTAAATTTGAATTTTGTTATTTTAGGACAATGTTTAATTTGATTAGCAATTTTTTTGGTCTCTGAGAAGGGCATTGCCGTGTATAAAATAGAGGAGAAATCATTAGACTGGCATCTCTTCTTCCTTGATCTCTGATATTTTTCTTCAAGTTTTTATGATGCCCATGCTTGGCTAATTTTTATAGTTGGTCGAAGGAAACTGAAGCCTCGGAATCAATAAAATTGTGAGATCTAATCTGTTTTTATTGTTCAATTTACGCCTTTGGTATCGGATATTCTTCTATGCTTATTTTCATGATTGTCTCGTTTAATTACTAGGAGGCCTACTAGTTTATTATGCGTTGCAATCTATTGCTAAGTTAGATATCAAATTCGTAATTGTTTGATCTCTCTAATTTATGAAGCAACTAAAATTTAATGAATTGCTGCATCAGAAATTATTAGATTGTAGGAAGAACGTTCGACTAAATTAAACGCAACCGCTTGAGCTTGTGTTGTTTAGCTTCACCGATTCTTTCATTCTTAAGACTACTATTAAATTAAACCTTTAGTGCTTGTCTTGGGTTATTTAATAGTTAGAATTGGTTAGATCAACTGTTTTCTAATTAATTGCAATTAAGGAGAGATAGGAAAAAATAGTTCCAACGGTGAATATTTTAGGTGTGAATTGATATATACTTGCATCGATGATCAGTTATAAAATTTCGAGGGTGGATGTTGACTTAGACCAACGTTTGTTCTTTTGATTGATTTCAATATTTCAATTTGAATTGTTTTTTTTTTTTTTTTTTGTTGTTTTTCTTAAAATTGTTTTTATTATACTCAAATACCTCTTCCCCATCCTTGTTCGTGTAGCATAAAACTAAGCTAGATACTCTCTATGGGAACGATCCTTACTCACACCACTACATAAATTTTTAGGAGTATAAGTTTAATTTGGTTGCCCACGACAGCACACCAAATTTTGGCACCGTTGCCGGGAAGGTTTTCTAGTTGAATTTTGTGCTTTAGCATAGGACTTTTATTTATTTATTTTTATTTTTGTTTTATTTTTGTTTTTTTTTTTTTTTTGTTTACCTTTTGTGGTTTATTAGAGTTACCTTCATTGTTTATGACTATAACTCGTTCTTCTAATCAAGGTGATTTGCAGTACGATCCAGAAATAGAGAGAACTTTACACAGGTTAAGGAGAGAAGCTCAAAGAAATTCTGAAGAGGAAAAAGTCATGGCTAGAAATCAAACCTTGAAAGAGCTTGCTGCCCTTGATTTGAATCAATAGCCCTTATGCATAACATTCCCTACTTTAGATGCTGCTACTACTTTTGAGTTGAAATCAGGACTGATACATCTTTTGCCCACTTTTCATGGCCTTGCAGGTGAAGATCCTCACAAGCATCTAAAAGAGCTTCATGTGGTATGTACAAGTATGAAACCCACAGGGGTGAATGAAGAACAAATTAAATTGAGAGCCTTTCCATTTTCTTTAAAGGATTCGGCAAAGGATTGGCTTTATTATCTACCATTCGGAAGTATTACCTCATGGAATTAGATGAAGAGGTTGTTTTTGGAGAAATATTTCCCAGCTTCAAGGGTGGCCACCATTCGAAAAGAAATTTGTGGGGTAAGGCAATACAATGGAGAATCCCTACATGAATATTGGGAACGTTTCAAGAAATTATGTGCAAGCTGCCCCCAACATCAAATTAGTGAGCAGCTACTTATTCAGTATTTTTATGAGGGCCTTTTATCCACCGATAGGGGCATGATTGATACTGCTAGTGGAGGAGCTTTGGTGGATAAAACTCCTGAGGCTGCGAGAAATTTGATAGCAAATGTGGTAGCCAATTCTCAACAATTTGGCACCAGGCTTGACTTACCATCAAAGCATGTTAATGACGTAAATATTTCTTCCATTGAACAACAAATTGCGAGTCTAACTTCTCTTGTTCGTCAAATGGCTGTAGGTAATAAGCAAATAGTGAAGGCTTGTGGGATTTGTTCGGTAGAAGGGCATCCAACTGATATGTGCCCAACTCTTCAAGAGGAGCCTATTGAGCAAGTGAAAGCAGCGGGTGGTTTTCCTGGACAACCTCAAAGGAATTATGATCCCTATTCAAGTACGTATAACCCAGGATGGAGAGATCACCCTAATCTTAGCTATGGGAATTCGCCTATAAATCAGCCTGCAACTCAAAACCATCCAAGTTTCCAGCAATATAAGCAACCATATCCCCATAGACAACAACTGAGCCAAACTTCTAATTCTGGTATGTCTTTAGAAGATATTGTTAAATCTCTTGCCACTAACACTTTACAATTTCAGCATGAGACAAAACAATTTCAACAAGAGGCGAGGGCTAGTATTCAAAGTTTGGATAATCAGGTAAGCCAAATGGCAACTACAATTAGTCGGTTAGAGGCACAAAGTTCAGGGAAATTACCCTCTCAAACAATAGTAAATCCAAAAGAAAATGCTAGTGCAATTGTTTTGAGAAGTGGTAAAGAGATTGAGATTCCAGTAAAGACATGCCCTGCATCATCGAAGCAAGAAAGGGAGAAAAATATTATTGTAGACAGGAACATTACAGATGATGATGATGAACCTAAGCGCAAGTTTTTGCCTCTTTCTGACTATAAACCAGTAGCCCCCTTTCCTCAAGTTTTAGCAGAATCTAGAAAAGATGAGCAGAATAAAGATTTATATGAGACTTTTCGTAGATGTGAGGTAAATATTCCACTCTTAGATGTTATTAGACAAGTACCTCGTTCTGCTAAATTCTTGAAAGAAGTATGTACAATTAAGAGGAAATAACAACTTAAAGGATGCGAAAATGTGAGAGTAGGAGAGAATGTTTCTGCAGTTATTCAAAGAAAACTCCCTACGAAATGCAAAGATCCAGGTATGTTTACTATCCCTTGCACAATTGGTAACACTAGATTTGAAAAGGCCATGTTAGATTTAGGAGCTTCTATTAATGTTATGCCATATTCTATATATGCATCTTTGAAGCTTAGACCTTTGAATAAAACTGGTGTTGTGATTCAATTGGCTGATAGATCTAATGCCTATCCGAAGGGTGTAGTTAAGGATGTTCTTGTGCAAGTTAATGAATTATTTTTCCCTGCTGATTTCTATGTGCTTGATATGGAGCATAGTGATCAAACCACTCCTATTTTGTTAGGAAGACCTTTTTTAAAGACATCCAAGACTAGGATAGATGTTCATAATGGCACACTTACCATGGAATTTGACGGTGAAATTGTTAAGTTTAATATCTATGATGCCATGAAATATCCTAGTGATGATAATCCTATTTATTCTATTGATGTGATTGATTCTTTAGCACAGGAAGTTTTTGAACTTGATGGAAAAGATGTATTGGAAGTTGTCATTGGTAATCATCTTGAGAAAGAAAATGAGGAGTTAACTTTGAGTATTGATTTGCAGGAAACTGTTGCAGTGTTGAATGATTTTTCAAAGTTACAACTGTCAGGTAACATTTCTTATATTGCATTACCCATTTCTAATGAGAAAACTTTACCCTCTGTTTTGCAGGCCCCTATTCCAGATTTGAAACCTCTCCCCAGTCACCTTAAGTATGTGTTCATTGGGGATGGAAAAACATTACCAGTGATCATCTCCAGTAAACTTAATGCACTACAAGAAGAAAAACTTGTGCAGGTCCTTGAAAAGCATAAGACAGATATTGATGGAAAAGATGTATTGGAAGTTGTCATTGGTAATCATCTTGAGAAAGAAAATGAGGAGTTAACTTTGAGTATTGATTTGCAGGAAACTGTTGCAGTGTTGAATGATTTTTCAAAGTTACAACTGTCAGGTAACATTTCTTATATTGCATTACCCATTTCTAATGAGAAAACTTTACCCTCTGTTTTGCAGGCCCCTATTCCAGATTTGAAACCTCTCCCCAGTCACCTTAAGTATGTGTTCATTGGGGATGGAAAAACATTACCAGTGATCATCTCCAGTAAACTTAATGCACTACAAGAAGAAAAACTTGTGCAGGTCCTTGAAAAGCATAAGACAGATATTGGGTGGACAATTGCGGATATTAAAGGCATTAGCCCATCTACATGCATGCATCGTATCTTACTTGAAGAAGGGGCAAAACCTTCCCGTCAACCGCAAAGAAGATTGAACCCGCCCATGATGGATGTAGTGAAGAAGGAAATTCTTAAACTTCTTGAAGTTGGAGTGATTTATCCTATTTCGGATAGCAATTGGGTTAGCCCAATTTAAGTGGTTCCTAAAAAGACTGGAATAACTGTTGTGAAAAATCAAAATGATGAATTAATTCCTACCCGTATTTAGAATGGGTGGCGGGTTTGTATAGATTATAGAAAACTAAATGCTGTAACCCGCAAAGACCATTTCCCGTTACCTTTTATTGATCAAATGCTTGAACGATTAGCTGGTCATTCTTACTATTGTTTTCTTGATGGTTATTCAAGTTATTTTCAGATTGCAATTGCTCCGGAGGATCAAGAAAAGATGACTTTTACATGCCCATTCGAGACTTTTGCATATCATCGCATGCCCTTTGGCCTTTGCAATGCACCAGGGACTTTTCAAATGTGTATGGTTAGTATATTTTCAGATTATATTGGAAGTATCATAGAAGTCTTTATGAATGATTTCACAGTTTTTGGAGACTCTTTTGATAATTGTCTGCATAACCTTGCACTTGTTCTTCAAAGATGCATAGAAACTAACCTTGTGTTAAATTCTGAAAAATGTCATTTTATGGTTGAACAAGGTATAGTTTTGGGTCATGTTGTCTCATCTAAGGGAATTGAGGTAGATCAAGCTAAAGTTGATATTATTCAATCTTTACCTTATCCCATTAATATGCGGGAAGTTCGTTCTTTTCTTGGACATGCAAGTTTTTACCGAAGATTCATCAAAGACTTTTCCAAAATAGCATTGCCTTTAAGCAAGTTGCTGCAAAAGGATGTGGCTTTTGAGTTTGATGAGGTGTGTAAAAAGGCGTTTGATAAGTTGAAGGAGCTGTTGACTTCTACACCGATTATCCAACCCCCAGACTGGAACATTCCGTTTGAAATCATGTGCGACGCAAGCGAGTATACTGTAGGCGCTATTTTGGGTCAAAGAATTGGAAAAGCATCTCATGCCATTTATTATGCTTCAAGGACTTTGAATGATGCTCAGAGAAATTACTCTACCACTGAAAAAGAACTTTTAGCTGCTGTTTTTGCTTTAGAAAAGTTTCGATCTTATTTGCTTGGTACTAAAGTCATCGTTTATTCTGATCATGCAGCTCTTCGTTATTTGATGACAAAGAAAGAGGCAAAACCAAGGTTAATAAGATGGATACTTCTCTTGAGTGAGTTTGATTTAGAGATCAAAGATAAAAGAGGGACAGAAAATTATGCTTCAAGGACTTTGAATGATGCTCAGAGAAATTACTCTACCACTGAAAAAGAACTTTTAGCTGCTGTTTTTGCTTTAGAAAAGTTTCGATCTTATTTGCTTGGTACTAAAGTCATCGTTTATTCTGATCATGCAGCTCTTCGTTATTTGATGACAAAGAAAGAGGCAAAACCAAGGTTAATAAGATGGATACTTCTCTTGAGTGAGTTTGATTTAGAGATCAAAGATAAAAGAGGGACAGAAAATTGTGTTGCAGATCATTTGAGTCGTTTAGTTCATGTGGAGGATGAAATTCCCCTACAAGAAATGTTTCCTGACGAGCAATTGTTCTTTGCAAGTGTGATGTTACCCTGGTATGTAAATATTGTAAATTATTTGGTTACTAATATGTTACCTCCTGGTTTGTCTAAGGCTCAAAGGGATAAGATCAAGAGTGATGCCAAATACTATGTGTGGGATAATCCATACTTGTGGAAGCATTGTGCAGATCAAGTGATAAGAAGGTGCGTACCTGACAATGAAATTATTTATATTCTCACCTTTTGCCATTCTTATGCTTGTGGAGGTCACTTTGGAGCTAAGAGAATAGCAAGAAAAGTGCTAGAATGTGGTTTCTATTGGCTTTCTTTATTTCGAGATTCATACTCTTTTTGTAAGACATGCGATCATTGTCAGAAGACAGGTAATTTATCTCAGAGGAATGAGATGCCTCAAACCCCCATATTATTTTGCGAAATTTTCGATGTTTGGGGCATCGATTTTATGGGACCATTCCCTGTATCTTTCAGTTATGTTTATATTTTGCTTGCTGTTGATTATGTCTCAAAATGGGTAGAAGCTAAAGCTACCAGGACTGATGATTCTAAAGTTGTTATAGATTTTATCAAATCTAACATATTCTCCAGGTTTGGAGTTCCTAGAGCTTTAATAAGTGATCGAGGCACTCACTTTTGCAATCGAATTGTAGAGACTTTGCTGAAAAAATACCATGTGACCCATAAGGTGTCAACTGCCTATCATCCACAAACCAGCGGACAAGCAGAAGTGTCACATAGAGAGATCAAGTCCATTCTTGAAAAGACAATCAATCCAAATAGAAAAGATTGGAGTTTGCGCTTGGATGATGCCTTATGGGCATATAGGACTGCATATAAAACGCCCATTGGCATGTCACCTTATCGGTTAGTATTTGGGAAACCATGTCATCTTCCAGTTGAGTTAGAGCAGAAGGCTTATTGAGCTATTAAGAGTTTCAATATGAAGATGGATGAAAGTGGAGAACACAGGAAATTACAGCTACAAGAGTTAAAGGAAATTCGCAATGATGCCTATGAGAGTGCAAGGATTTACAAGGAAAAGACGAAGGCTTTTCATGACAAGATGATCTCTAGAAAGGAGTTTACAGTTGGTCAAAAAGTCCTTCTCTACCAATCACGGCTGCGTTTGTTTCCAGGTAAATTGCGTTCTCGTTGGATAGGACCTTTTATTGTTACTAATGTTTTTCCTCATGGTGCAGTAGAAATTCAAAGTTTAGCAACTTCCAAGGTGTTCAAGGTGAATGGCCATAGACTTAAACTTTTCTATGAAGGTTTCCAAGTAGAGAAGGTGGCGCAATTGGATCTTGAGGATCCAATTTATTCTAATTGAAAAAGGAAGCATTAAGTCGAGCTAACGACAATAAACAAAAACGCTGCTTGGGAGGCAACCCAAGGGAAGTTCATTTCTTTTTTTCCTCTTACTTCTGCATTTATATTTTAGTTACTTTGCCTTTTCTTTACATTTGACCTTACATTGGGGACAATGTAAGTTTTAAGTGTGGGGGAGGGGATTTAAGTGTGTTTAATTTGTAAAAAAAAAAAAAAGTAAAAAAAAAAACAAAATATTTATACTCTTTGTTTTTGTGATTTTCAACGATTTTTGGTTGTGTATGTCATAAGCAGGAGTCAGTTAAGTTTGAAAAATTCATAACATAATTGAATAAATAATCTTCTTTCCTTGAGAATGGTAGTGACTAAATTCAATAGACAAAAGCTGGTGAGATTTTGAGCCTTTAGACTGACACATTTATATCAGTCTCACTATTTTCTTTTCTGTGTGATATTCTATCATGGATTTGTTTCTCTAGAACTTGCCTTGATTCTCTTTGAGATCGTATTGACACATGCATGCGTGAACATGATTAAGGCCCTCTTTGTTATAAGCTACACGAGCCAAATAGCCTACCTTGTAATTAATTTTTTCCTTTGTTGAACCCCTTTGAGCTTTATTGACCTTTGTTTTTTTTTTTTTTTTTTTGTGAATCACATTACAAACTTTAAACGCGAAAAGAATACCTTTATCCAAGCCGTAGAGCTAGTGGAGCATTGTTCATCATTATGATATGTATGGATTTGCAAGAAATAAGTGTGGGGGTGTCTAGATTTGCAATATGGCTTTGACTAATGGAATGGAATATGTTTTGCTTCTCAATTCATGAGTTCCACTATTGATGTAATTTTGAAAAAAAAAAAAAAAAAAAAAAAGAAAAAAAAAAAACCAGAGCGATGAAAGGAAATTGCTTTTAATATTACAATCTGTCCATGATCATATTTCCTCATAAAATTCCAAGAAAGGAGGCCATTGATATGTGATGTATAAAAGAGAGGGAAGCTATGCAAAGAACTGCTCCCTGTTGCGAACGAAAAGTGTTCCTTTGAACGATCTTTTTTCAATGCAGGAGTGTTACATGATTTAAATGCGTTCAAGCCAAATTGAAGAAGTTGCTGAATGGAGTGGTTGTTATTACATGAGTGATATATTTGAGCTTGAGTTGATTCATTTTTTTTTTTTTTGCTTTACTAGTTTCTATGGCTTTTGAGCTACATTCCCAATTATTTCCCACCTTGACCCTAAACCATGTTACAACCTTTGAAAAGTCCTTATGATTCGAGTTATACATGTGATCACAGTGGTGGAGAATGAGAAGATATGCAAGCTTATGGTAGATCATTTCCATTGGAATGAATGTGAGCGAAACATATACCCTTCAAACACATGAGAGTCGAGTGTTTGTTTCTGTGAGGGTCTACGTATTTAGTTTATTCCATCGTCAAAATGAAATGCTTACTAAGTAATTGTAAGTTGTTTAAAAATGTTTGTTCATGATATGTTATGAGTTTTGAAAAGCTTGGTTATTCTTTGCTGATGGCATTACAACCTTGGTATTTTTGGGAAAGTGAATTTGAGTTTTGCACGAGGACGAGCAAAAGTTAAGTGTGGGGGTATTTGATGAGAGTGTAGAATGTCACATTTTTCTCTCTTAATGTTTAGTCTCTTATGCTTATTTGGTGCCTAAATGAACTCACTATTCTTATATTTTGATTTAGAATTCAAATGGAGACATTAAGAGCAAAACAGAGCTTTTTGGGCGATTTTAGACAGTTTCGACATCAGTTCGTAATCTGGACATAACTCTCTCATCTGAGCTCCGATCGAGATGATTCAAACTGCTATGGAAAGACAAGAAAGAGTTCTACAACGTTCATGTTTTGAGTTTTGAGAGATACTAGCTGCATCAAGGTCAAAATCGGGCTTAACGTTGCCGCACCTGCACTGTTGGTGTTCTGGAATGTTACTTAGCTTGCAAGTTTGATGTGTTGACTTGAAGCAACTTATTTTTGGAAGCTTCCAAATCTGATGCACGAAAATCCCAACTGAAATCACAACTTTCCTTCTAGTGTTGAGGCTATTTTTATTTTTTTCCTTAATTAGTTAAATTTGAATTTTGTTATTTTAGGACAATGTTTAATTTGATTAGCAATTTTTTTGGTCTCTGAGAAGGGCATTGCCGTGTATAAAATAGAGGAGAAATCATTAGACTGGCATCTCTTCTTCCTTGATCTCTGATATTTTTCTTCAAGTTTTTATGATGCCCATGCTTGGCTAATTTTTATAGTTGGTCGAAGGAAACTGAAGCCTCGGAATCAATAAAATTGTGAGATCTAATTTGTTTTTATTGTTCAAGTTACGCCTTTGGTATCGGATATTCTTCTATGCTTATTTTCATGATTGTCTCGTTTAATTACTAGGAGGCCTACTAGTTTATTATGCGTTGCAATCTATTGCTAAGTTAGATATCAAATTCGTAATTGTTTGATCTCTCTAATTTATGAAGCAACTAAAATTTAATGAATTGCTGCATCAGAAATTATTAGATTGTAGGAAGAACGTTCGACTAAATTAAACGCAACCGCTTGAGCTTGTGTTGTTTAGCTTCACCGATTCTTTTATTCTTAAGACTACTATTAAATTAAACCTTTAGTGCTTGTCTTGGGTTATTTAATAGTTAGAATTGGTTAGATCATCTGTTTTCTAATTAATTGCAATTAAGGAGAGATAGGAAAAAATGGTTCCAACGGTGAATATTTTAGGTGTGAATTGATATATACTTGCATCGATGATCAGTTATAAAATTCCGAGGGTGGATGTTGACTTAGACCAATGTTTGTTCTTTTGATTGATTTCAATATTTCAATTTGAATTGTTTTTTTTTTTTTTGTTGTTTTTCTTAAAATTGTTTTTATTATACTCAAATACCTCTTCCCCATTCTTGTTCGTGTAGCATAAAACTAAGCTAGATACTCTCTGTGGGAACGATCCTTACTCACACCACTACATAAATTTTTAGGAGTATAAGTTTAATTTGGTTGTCCACGACAGCACACTAGTGCCACTGAGCTTGTGGGTCTTCTACTCAATGCATTAGCTACTATATTTGCTTTTCTTAGGTGATACTCTATGGTACAATCATAATTCTTGATCAATTCTAACCATCTCATCTGCCTCAAGTTTAATTCTTTCTGAGTAAATAAATATTGGAGGCTCTTATGATCTGTGAATATCTAGCATTGAACTCCATACAAATAATGTCTTTAGATCCTCAGTGCAAACACCACGGTAGCTAACTCTAAATCATAAGTTGGGTAATTCTGCTCATGCTTCTTTAATTGTTTAAAAGCATAAGCTATTGCCTTTCCATTTTGCATCAAAACACAACCCAAACCCTATTTCGAGGCATCACTATATACTACAAAGCCCTCATTTCCTAATGGGAGTGTGAGTACCGAAGCTGTAGTCAATCTTGCCTTCAGTTCATTAAAACGCCTCTAACAGACATTTGACCACTCAAACTTAGTTTCTTTTCTTGTGAGTTTCGTTAATGGGATGACAATCTTGGAAAATCCTTAACAAACTTTCTATAATACCCTGCCAACCCTAGAAAACTCCTAACTTCTGTTACGGTGGTAAGTTGTTTCCAATTTACAATCGCCTCTATCTTTTAAGGGTCAATACTGATATCATTTGCCGAAACAACATGTCCAAAAAATGTGACTTTATCCAACCAGAATTGACACTTGCTGAACTTGGCATAAAGTTGCTGCTCCCCCAACTTCTGTAAAACTAATCTTAGGCGCTCTGTAAGCCCTTGATTCTATTTTATGGTTTATCTAGTAATAGTCCCTAAGCAATATTTTGAGGTCCTAGATGATAAATGAAAGTTTTCATGAATGTAGGAAATTTTTAGAAGTCGATTGAACCCAAGGGAGATTAAATGAATAAGTATAAGGGTAAAATAGAATTAAGTGATTATTAAGTGTAACATCAGGGACTAAATTGAAAATAAATTTTTATATTAGAGGTCAAAATAAAATTAAGCAAAGTTGAATGATGAAAATCAAAATTTTCAAGACATGATGGCCATTCTGAAAAAGTCCATAGTATAAAAGGTGAAGCTCTCTCACAATTTGCACACTTGAAACGCCAAAAACCGTGGAAAAGAAAGGGGTGATTCGGCCAAGCATAGATGAAGGGGAATAAGTTGGTTTCACTCAATTTTCAAGTTCCTAATCAAGATTCTAAGTTAACCTAAGCTAGAAGAACAAGTTTGGAGCAAGATCAAAGCCAAACCAAGGTTAGTTTCATGATTTTTGAAGTTGTTTCAATGATGTTAGTGTTGATTATTTAGTTGGAATTTGATGTGGGTTTTTATGTATGATTAAAGTTGAGTTTTGGGAGACCTAAAGCAAGTGTAAATTACATGGAAATCATTAAGTTTGATGAGCTAGGGATTGTATGGGAGAGACCATAAATTTGATATGAGATGGTTTTAATTGAAATATGTTGTAGATTAAGTGTTTGATGAAATGTCTTAGTGAATTAAAATGAAAAATTTGAATTAAATGGATTTGGTATGTGTTAGGCCATGTAAGGCCATAGTGAGGGAAGTATGATACCAATGTCATTTGATGTTTTAAGCATGATTCCATGTTGAATTCACGATAAAGAAACCTATGATAAGCTTATGAAAGTGTTAGAAATCAAATTAGACAACTTGTATTTTATAGCCTCAAGTGAAGGGCAATAGTGGTTATCATGTAATACCACTTCATGTATATGTTTTAATGTATTGTATGAGTATGTTTAAGTATGTATAGCATTAAGGAAATGAGAATTAAGATTAGGAATGAAAAATGGGAAGGTTGCCTATAAATTAGTGTCGAATAAAGGGTGTTTTAGCTAGAAACCTTCACCTGATGACCGTTTCTTTTCGAATTAACTTTTGGACCAATTTAAGTGTGAGTTAGGGAGATGAATGGAGCAAGAATTGAGAAAAGAAAATCAATGGGGAGAGCCCCACATAGCATTCAGCCAAGGATGTCCAAAAATATCATTTTTCGTTTCGAGCTTTAGAAAATTATTTTGGGTATATGAGGTGTTCCTAGTTGAGAATAAGTAGGATTCAGGGAAAGAAAACAGAATTTTAAAGCTTCGATTAAGTTGAAACCGAGAAGGGAAGTGTGTAGGCAATATAGTTGTTAAATGAATTAATTGAGTTAAAAGCATTGTAATGAGTTTTATGAAGTTAAGTTTAGCCTATTCTAAGCTAGAATGTGATGTGTAGGTGAATAGCAAGCAAGCGGAGCATGGCAAGGCCATTGAAGCTCTTAATACCAAGCTTGAATAAGGTGAGTGCCACATTCGCTTTAAAGTGTTTGTAATTAAATTTTAAAATTTATGAGAAAAGTTCTATTGTGAGTGCTCAAACCATTTTGGAAAAGTTTGTATTGGTTAGCAAGCCTTAAATATTTTATATTGTATTTGCCATTTTGATATTTGAAATGAGCATTTTGATTTATATGATAGTTTGTACGAAAAGTTAGCATTAATGATTTCATAAGTATCAGCTTGTTTAGAAATGAAATTTAAGTTTTAGTTTTAAGCCCTTTTAACAAATGAAGGTATGTTTTATGTTTAAGCAAATAAAGACAAGATTTCTAGATTCAAAGATTTGATGCAAAAACAAATGATAAATTGTTTATGTGAAAATTTATAAGAAAAAAGGTTTTATTATGTTAGCTTTAAATCTTGAAATAAGTACTTTACTAGGTTGAATGCTTTTGCATGATTTAAGATGAGCTATTTTGTGCTTTTTACACTGAGCCAAGGTATTTTGGTGCTTATGACACTTAGAAATGAGTTTTTCTGCTTACTTCACTTAGAAAAATGATATTTTGTGTTTTATGCACTTAGAAATGAGATATGATGCTTTATGCATTTAGAAATATGAGTTTTAGTGCTTATTGCACTCAAATAAGAGATTTTTGTGCTTATTGCACTAACAAAGTTAAATAAAAAGAAGTTTTCAAAGGCCATAAGTATACTCACCTTTATAAGATTAAGTTTTAGACCCGGCCAGTATATCCCACATTAGTATGGCAAAGTCCTGGGGGAGATGTGTCACTAACTTGGGGGGAAATTGAGTTTGTCATGTCGCCTCTACTTGTGTGCGATATTATCTCATATTATGGTTAGCAATGTAGCACTTCGCACATAATTGCGAGATGTCTTTATAAGTAAGTAAGTGTCATGGTTGGTGTCAATTCAAAATCGTCACGTGACTCCACGTTGATTAGCGTTAGCCTAGCTATCGCGTGGTTGTAAGCATTATAAGGTATGAATGGTGCTTTTAGAAAGCAAAGTAAGTATTTGAAGTATTAAAAGCGAAGAAAAGCACTTTCAGATTTTACTATAAGTAATTTTAAGTGTTTAGCACTTTGTATGCTCTGCTATTTATAAGTTTTATATGAAGTTTATGCAAATATGAAGTTTTTATAATTTCTTTATGCATATTTTGCATTGAAATATATAAGCTTTATACGAAGTTTTATTAGCTATTTTATATGTTTATTAAAATATAAGTTTTATATGAAGTTTTATGTGTGTAAAAGTTCAAAATGATATTCAATTTATAAGCTTTATATGAATTTTATGTATATAGGGGTTTATCGTTTTATATGCATGCTTTGATATTGAAAAAGATTGAAGTTGAGAAAATTTTAAGACAAAAATGCTTTATGTGAGCTTTATAAGCTTTATATGCATTTTGATGCTTTTATGAGTTTTATAAATTTGTAAGCTTTATGTGAAGTTTTGTGCTCCTATGCATTTTAAAGATTTTCCCTTCACGCTTTGAAATGGAATAAGCTTTGAAACTTATGAGAAGTTCTAAGAAATAGAAATGCATTTTTAAAAAGTTTTTAAGGAGGTATTTTAAGAAATAAAGCTTTTTAGTTGAAAATAAATATAAGCACTCACTGAGCGTCCATAGCTCATAGTTTTATTTTTATGTTAAAAAACCTCATCAAGTATAGAAGTGGGTGACCGAGGTCAAAAGACTCCTCCAGAAGAGTAAGTGGGCAATGACGCGATAGTGCTTTTGTATAAGTACATTTGCATATGTTGTAGCATTAAACAAGTCGTTTGCAAATATATTTTTGGAATTGTAAATGAGTGGTACATATGCATTTATGATATGAAAGTTTTGGTTACTTCAAATGAAATTTGTATAAGTTTGCAAATGACTTGATTTGTGACTTACTACTTTTAGTTTTGAAGAAATGGAAATTGTGAATTACGATTTGAAATGTATGTTTGTGGCTAAAAGAGAAGTCGGGTTGTGGTTGAAAAATATTGGAAGTGTAAATCTCTTTTATAGGTTATTTTGGAAATGTGTAAAAAAACAGTTGTTATGCGGCCGGTTTTTAGTTTTATAAAATATTCTAGGTTTTAAATTTAAAAAAAAAAAAAATTTAGTGTGAAAACCAAACCAACCTAATTATTATTAAAAACCAACCTAATTATTATTAAAAAGTAAGTTGATTAAATGAATTTTTAAACGAAAGTTTTAAGGGTTCGCTCCATAAATTTCTCTTAACCCGCCTAGTAGGATTTAGGAGGAATCCGTTGGGGTGCCGAGCAAGGCCCTCCGGATATAAGTATAGAGGGATTTGAAATGGGTCTTGTCACGCTCAACATGCTGCTCTTTACTGCTTGAGTACACTAATATGTTGTCTATGAACACTATAACAAACCTCTCTAAAAAATCATGGAATACTCGATCCATGAAATCCATAAATGCTGCTGGAGCATTAGTTAGCCCGAAAGGCATAACCAAGAACTCATAGTGTCCAGAGTGCATCTTGAAAGCGGTTTTGGGAACATCCTCACCTCTAATTTTCAATTGATGGTATCTTGACCTCAGATTTATTTTAGAGAACACCTTTGCTCATTAAAGTTGATCAAACAAGTCATCAATCCTCGGGAGTGGGTAATGATTTCGTACAGTTACCTTATTCAACTCACGATAATCAATACACAGCCTTATACTCCCATCATTTTTCCTGACAAATAGTACTGGTGCTCCCCAAGGAGATACACTCGGCCTGACAAAACCCTTATCCACCAATTCTTCTAATTGAACCTTCAGTTCTTTCAAACTCGGTGGGTGCCATTCGGTAAGGTGCTCTGGAAATGGGCGCTGTCCTCGGAATTAAATTAATTTCAAATTCAATTTCTCTATCTGGGGGTAAGCCAAGAAGATCCTCTAGGAACATAGCTGAAAACTCTTTAATCATCAGAATATCCTCAATCTGTGCCTCTCTCTCTGTCATATCTATCACATAAGCCAAATAACTTGCATACTATTTTCTCAACATCCTTCTCAACGGAACACTACATTTGACTCCACCAGTGTACTAAGCTTAACTTCCTTTCGGAAATAATCCACGGTGGCATGATGCATAGCTAGCCAATCCATTCTTAGTATGATATCAAAGTCATATATGTCCAACAAAATCAGATTAATTGGAAAAGCTCTACTCCCAATCACTATATCATTATCCCTGTAAACGATCTCCACTACTAACCTGCCTCTAGTGGGAGTAGTCACTATTATACTGCACTCTAAAGGCTCTAACTCCATATTAGCCTGCCTAGTAAATTTTTTAGAAACAAAAGAGTGCGTAGCTCTAGGGTCTATCAAAACATATGCATCCTTGCCAAAAACTATCACTGTGCCTATCACCACATCGGATATAGCCTCAACATCCTGCTGTGTCACTGCAAATACCCTAGCCTGTGAATGTAGTCTCCCTGACTACCCTTTAGATGAGGCGCATCTACTTGCATCTCTGCTAGGCTGACTAGAAGTTCTTGGTCCTCTCATCTGTTGACCTTTCCTATCCTGAGGCTCACCTCTGCTGGTCTGTCCCTGAGTCACTGATCTTAACTCACCACTGTCCCCAACGACTCTCTATAGGCATTCCTTCATATAGTGTCCCTCCTAACCGTAGTGATAGAACCTGTGATACCCATATAACACTCTCCCCGGTGGAGTCTACCGCATCTCTGACACGACCCTAATCTACTCTGGATGCCACCTCTGCCCTAAAACCCTAACGGTGGCCTCATGGAACCCTGACTTGATATGGCTCTATAACTCTGCTGCTTACTACTAGACCACCTAGATTTGCCTCAAATCTTAGGGGTTTTGCTGGGACACCCTAAATACCATCCTGAACCCTGGCCGCGCTTTTGTTTCTGCCTTTGCTCTTGGTCACCCAGCATAGTCCAAGGCTACCTTTATTGACCGCCCATACTCTCGATGATCTACGACTACTATATATGCCTTGATATTCGAATTCAGGCCTTGTTCGAACTTACGACACCTATTCAATTCATCATCTACTATAAATGGTGCCACTCGTGATAGCTCGGTGAACTTCTTCTCGTATTCTTCAACTATCATATCACCTTGCACCAAGCTGTAGAATTCTTCTATTTTGGCATCCCTGTACGCCCTTGGATAAAATTCTGATAAAGTCTTCCTTGAATCTCTCCCATGTGATCGGACCTGTTGCTCTCCTCTTTATGAAGTCCTACTAATCTTTACAAAAGCCTTTAGTAAAAATGAAGCAATAGATACTCTTTGGGGATCAGTACACTCCATTTGCTCCAATACCTTCTCAGTATTGTCTAACCACTCAATTGCAACCTTCGGGCCCCTCGATCCGTCATAAGCATCAATACCAAATTTTCGTGCCCTTTCTACACTAGAGCCAGGTGCGCGCGACCTTTAACCCTATATAACTTGGGCCAATCTCTCTATCGGATCCAATCTGGGCTCTATTGCAAGTGGTTCCGATTGAGCCTCTGCTTGTGGATCATTCACCGATTTATTGACTTGTTACTCAACCTCTGGTGGAACAGGTGGAGCCTCAGCTGCGGCTTTCCGCGTGCGGAGACGATCGACACAACACGTGACTCAATTGCAATCAAAATATGCTAAATGGCGTGTCATGTATGATGTCAAAAAAATATACAAAAAACGAGGCTCTGATACCATCTTGTCAGGACCCACACTAAATCCCTCTGTGGAACTTGATGGGAGTCCCAGAGCACCCCGACGAAACTCAATTGAACCATCACTCTGGCTCGAAAGGGTCCTGTGGAGGAACCACTCTCACTTATAATTTCTTTTCTTAGGGAAATAGGTGCAAATATTTTTTTTTTCTTTTTAGTATACATTTCAAAATAGGGTTATAAAAATTTTGATAGCACAACAGTTGTTTTTCTAAAAATTCCACTCTGCAAAAGTTTAGAAAAAAGGTACACTTCTATAATAACCAAATTCTTAACTTCTGGGCCTCAGGCTCTCTTTTCCTTTCTTCACAAATAAGCCACAAACATGCTTCAGTTTAAAATAAAACTTGAAAATCATTTCAGTTACACAAAATGTACTATATGTGTCAAAATATAATATTTACAAAATATACATCAACTTATGATTAGTGATGCATGAACATGATATTTCAACATAAACAAGTGCAATTGCATCGTGTCTTTAGCCCACCTACACGTCCCCTTCTGATGGATGGCTCGTACCTGCACTTGGGGAGGGTTTTTAAAACATGAAAAGAGTGGTGAGTATGTAACTCAGTGAGTGGGTAAACTTTTAAGCTATAGTATTTGCTTTCTAAATATATATCATCCTAAAATAATTTGGAAAACTAATAATTTCCTCATAACTTTTATTAAACTATAAAACTAGCATATAAATATTACTTTACTGCTTGAAAACTACTAATAACTTTCTTAAAATATAAACTTGTTCTCTAACTTCACGTCTAATAACATGTTTTTTTTCCCCTGTTTTGAAACTCGCCAAGGCAACCTGGGAAACTTGTCCTTACGTGACGGTACATATACACATTACTAGGATTCGGGAATGCTACCATGTGTAGTCTTAGATGTGGGAAACTCTGGGGTCGTGATTCCCCTCCAGCATTAGGCAGATCTACACTACCATATACGTGCAGAGGGCAATACATTGACTCAAACCCTCAAGTGTGACTCTCCCAACCATCTTGCCATACACACATACGGTACTTCGGTCGAATATATTTGGGATTAGGGTAAACCAAAGACATTTATAAATCATTTCAATATACTTTAAAATCTCACTTGCACTAGGCATAAAAGTATATTGGTTTAATTCTATCTTTCTAAGGCAAAAGCCTAAAATTTGATAAATTGTTTTAACATGTCTCTTTTATGCATGCATTTTACTCAACATACTAAATTGCTTTACTACGAAAAAATATATACACTTACAACTTAAATTTGGAAAGTTACATGCATTAAAAAAAAAAAAACATTAACATACTAAAAATTTAATCAGTACAACAATTATAACTTGGATATAAAATCAACACTTGCAAGCATAAAGTGTCAACTAATAAAACTCATAAAAACTTTTAAAATAACCACACTTACTACTTACTTTCCAAACTAGCAAACCACTACTTCAAGTTCTTCCTTTGTGCTTCACTCCTGCTACACTTAATCCAAACATAATTTTCACTTAGAACTTTTACATGCATCAAACTAACAAACTCAATTTATTATTTGAATCCTAACCCTTCAACTTGGCCAATTGAAATTGATATAAATATACATGACTTTCTTTTTCATTTTTCTTGAATCCAACTAACTTAAATACATATAAATAAGCTTAAAACTCCATCAAAATCATCAAACATTAATGGAATCAAGAAATGTACACAAAGCTGAAATTTTTCATTTAATAGAATATCATCCATTTTCTTTTGTTTTCTTAGCACCTATCAACTTGAATCCATGCCAAAACATCATACAATTATATCAAAGCACTAAAATCACTTCAAATACACATAAACCCTAATCTAACCAAATATACTAGTATGCATCCATCAATCATTCATTTCATTTTCTTTCCACAAATCAACTTAAAATCATGCCAAATCTCATGTAAATTCTTCAAACACCAAAATCAATCCAATTATATCACCAAACTCCTCTTGGCCATACATGCATACCCATACATTCAAACCATTTTCTTTCATTTCCATGATCATCAGCCACATCAAAATTCATGGTAAATAAACTAACATCCTAAACAACACTAATTCACATTCAATTCAAGAGTTTCTTTTCCATTAGAATGCTTACCAATTGGTCTTGGGTCTATAGATTTGTTTTCCTCCAAGTGTGAAGCCTCCTCTTGGCCATAAATAAGCTGCGGTTCTAGGTGTCTCTTCTGTAGTACAGAACTATTCTGTTTTTTTGTTTCAGTTGAATGTTTCTGCATTCTTCTGCAGATTTATAGCTCCTTCTTCACTTATTTATACCCATCATTTAGCTAACTAATTGCCCCTCAAGTTTGACATATAATTACACTTCATGCCCTTAGCTTATCTTGCCCATTTTGCCCTTAAACTATCATCACAATGTCAATCATGTCCTTGGTCACATTTGTTTGCATTTTTATTGGTTCAATTATCTCTTGTTTTCTCACATTCCTTCTTCTCAATTTTCTCTAGAATCATTCACTTTATATAATCCTTATTTTACTTGACCAAAATACCCTTAATATATCCTCCAATTGACTGTTAACTCTTAGTCATATGTGTTTGCATGTTATTAGTCAATCACTTAATTACTCATACCATTAATCTAAATCATGCAAATTGAAAATTTCATGACTATTAATTAATCACCACTTTAACCTGAATGTGTCATTTCTTATTGGTCCATTCAAGTTCACATGGATTGTGCTTCTTGATTACTAATTTCTTCATGCCACTCTTATTGGATTCTCATGCTTATGAATTAAATTCCTTTCACCTCTAAATAAATTCAAAAAATATTTCATGATCATCTAATCATCAAATTGACCATACAAATACTCTAATTAGGTGTCTTAACTCTAAATTCCAAGCTTTGAAAAAAAATTCAATTGGATTTAAAATCATCCATAACCGTTATTCCTCCAAAAAGGATATTTTCATCCGACTATCTTCGGAACTCTTAAAATCTACTTAAACGGACTCATTTTTACTTCGTTTCAATTTCGTACGACTCCATTACTCATTCTATAATTTTTCGATTCTCCAAGGTCTATCTCATAAAATCACTATTCATATTATTACTATTCACTCGGAATTACTATTTATCAGAAAAATTTTATTTCTCTTAGAAAAAGGAAATTCTAGGTTCTACAGTTTCTGCTAGTTTTTTTTTTTTTTTTTTTTTTTTTTTTTTTGTGGTTTCTTAGTATCATTGTTTTTTTATACATGCGAATGACCTATTTTCATAGTATTAGAATTCCTTGTTTACATAAAATTAGATCACTAAAATATAGGAAATGTTGAGATTTCTTTCCTGCTTTACATTGATCTTCATTAAATGTGTTACATTCAAATCAAAATATGACTCTAGCAACTTCCTTTTTGAAGTGATTCTTTGCTCAATGTAAGATCTTTCTTATTTTTGGAATTCCACACGATTAAAATTTTGTTTATGGGTTAAAGTGAATTTCTAATATTCCATACGGCTAAATGTGATTTTTTTTTTTCCCTTTAATTTGTGTTGTTATTTTTGGGGTTTGTGTCCTAAGAACTTGTAATTACGTAAACGGTTTTATAAATATTAATAAAGTATTCACTTAATTCAATTTATATAATTTTGCAAAAGATGTATATATCATGAGAAACATCCTTGATTACTAGTTTAATTTCAAACTAAGTATATAGTGTTATATAAAAGCGGATTTAATTTGAGATAAATAATCTAAAGAGTCCGTAGAAAGGAAATGAAGTTAGGTACTGTTAGTGATCAATCTACAGTTACAGTTAATTTCATATTTGGTATAGTAATCTTATCTGAGATTGTTCATATGGTGACATAAAAATGAAGACACCTTATATAATAAAGAGTATATAAAACTGAACCATGATAAAGATAAGTCTCTAACTAATATATGTTAAACTTAGAGATTCATATTTATCGACCGGATTATTATATATGAATTGATCTTAATCTTGAGTATATTATGGACTCTTGCTTGTTGAATTGTGTCCTTTGATTTACATGGGTAAGATCGGTGCAGATGTATGGTCAATAACTTTGTACTTTGGGGATATGATTTAGTAAATAACTGAAAACATTTTATAAAATAATAGAATCCACTCATTCTTATGAGAAATAGAGAAATGGTTCATTTAAGGGTTGATTTAGGCATTGAACAATAAGAGCGTTCAACTTTCTATTTATATGTAAATAGAAAGATAAATTCATAAATTGTTATGAATATTGTTCATTAGAGAATCGATGGTACTTAAGGATCAAGAAATAATTAAATGGGTAAAATGGACATTTTGAACTAGCTCTAATTATGAACTATTTGTGGAGGGTAAATCATATGTAATAATTAAATCAATGGACGATACAAATTTTAGATTGTATAAAAACATCTATAGTTTTGAGAGTGTAATAATAAGTTTTTAGTGGAATAACTCTAAGATTAATAATAGTAAATTAATTAATTAAAGAATTTAATTGATAATTCCAATAATATTAGAGCTCAAAACTGCAGGTTTATCGGGTCCTTTTGATAGCTTATTTCATTATAAGAAACGTGCATGTAGAATATTGTAATTGGACTGTCGAGACCCACACCGAATCCTCTTGTGGAGCTAGATGAGAGTCTTGAAGCACCCAGATGAAACTCAATCGAACCCTCACTCTGACTCGAAAGGGTCCCGTGGAGGTATTGCTCTCACTTAAAATTTCTTTTCTTATGGAAATGAGTGTAAATTTTTTTTTTTTTTTTTTTTTTATGTACGTTTACAAAATCAGTTTATAAAAAATTTAACAACATAATGGCTGTTTTCTAAAACTTCCACTATGCAAAAGTTTAAAAAATATGTACACTTCTATAACAATCAAATTCTTAACTTCTGGGCCTCAGGCCCTATTTTCCTTTAGTACAAATCAACCATAAATATGTTTCCAAATTAAAATAAAACTTGAAAATCGTTTCATTTACACAGAAATGTACTATACATGCCAAAAATATAATATTTACAAAATATACATCAAATCATGATTAGTTATGTATGAACATGATATTTCAACATAAACAAGTACAGTTGCATCGTGTCTTTAGCTCACTTAGACGTCTAATGGAGCACCTTTTGATTGACGGCTCGTACCTGTACCTGGGGAGAATTTTTTAAAAACATAAAAAAAGTTATGAGTATTTAACTCAATGAGTGGGTAAACTTTATAAACTATAATATTCACTTTCTAAATATATATTCTCCCAAAATAATTTGGAAAAACTAATAATTTCTTCATAACTTTTATAAAACTGTAAAACTAGTATAAAGCATGTAAATATTACTATACAGCTCGAAAACTAGTAATAACTTTCATAAAATGTAAATTTTTCTTGTTTTCTAACTTCATGTCTAATGACGTGCTTTTTCCTTTTAAAATTTGCCAAGGCAACCCAGGGAAACTTGTTCTTACGTGACGGTACGTATACACGTCACTAGGACTCAGGAATGCTATCATGTGTAGTCGCAGATGTAGGAAACTCTGGGGTCACGATTCCCCACCCCAACATCAGGCAAATCTACATTACCATATACGTGCAGAGAGCGACACACTGACTCAAACCCCCAAGTTAGTGACTCTACTCACCATCTTACCATACACGCATACGGTACTTCGCTAGGATATATTGGGAATTACGGTAAATCAATGGCATTTATAAATCCTTTCAATATCCTTTGAAAATCTCACTTGCACTAGGTATGAAAAGTATATTGATTTAACTATCAAATATTCCTTTATTCTAGTATATGATTTACAACCATAATATTATCTTTCTAAGGCAAAAACCTAAAATTTTATAAATTCCTTTAATATGTCTCTTTTATGTATGTATTTCACTTAAACATACTAAATTGCTTTACTACTAAAATATATATATTTACAACATAATTTTAGAAACCTACATGCATCTTTAGAAAACAATAACATGTTAAAAGTGTAAACAGAAAGATAATTGTTAGGGTTTCTACCCTAAGAGCTTGTAATATTGTAAACGGTTTTATAAATTTTAAATAAAGTATTCATTTCATTCAATTTATATATTTTGCAAAAATCGTGTACATCATGAGAAACATCCTTGATTACTGATGTAATTTCAAACTAAGTGTATAAGTGTTATATACAGGTGGATTTAGTTTGAGATAAGTAATTTAAAGAGTCCGTAGAAAACAAACGAAGTTGGGTACTTCATTTGTGGTAAATCTACAGCTGCGGTCCCTTTCGTATTTGATACGATAGTCTTATCCAAGACTATTCATGTGGTGACATGGAAATGGAGGCACCTTATATAATAAAGATTATATAGGACTGGACCACGATAAATGTAAGTCTCTAAATAATATCCGTTAACCTTAGAGATTTATATTTATCAACCAGATGATCATATATGAATTGATCTTAATTCTGAGTGTATTATGAACTCCTGCTTGTTAAGTTATTTCCTTTGATTTACATGGGTGAGATCGGTGTAGATACCTGATCAATAACTTCGTACTTTGGGGATATGATTTAGTAAGTAGCTGGGAACATTCTATACAATAGTGGAATCCACTCCTTCTTGCGAGAAGTAGAAAAGTAGTTCCCTTAAGGATTGATTCAGGTCTTGAACAATAAGAGCGCTCAACTTTCTGTTTATATGTAAACAGAAAGATAAATTCATAAGTTGTTATGTATTGTTCATTAGAGAATCAATGGTACTTAAGGATTAAAAAACAATTAGAGAGGTAAAACGGACATTTGACCTTGCTCTAATTATGAACTATTTGTGGAGGGTCAAATCATATGTAGTGATTAAATCAATGGACACTGAAAATTTCAGATTGTATAAAAACATCTATAGTTTTGAGAGTGCAATCTTAAGTTTTTAGTGGAGTAACTTTAAGATTAATAATAGTGAATTATTTAATTAAAGAGTTTAATTAATAATTCCGATATTATTGGAGCTCAAAACTATACGTTCATCGGGTTCCCTTGATAGCTCATTTTACTATAAGAAACATGTATATAGAATATTGTAATTGGATCGTCCAATTATAGGTGTTACATAAGTAACAAAAATTTGTGTTCACTTGGTATTTGAATAATATTGATTATTCAAATTATTTAATTATTAATTAAGAATTAATAATTATTTAATTAATTTTATAAGAGGTCTTGAATCCGATTCTTAGTGACTTTGGCATAAATTAATTATGAATTAATTTATTAAAAGTTACAAGTTCTATTTCAAAATATAATATGAATTAATTTTGAATTAATTATATTATATGGGACAAAAGTTTAATTATAATAAGATTAGGGTCAATATTAATATTAATTAATTAAAACCCTAATTGTTTGCGTATAAAAAGAAAAAGTTTCTTTTCTACATTTAGGTTTTTGGTTGTTGTCTATGTTTTTGAGAAAAACAAAGAGAAAAGAAAAAGTTTTTTTCAACAAATACAAAGAACAAGAATTTGTGTCTTTGTTCTTTATATAACCAAAAATCAAACACTCACCTCTTATAATCATTGATTTAATTTGATTTTTTTTAGAAAGAAATCAAAAAGTAAGTGAGCACAATTCTATATAATTGTGCTCACTCACTTGTTTTTTGGTTTCGAGATATATCAAGGAAGACAAGGTGGTAAGCAATCCACAGAGATCAATACAGAAGATAAAAATATGATTTTTATTTCTTTATATTATTTTATTTCATTGTTTTATGGATCTTGGATTCTTGAGTTTTAAAAAAAAGTTTTTGAAACTCAATGTTCCGCAAAATCCTTAATTTTAATGAAAAACAAATTGTTGATTTTTGTTTTTTCAATCCATCAAAAAGTTTAATCAATTCAACAATTATAAATTGGATATATAATCAACATTTGCAAATATAAATGATCAAGCAGTAAAACTCATAAAATCTTTTAAAATATCCACACTCACAACTTGCTTTCTAAACTAACAAACCACTCCTTCAAGTTCTTCCTTTGCCTTTCACTTCTCTTACACTTTAATCTAAGCATAATTTTCACTTATAACTTATACATGCTTCAACTAATAAACTCAACTCAAATTCAATATGTTATGAACACTAACTTCATATTCTTGACATACTTTTAAACTAACATTTTAACATCCATTTCTATTTATTTCTTTTGCACAAACTTACTAGAATACATGCTAAACACCATGAAAACACACCAAAATGGTTGGAATTTATTTTGAACATCACCAATCCACCTTGGCCAATTTCAACATATCACCCACTCAAATAAATTTCTTCCATTTTCATGGCTCCAATAACATTCAAACCATCCAAAAATTCATATAATATCCAAACATAAACTTAATAAACTCAGTTTTATTATTTGAATCATAACCCTTCAACTAGGCCAATTGAAATTAATATATATACACATGACTTTCATTTTTATTTTTCTTGATTCCATCCAACTTAAACACATATAAATAAGCATAAAACTCCATCAAACATCAAAAATCATTTCAATTATATCACCAAATTCCTCTTGGCCATACATGCATATCCACATATTCAAATCATTTTCTTTCATTTCCATAATCATCAACCCCATCCAAATTCATCTCATAATCATCTAATATCTTAAAATCAAACAATTAAATTTTATTAGAAGGATTATACAAAACCCTGACTCTTACCTTACTAATAATCTTGATCAACTTTTGCTTTAAACTTCCTTCCACTTCAAGCTTGATTTGAAAATAATCAACCTCTATTAATGTCAAAAATTCCATCAATTACTCAAGATATCATCAAACAATAAAAACCCATTAAAACTACCATGAAAATAACTCAATTTACTTACCAAATCTTTTTCACTTCTTGATTCTATATGGGTGATAATAAGGGTAAAAGATGGATGAAAACACCTTGGAACCTAACTCTTAACTTATTAATAATCTTGATCAACTCTTGCTTTAAACTTCCTTCCACTTTAAGCTTGATTTGAAAATAATCAACCTTTATTCATGTCAAAAATCCAATCAATTACTCAAGATATCATCAAACCATAAAAACCCATTAAAACTACCATGAAACTAACTCAATTTACTTACCAAATCTTCTTCATTTCTTCTTGATTCTATATGGATGATAATAAGGGTAAAAGATGGATGAAAACACCTTGGAACCTCTTCTTCTTCTTGATTCTATATGGGTGATAATAAGGGTAAAAGATGGGTGAAAACACCTTGGAACCTCTTCTTCTTCTTCTTTTTCTTCTTCTTCTTATTTTTCTTCTTCTTCTTCTTCTTTCTTCTTCTTCTTCTTTCTTCTTCTTCTCTCTTTTCCTTATTCTTTTAGTCTCCTTTTCTTTCTCATGGTTTCTCTCCTCTTGGCCAAATACTTCTCCTCTCTTCCTTCATTTCATTATTCACTTTATATATATAACTCTCCAAATGACCATTTTACCCTTAATCATTTCCTACAATATCAATCATGCCCTTATGTTACACATAGTTTTATTTCATTGGTTAATCACTTAAACTTTATAGTTGCATTTCATTGGTTAATCACTTAAACTTCATTCATTAATCATTTTTAATCAACTTAAAAATTTTCTTAACGACACATTTAGTCATCACATTGACCCCAAGGTGTCATTCGCTCATTGGTCCATTCACAATCACATGGATTGTGCTTCTTTAGTCACTAATCTCTTCATATAATTTTTATTTAATCATCTACCATATACATTTAATTCATTCATCTCTAAATAAATTCCAAAAATATTCCATGGTTATCTAATCATCAAATTGACCATACAATATTCTAATTGGATGTCTTAACTCTCAATTCTATACTTTGAAAAAAATTCAATTGGATTTAAAATCATCCATAACCATTATTCTTCCAATAAGGGTATTTTCGTCAGACTATCTTTGGAACTCTTAAAATCTACTCAAACAGACTTATTTTTTATTTGTTTCAGTTTCCTTATACTCTAATACTGATTCTAGAAATTTTTGATTTTCTGAGGTCTATCTCATAAAATCACTATTCATCCCGATACCATTCACTCAAAAATACTATTCATCAGAAAAATTTTATTTCTTCTAGAAAAAGGAAATTATGGGTTCTACATGGACCATCCAATTACATTTGTTATGTTAGTAGCAAAATATGTGTTCACTTAATTTTTGAATAATATTGATTATTCAAAATTATTTAACAATTAATTACTTAATTATTAGTTATGAATTAATAATTATTTAATTAATTTTAGAAGAGGTTTTGAATTCGATTATCAATAGTGACTCTGGTTTAAATTAATTATGAATTAATTTATTAAAGATCACAAATTCGACTTCAGAATATAAAATGAATTAATTTTAAATTAATCATATTTTATGAGGTAAAAGTTTAATTTTAATAAACATGAGTTTAATATTCATTTGGATTAACTAAAACCCTAATTGTTTGCCTATAAATAGAAAAGAAATAGTTTTCTTTTATGTGGAACTTTTTTGGTTTCTACTGTACATTTAGTGAAACAGAAAAGAAATTTGTTATTTTTTTGTCTATGGCATAACACAGAGAAGAAAAATTTGTATCTTTCTTCTCTATATAACCAAAATTAATACTCACCTCTTACAAATATTGTTTCGATTTTTCTGTTTAGAAAAGAAATCAAAAGTAAGTGAGCACAATTCTATATAATTGACAAGTCTCATTCTTTAGGCGACCTCCCGGGAACCTCACGATAGCCCTCCAACAGATATCTAATCCGGCTGGGAAGTTCCCATGAAGTTAAGCCATCTATTTTTCTTAATCTTTGCTATACTTTACTAAACTTTCTTTAAACTGCAGAAACGTGGGGAAAATTTTTCTTTTTCTTTTCTTTTTGTTTCTATTATTTACAAATGGATTTATGAAAATTCGGGTAGCATAACGTCAATTTTCTAAGCATGCCATCCTGCAAAAGTTTCAAAAATACTTTTAAACACTTTTATAGCAAATAAATTCTCAACTTTTGGGCCTCAGACCCTAAAATCATTTTCTACAATCTAACGACAATCATGCTTTTAATTATTATAAACTCAAAATCATTTTACTGAAACTAAAATTTCGATATAAAGTCTGAAACATTATTTACAATATATATACATAAAAATTCTTTATAAGTATATGTATTCATAAAACATAATATCTCAATAAACATCATGTCGAAGCTGGCCCACCTAGTCCTATGTAGGAGATCTGGCACTACGGGTAATTTATGTAAGCCCTTGACCCTATTTTATGGATTCCCTAATATTAGTCCGTAAGCCTTATTTACGAACCTAAGTGATCCATGAAAGTGTCCATGAATATAAAAAATTTTAAGAAATCAATTAAACTCAATTAGAGATTAAATAAATAAATATAAGGGATTGAATTGTAAATGGCCTTAAGTGAATTATTAAGTGGGACAAGGGACAAAACTAAATTAGGAGTGATATTTTAGGATCCTGTCGGAATTACGAAAGGATTCCGGATATTAATAATGGTTCGATCAGGATCCCTAGTGAATATCAAAGAGTTTAAAAAGATATTTTAGAATCCTAAAAGATGCTCTCAAAAAAACAATTCAGATTTTAAATCAAATTTACATCAATAAGTATTTTAAAGTTAACTTTGAGATTATAGGGACCCAAATTAGGGTATGGAATGACTTTTAGAAATTTCGGAGACTATAGGTAGGACGAGAGAAATTCGAATATAGGCCTTAAAAAATTTAAGGGAAGTTTCGATGAGATCTCAGAGGAACCCGTTAGGATGTTTTTGGAAAGCTCGTATTAAACGAAAATACGAAGAAATGTGCGCGATTGACACGTGGCAAAGGAATCAATACATGAATGACACGTGGCATGAAGACAAGATGCATGCATGACACTTGTCATGCAATGGAATGCATCTGTGACAAGTGTCACACATGCAAGAGTGCCAAGATTGTAAATAAATGGAAAACCAATGGCAATTTCAATTGTAAAGCAAAGTATATATAAGCCAAATCAATGGAAATCAAACAAAAGGAGAAGCAAACAAGGTTGTTGTCGTTCATTGAGAGAAATCAAACAAGAGAAGCAAGCTAAACCCGAGACCAAGAAGCAAAAACAAGAATCAAAGCCGAGAGCAAAAGAAAAAGCAAAACCGAGAGTGATAGAAAGAAAAAAAGAAGAAGTGTTCAGCCAAGGTGGAAATAAATGGGAACCAAGTGATTTCATGTGATTTTCAGCATCCAATCCCAGTCTTCAAGCTAATTCAAGTTAGATAATTAAGTTAGAAGCAAGAAACTAAGCTAAAAGAGGAGAGGAGGTAGCTCAAGGAAGCCAAGGGAAAGGAAAGAAAAAGGCTTGAGCTTCCATGGGAAGTGAAATAATTCAAGAACATGATGAAAAGGTAAAAAGGAAGGAAGTGGAACCAATAAAGGCTATTGGAGCCCGCTTAAGGAAACTTGAATCAAGGTGAGTGCTACATTTGATTTTGAAGCATTTGAAATTAGATTTGGAAATTTTAAGAAAATTTTATTTATAAGTGATATATATATTGTTTTGAAATGTTTGTGAGAGATTTATAAAGTCCATAAAGTAATAAGGAAATTTTTAAGAAAATTTCTATGATCCATGTTAAAATAACTATATGTACATATAAGTTTACGTTTGTTCTAAGTGGTTAATCATTCTGTAAATGCATTGTCATTTTAGTATTCAAAATGAACATTTTCGATTATATGATATTTTGTATTGAAAATTGTTACTTATGATTTTATAAGTATGAGATTGTTATGAAATAAAATTTAAGTTTTGAGTTTTAAGCCCATTTATTGTAAATGAGGCTACGTTTTATATTATGCAAAGAAAAGGATTTTTGATTTCCCTATAAATGATTTCAAGTATGTATTAATTTATAAGTTTTGTAATTTATATGATTTATATGAAGCTCATGCAAATATGAACTTTTATGGATTTTATATGTATATTTTACATTAATATATATGACTTATATGAGGTTTTATATCTAGTTAAATTCAAAATGATATTTTGTGCTTTTACACTAAGTAAAGAAAATAAAAATAAGTTTTCAAAGGCTATAAGTATACCCACCTTTATAAGTAAGTTTAGACCTGGCCGGTATGTCCCACAATAATATGACAAGTCCAGGGGCGATGCGTCACTAACTCATGGGGATTTACGTCTGTTGTGTCGTCTCTATTTTGTGGGATATTATTTCGTGTTATGGTTAGCGATGCAATATTTCGTACATAACTACGGGATGTCTTTATAAGTAAGTAAGCGTCACGGTTGGTGTCTATTAAAAGCACCACATGACTCCACGTCGGTTAGCGTTATTACAGCTTCCGTGTGGTTGTAAGCATTATGGGCTACGAATGGTGCTTTTCAAAAATTAAGTACTTAAGGTGTTAAATGCAAAGAAAAGTATTTTATATGCTTAAAATATGTTTTTACAATTAAATAAGATTTAAGTTTTTTAAAAGGGTTTAAGAAATGAGAATTTATTTTATACGTTTTATAATTTATGAGTTTTCTGTGAAGTTTTATGACTAAATTTAAGTTTTACGGATTTCTCATTTTAAGTTATGCATTGAAATTGATTTAAATTTTATACGTCTATAAGCTACGAGTTTTATATGAATCTTTATGTATGTGTAAGTTCAAATGATATTCAATTTTATAAGCTTTATATGAATTTTATGCATATACGAGTTGAAATTTTCATATGTATGAATTATATCTTAAATAAGATTTGGACTTTATAAGTTCTAAGTTAAATTGAGTTTTTATGCATATATGAAGTTTTATGTACGAATGAGATTAAGTTGATATGTGATTTATAAGTCCCATATGAATTTTTAGATACTTATGCGATTATAATTTTCATATATGTATGCTTTGAGATTTAAATAAAAATTTATGCTTAAGAATTTTATGTTATATGAGATTTTTACGTATATATATAAGTTTTATATACATTTTGATGCCCTTATGGATTTTATAGTTTTATAAGTTATGTATGAGATTTTATGTACGTATGTATTTTATGGATTTAACACTCACACTTACAATGAAATAAGTTTTGAGATTTATGAAAAAATTAAAGAAATATAAATGCATTTTAAAAAGATTTTTAAGAATGTACTTTTAAGAAATATAATATTTTAAGTTAAAAAGAAATTAAGCACTCACTGAGCTCCCAAAGCTCACTGTTTTTTGTTTTATGATAAAAACCTTCTCAGGTATCTACGTGGGTGACCGAGATCAGAAGGCTCCTCCAGAAGACTAAGTAGGGCAATGACACGACAGCGTTCCTGTATAAATGCATTTTCATATTTTGTATGTGAAGAAAATAATATGTAAAATATATGTTTAATATTAAATGAGTGGTCCAGATTCAATTAAGATATAAAAATTTTAAGTTTCAAATTGTGGTATGAAATTGTAAAGTATTTGATTTATGATTTTATGTTTTTGATTATTAACGAAATGGAAATTTGATTTATGTCATAATAAGCATGTTTGTGGAAGAAGTTGGGTTGGAAAAAATGAAACCATTTGGAAGTGTATTTTACTTTGTAGGTAATTTAGAAATGTTGAAAACGCAGCCATTATGCTGTCAAAATGTTTCATTAAAAAAAAAAATTCAACCCATTCTAGTTTTACAAAATAAGAAAAGATTTTAAGGGTCGCTGCGCGAGTTCCCTTTAGCCCATCTAGTAGGGTTAGGAGGAATCCTTTGAGGTGCCAAGCAGGGCCCTTCGGACGTACATATGGAGGGTTTCAGATTGGATCCTGTCACTTTATCCTGCACTTGGGGAGATTTTTCAAATCAAAATGGAAAATGTGAGCTAATGGAGCTTAGTGAGTGATGAATAATCTTTCTCTACTAAATTTTTTTTTTTCTAAAATACCTCCCAAAAATTTCAAGGAAGTTTCTAAATAACATGCTAAAATTACATATCTTTTTAAATAAATTTATGCAACTTATATGCATAGATAAAAACATAATAAAAGCACATATCTACTATTGAATGCATAAAAGATATAGTATACTAAAATCAATCATAAGTTCTTCACCAATCATTTAAAATCATTTCTTTCTAAATCTTTTCGGATCATAAAATCTATAATTTACTAAAAATGAAATCATATTTCTATATTTATGCCAAGCGTAAAATGGGAAAACTTCACTTGTGATGGCTAAAAATTATTTAAAGTACGGATTTCTAAAATATCATCAAGATTTAAAATTTATGTCATTTTCGTTTGACTATTTTTCTAAAATACACCAATTGGACCCAAAGAGACTATAAACTCATATGACGACTAAACTAGCACCGCATAATTTGAGTGAAATCTGATCACATGCCAACTAAACTAGCGCTGCGCAATGTGACGTCATGTGGCGACTAAACTAGCGCCACTCATTGTGACTCTAAAAGACCTCCCACCACCACAGAGTGGAATTTTACATTGCATAACGTGACATGAGATATCACCCTACTTGTGTAGAGGCGACTTGACAGACTCAGCCCCAACTCTGATAACTCTGAATGGAACGAGCCATTCATTCCCCCAATACTAGTGACACGCTCCTAATACTTACCACACACACATAGGGCTCTACGACCGAGTCTTTAACTTTCTTTTCTATCTTTTCCGTCAATTCCACATTGTCAACCCTCAATCTCACTTCCATATTTTCTAACACAGGTGGTCCATTGACCTTTAAAAACTTTCTTTTACTTTTTCAAACGCTAAAATCATTTTCTTTTGCTTGAAAATACCAAAAACTTTCTCTTTTGCTTTTGAAAATACTAAAATCATTTTCTTTACTTTTGAAATACTCAAATCTCATTAAATATTAAAATCTATTAATATTTTTACTCGGTATATAAAAGTAATTACGAACTAACATCTTTAAGATACTTGAAATCATGAATACTAAAACATGAAAACGTGCTACTTTTAATTGAATGACTAGAAACATTGCTTATATCACATACTTTAAAACATGTAAAATAAAAACATGCTTATCACTTTATCCAGAAGAGATTCACAACTAAAATCACTCTTTAAAACATCTACACTAAGAGCAAGAAAATAATTTATCAACACTTGAATATTGTAATTACAGTGAATTTACTAAGAAAATGCTTTAAAACTTAATAAAAATATCCATTCACTAGAATATATTATAAAACTTGAATGAAAATCAGATTAGATATACTAAAACATGCCACTCACAAGAATAACTATAATACTTGAATTGGAATTAAATTGCAATCTACTAAAATTCTCCACTCACCAAGGAAATTAATCAAATATAATCAATAAAACTCATAAAAACAGTTTTAAAAGTAACCACTCATTACTTTCTTTTCCACCACTTGAACAATCTCTTTAAAAACTCCATTCGTGCTTCCGCCTCCTCTACAAGCCATACATTAACATAAAATTTATTATAACTACCATTCAAATTATCCTTAACAAGTTATGTACAATACTATCTCATTCTTCACTCATCTTTAGATTAACATCCTAACATCCAAATTTCTTGATTTTTTTTACACAATTACGCTCAAACATCTACTAAACATCACTAAAACATATCAGAACAATCAAGTAACAATTGCACACCTACTTTTCATGGATGGCCAAGTACTAACCCATGACTTCGTATTCCATTTTCTTTCATTCCTTTGAATACCAATCAACTTAAATTTTTGCCAAAACATAATAAACCCATATCTCACATTAAAATAACTCAAGCTCATACACAAACATGACTTGGCCACATACTAGTATGCATGCCCATCCATTTATTTCATTTGATTTCCTTTCCATTTCACATTAATTTTATCATCCACACATCACATTTGATCAATCAACCCATCCAAACCATTCAAAAGCCATAATCAAACAAAATTACATAGTCATGGCCGAACACACCCTTAAGCCTATCAACTTCATTTTCTTATATTCTTTTCTATTCCAATCACTTCAATTTTATATCAACACATCATACAACTCATTCAAGCATCAAAATCAACACAACACATATACATATACATAACTTGACCCTACACTAGTATACAACCTAAATCTTCATACATTTGATTTTTCTTCTAATAAATCATCTCAATATCATATAAATTCTCACATAAACTCACCCATAACTCAAAAAATGTTTAATTACACCATAATTTTCATATTAGCCACGTACTAGTATATAACACAACAACTCATTCTATTCATTTTCATCAATTCCAATCACATCAATTTCATCTAAAATACTCCAATAATCATTCAAAAATCAAACATCCAACCAATTGAACTTACTTACAAAAATTACACCAAATTCCCATTTTGTTCACATACTAATATATACACAACTAATGCATTCTCTTCATTCCAAGCTAAATAATTACACTCAAATTAATGTATCAATTACACTTGAATTGTCATAAAATCATATCAATTAAATTAAAACACAATGTCATCATATATTTCCTCTAGTGGCCGAATTATATATATGTATATAATAATTAAGTTTTCTTCAATTTCTTGGAAAAATCAACATCAAAAACACATTCTCATGCTTCTAATGCTCTAACATAATTCAATTGAAGTTTTCCATCAACAATCTCATGAAAACCCAAACTTTAACTTACTAATTTTCTTGACCCATACCTGTTTTAAGTCTCCATCCATTTCTAAACTCAAGTTAAGTATGATTGGCCTTTACATAAACCAAAAATTTCATCAAGGATCATTCCATCAACTATCATGAAAAACTCATTTAACTATCATTAAAATAACTTCACTTACCTATTCGCTTCTTTGCTTTCTCCTTCAATCTTCTTCCTCTAGCTTCACTTAGTGTGTATCCTTCAAGATTGGCCTCAAAATCACAAGGAAATTTGCTTGATTCCTCCCTCTTCCTTTCTCTCTATGGTTTCTTCTTCTTTCTTTTATTTTTTCTTCTTTTCTTTCTTTTCTGGTTTCTGGTCTCCATGACTTCTCCAACTTCTTCATTTTATTGATGTGTAATCTTACATATTTGTCCCTCTAAATTACAATTTTTACCCCTTAAAATTTTAAAATTCCATTTTCTACCCCTTACTTTACACTTACTTGGTTCCTATTGTGCCATGTATCACTTTATCCACCACACGCCCTTCATGCTTATTCTTTTCTTGCCATATCACTCCTTATTCTTATCCTTTTGGCTTCGATTTTTCCAGAACGCCTGAATTCGACTTTTTTGAGACTTTTTCAAAATTTTACCAAAATTCTCCGGGGCCTATATTCGGACTTCCTACATACCCTTGGTAATATCGGTGACTTTCAAAAGTCATCCTATGCCTCTTTTGGCTTTCCGTAAAATCATCGAATCTCTTTTAACGATTTCTAGATTGATTCCTTTTCAATCCGAATTTCCTTCGAAAGTGTCATTTAAGTTTCTAAAATGCTTCTAGAATTTTTTAATACTCATTTTGACACTTCTCTAAATTTTTAAAATTTTTCAGAAATCCTTCTGAATTTTCGATCGGATTTCAAATTATTCTCATTTACCTCTAAATAATTTACAAATATATTCCATGGTCACCTAATCATCAAATTGACCATGTAATACTCTAATTGGGTGCCCTCACACTCAATCCCATGCTTAGAAAAATTCAAACAGAGTTTCGATCGATAATATCCATATTTCCGTCCGTAAGGGTATTTTCATAAATAACTTTCGGAGGAAAACTATTCAAATGGACTGATTTTCACTCCGTTCCAATTTCCTCAAACTCTAATACTCATTCTGGATCTTTTGATTTATAGGGTCCACTTTCCAGAAAAATTACTATCCACGTAGATACTATTCACTCGAAAATATTATTCCTCCAAAAATACTATTCACGAAATTCTGGGTTTTACAATTTCACCTCTCTCTATGAAAATTTTGTTCTCGAAATTTAAATAATCTATATATTAGAATAGATCGGGGAATCTTAGTGGTGTATCTAATTCTCACATTCTTATGTGATTATCTTCATTTGTAACATCATTCATAACATCTTCTGTATCATCAACTATAAATCTTGACATCATCATTGTTTGAACATCCTGATAGTTTCTCTAAGGCTTTTCCTTGGCTTTAGAAACTTCATCCATCTTTTACCTTTAGAAAGCAATGCTATCTTCGAAATTACATTAGCAAAATCAAATTTCCATGCAATCACGTCCTTATGAGTCCTTTAAAGCTCGTTAACAGTGGTACCGCGCAAGGATATACGTCATTTGTTGCCTATAGGGCTCCCATTTTTACTCTATTGGTTCGACAACACATCAAAAGATACAGACTGATTTGTTTCATCTTCAAAAATAGTAATTGGAGATTGATGTCAGCCCAAACTCATCCTCATCATCTAAACACACTATAATAAGCCTTTTATGCCTTATTGACACTTGACTATGATCGTTGAAACAAGCTAGGTTATCTTTTTCCTGAACTTGTATAGAAATCCAAAAGAAGCTCCCCTACTATGCCTTCATCTTCAATGTAAACATAACGGTTGCCTTAGTGGTAATCACCCCGATAACTATATCTGGAGCGATGTCTGCCCCCTATTGGTTGACAGCGAATACTCAGGTTTGGTCATATGGTCTACTAGGCTAACCCACAAAAAGTATTCCTTTAAAAATTTCGATTTATCAATTTAAATCACAAGGAGCCTAGAGCAATGAATAGTCTCAATTAAACCTCAATATACTAACACAACCACTAATGAAAGTTTATATTATTTTCATCACCCATGTCCATAAAATTTCCACCAAAATACTTTTAACCATTAAATTCGATTGACATTTTGAAAAATTACATCTAAGACGAAATCTGGAGTGAATCCACAATTTACCTTATAATCACAAATAACTTCGATCACATTTATGTTTCAACATATCTATTTCTCCAATTTTAAATCTAGTAAGCATCCATTTCCTCAAATGGAATAGTAACAACACATTTTTGCTGCTTTATTATGATACTTAACAAAGTTACCTTTACTTATATCATCGTTGACACCATACAATTATGCCATTTTACATAAAGTTCAAAAATCACTATAGCATTTTATTCAACACTCTAAAATTTCAACTATTTGAAAACTTCAAACACTCTTGAATTCTCTCGAAATGGAAACGTCGAACTTCCAACTTGCATGGAAGCTTCTAAATCACTTGAAACTCACTCAACTATTTTAACTCAAATTTCAAATCTAATAACCATAAGTTTCTCAAACTAAAGATTACGCATCACGCTTTCGCTGTGCAACTCAACTATTCAAGAACAATATCTTACTCACACCATTTATCACAATTAGATTCGATATCATTTCTTAAAAGCAATATATTATACTATAATTAACTCTTAACTCCAAAAATCTTCATAAAGGGCTTGAATCCTCAATTTCATTTGTATTTCTAGTAGACACTTATATTCATATATAATAACTAATTTTTGTCACACAATATTCGTAAATCGAAAGTTATCTAAACTCAAAAATTTGGATGACTTATGATCTACTTCACTTACTCATTATCTATTTAATTGACTCCATCACTTTTATGATTCACAATATCGCTATTTCCAAGCTCTTCATTTTTGCGCTAAATTGTAATCAAACAAATAACATTATATCTATTATAACCAATCACTACTTGAGTTTATATTATCTAAGCGCATCAAGAAAATCTCTAATCACTGAAATATCCTTCTATCTCATTCCTTTACCTCTTAAATAACTCGTCGACATCTTCTGGTGCAAAGGTCTCAGCAGCTGATCTCCTAGTGGTAGGGCGACTTCAACGACACATGATGCTAGGAAATGTGATATTCGAACATGACTAAAATCATGTATTGTATAAAAATTTAAAACACAACGATGCAATCTTAGGAAATCTCATCTTAAAAACAAACGTTTAAAAGTTTTCGAAAATCATAATTCAAAATCACTCAAAACCTTTGCTTTAATACCAAACTGATAGGCCTCATTCCTTTGGCAACCTACCGGTAATCTAATGGTAGCCCTCCAGCAGATATCTAATCCAACTGGGAAGTTCTCGTGAAGCTAAGCCGTCTACTTTTCAAAATCTTTTCTATACTTTACTAAACTTTCTTTAAACTTCGGAAACGTGGGGAAAATTTTTCTTTTTCTTTTCTTTTTGTTTCAACAATTTACAAATGGATTTATGGAAATTCAAGCAACATAACGACTATTTTCAAACATACCGCCCTACAAAAGTTTCAAAAATACTTTTCAATATTTCTACGGCAAATAAATTCTCAACTTCTGGGATTCACACCCTAAAGTCATTTTCTACAATCCAACCACAATTATGCTTTTAATTATTATAAACTCAAAATCATTTTACTGAAACAAAATTTCGATATAAATTCTAAAACAATATTTACAATATATATACATCAAAATTATTTATAAGTATATGCATTCATAAAACACAATATCTCAATAAGCATCATGTCAAAGCTAGTCCACCTAGTCCCATGTAGGAGATCTGGCACTACGGGTACTTGATCCGACACCTAAGGAGGTTTTTCAAATCAAAATGAAAAATGTGAGCTAATAAAGCTCAGTGAGCGGTGAATAATCTTTCTATACTAAAATTTCTTTTTCTAAAATAACTCCCAAAAGTTTAAAGGAAGTTTCTAAATAACCTGCTAAAATCACATATCTTCTTAAATAAATTCATAAAACTCAGATGCATAGATAAAACATAATAAAGCACATATCTATTGTTGAATACATAAAAGATATAATATACTAAAATCAATCATAAGTTCTTCACTAATCATTTAAAATCATTTCTTTCTAAATCTTTTCGAATCATAAAATCTATAATTTACTAAAAATGAAATCATCTTTCTATATTTATGCCAAGCGTAAAATGAAAAAACTTCACTTGTGATGGCTAGAAATTATATAAAGTACAAATTTCTAAAATATCATCAAGCTTTAAATTTTATGCCATTTTCACTTCGCTATTTTTCTAAAATACACCAATTGGACCCAAAGAGGCTAGAAGCTCAAATGACAACTAAACTAGCGCCGTATAATGTGAGTGAAATATGGTCATATTTCGACTAAACTAGCATCGCTTAATGTGACGTCACATGGTGACTAAACTAGTGCCGCTCACCGTGACTCTAAAAGACCTCCCACCACCACAGAGTGGAATTTTACATCGCATAATGTGACGTGAGATATCACCCTACTTGTGTGGAGGCGACTTGACAGACTCAGCCCCAACTTTGATAACTCTGAGTGGAATGAGCCAATCATTCCCCCAATACTAGTGACACACCCCCAATACTTACCACACACATATAGGGCTCTATGGCCGGGTCTTTAACTTTCTTTTCTATCTTTTCCATCAATTCCACATTGTCAACCCTCAATCTCAATTATGGTTTCCCAATGACAGCATGTAGGTCATGATTTGTAGTATTATATGACCATTAAAATGTAGGAATGATGTAAAGATATTTTAGAGATAAATTGAGCCTAGGTAGAGTGATTTTCAAAGAAGGGCATTGTGGTCATTTTACCATGAGAGACTTTAGAGATTGATATGGATCCAAACAAGATACAAATACCTTAACGCAATTAAGAGTCAATTAAATGCCACTAATCAGAGTTAAACAAGTGATGTCAGAATTTGAAAATTTCGGATTTCTGACTAACTGAAAACGATCGGTTAGAAATTTGGTGATTCTAGAATGCCCTAGGGTCCTAAGTGAAACAATTGATACAACTTAGGGTTGAGATAGAATTAAGAGAAGTTTAAGGATAGAAATGAGAATTTCAAGGGACAAAATGGTCATTTTGAGAAAGTATATATATATCAACACTTGGTGAGATTTTTGAAGCCAAACACAAATAAGAAAAGAGGTGTCATCCAACACACAAGAAGAGAGGGAGATGGTTCAGTCAAACATGCAAGAAAAGTGATCCAAGTGATTTTGATCCAATTTTAAACTCCAATTCAATCAAACAAGCCTGCCTAAGCTAGAAGAACACATTTGTAACATGATTCAAGTAAGATTAAGGTGAGTATTTATGGTTTTGAAAGCATTTAAGTTGTTGGTTGTGGTGAATTATTGTTGATGATTGAGTTGTAATTTGATGGGACTTTTGATGTAAGTTTAAAGTTAAGTATATGGTGATCAAAACCTTGTTAAAATTGAAGTGAAACCATGCTTGTATGGTGACTTAGGGTTGTCTCTAGAAAACCCTAAAGTGTTTATAAAGTGTGTTAAACAATGAATTATGATGTTTACCAAGTGTTTGATTAAATGTTTGAGTAAATTTGACAATGAAAATTATGTAAAACCCAACTTGAAATGAGTTAGGGTTTCAAAGGCCATAGTTGGCAATGTGTGAATGTGATGAGATATTGGAGATATTAAGTATGATTCCATGTTGAATTAAGGTTGATTAAGTGTTAAATCAACTTAAAATTAAAAGAGAATTGCATAGAGACAATGTAGTTAGTTTTCACCCGATAAAGGGCATGTTCAGTTTTAACGAAATGTCACTCTTTATATGCATTCTAATGACATAGATGAGTTTTATTAAGCATATTTGAGTTAGTGGTGAAAATAATTAAGTTTAGAAACAAAAAGTGTAAAAGTTGCCTTGAAAAAGTGGTAAAAAAGTTGGGTTTTTCCTAGGTTTTGCCACCCGATAGTTGGAATTTTTTAAAACCGCTTTACGAGTGATTTAAGTGCAAGTTAAGGAGATGAATGGAGCCAGAATTGAGGAAATAAATTCAATGGGAAGAGCTGTACAGTAGGTTCAGCCAAAAGGGGTCTAAATCGGGTGATTTTTGTTTCGAGCTTCAAAAAATTATTTCGGGTATATGGGTGTGTTCCTAGGTGAGAATGAGTAAGAATTATGGAAAGAAATCAGAAGTTTAAAGCCTTGGTTAAGTTAGAATCAAGGAGAGAAGTTTTTAGTGAAATTTCCCCTTTGATGGGTTAAGTGAGTTAGAAGCGTTGTAATGAGTTTTGTAAAGTTTAATTTAGCATATTCTAAGCGAGAATGTGATGTATAGGTGAGGAGGAAGCGAGCGGAGCACGGAAAAGCCCTTGAATTCCTCATACGAAGCTTGTAGAACAAGTGAGTGTCTTTATTAAAATGTTTTTGCTATGATCTATTTTAAATTCATGCTTCAATATATCATTTTATAATTGACATCAAATGAATTCGAAATTGAAATTGTTGCATAGATTATGGAAATGATTTATATGAAATGTGGTTTAATGAGAAAGGAAATTTAAAGTTAAAATAAAATTGAAAATCTATGGTACACCTAGGAAATTTAAAGTTAAAATAAAATTGAAAATCTATGGTACACCTAATAGTATTTTATAAATTTCCAATCAATAATTTAAACTAATGCATTCTCTTCATTCCAAGCTCAATAATTATACTCAAATGTATCAATTACATTTGAATTGTCATAAAATCATATCAATTAAATTAAAACACAATGTCATCATATATTTCCTCTAGTGGCCGAATTATATATATGTATATAATCATCGTGTTTTCTTCAATTTCTTGGCAAAATCAACATCAAAAACACATTCTCATGCTTCTAATGCTCTAACATAATTCAATTGAAGTTTTCCATCAACAATCTCATGAAAACCCCAACTTTAACTTACTAATTTTCTTGACCCATACCTATTCTAAGTCTCCATCCATTTCTAAACTCAATTTAAGTATGACTGGCCTCTACATAAACCAAAAATTTCATCAAGGATCATTCCATCAACAATCATGAAAAACCCATTTAACTATCATTAAAACTTCACTTTATTCTCTTCCTTGCTTTCTCCTTCAATCTTCTTCCTCTAGCTTCACTTAGTGTGTATCCTTCAAGTTTGGCCTCAAAATCACAAGGAAATTTGCTTGATCTTCCTCTCTCTTCCTTTCTCTTTACGATTTCTTCTTCTTTCTTTTATTGTTTCTTCTTTTCTTTCTTTTTTGGTTTCTGCTCTCCACGGCTTCTCCAGGTTCTTCATTTTATTCATGTGTAATTTTACATATTTATCCCTCTAAATTATAATTTTTACCCCTTAAAATTTTAAAATTCCATTTTCTACCCCTTACTTTACACTTGGTTCCTATTGTGCCATGTGTCACTTTAGCCACCCCACACTCTTCATGCTTATCATTTCCTTATCACATTACCATTTATTCTTATTATCTTTTTGGTTTTGATTTTTTTAGAACGTCTGAATTCGGCTTTTCCAAGACTTTTTCGAAAGTTTACCAAAATTCTCCGGGACCTATATTCGGATTTCCTACATACTCTCAGTAACCTTGGTGACTCTTAAAAATCATCCTATGCCCCTTTTAGCTTTTCGGTAAAATCACCGAATCACCTCTAGTGATTTTTGGATTAATTCCCTTTCAATTCGAATTTCCTTTGGAAGTGTCATTTAAGTTATTTCTAAAATGCTTCTCGAGTATTTTAATACTCATTTTGACACTTCACTAAATTTTCAAAATTTTTTGGAAATCCTTCCGAAATTCTGATCAGATTTCGAATTATTCCCATTTACCTCTAAATAATTTACAAAAATATTTCATGGTTACCTAATCATCAAATTGATCACGTAACACTCTAATTGGATGCCCTACCGCTCAATCTCATGCTTAGAAAATTCAAACAGAGTTTCAATCGATAATATCCATATTTTCGTCCATAAGAGCATTTTCATAAATCACTTCGAAGCCATTAAAAACTAGTTAAACTGACTCATTTTCACTTCGTTCCAGTTTTCTCAAACTCTAATACTCATTCTGAAGCTTTTGATTTATAGGCTCCGCTTTCCAAAAAAAATTATTATCCGCACGGATACTATTCACCTAAAAATACTATTCATAAAATTCCGGATTTTACAATAATTGTGCCCACTCACTTGTTTTTTGGTATAGAGATATATTAAGGAAGGTAAGGTGGTGAGCAATCCACAGAGATTAATATATAAGGTAAAAAATCTAATTTTTATTTCTTTATATTAATTTATTTCACTACTTTATCGATCTAGGGCTCTTGAGTTTTATAAAAGTTTTGAAACTCAGTTCTGCAAAATTCTTATTTTTATCAAAAACAATTGTTGTTTTTTCCCTTCAGTTATTTACTTTCTAGAGATTAACAAATCAAGTGAGGTCCATAAATTTCAACACAATTAGTTCCTTGAAATTAACGACTTTTAGTCTGTACTAATGGTGTTTAATTACACATAGCTCTTTTTTTACTAATTTAATTGATTTGTATTTTAATAAATTTATAATGGGAGGGAGTCTATGAAAGTTGAAAAGTGAACAGATACTTATTATATAATTGTCGTTCGGGTTTACCTACTTTATCAATTTGGGTAAGGTTTTCCAATAAGATCTTTCAATAACAATCTTTAAAACCAATCCAAGAGTTTATTGAACAATCTTATTGAGTAATTTTACTTAAACCAGTAAATTAGCCAAATAATTGTCCTCATAAATAGAAAACATTTACAAATATTTTAGGAGTCTATTCAATCTAGAATTCATTGGAATTTAAAAGTTTGGTTGTATACAATCCAAATTTAAATAGATTTTATTGAAATCTATGCATATTCAATTCAGATTTGTATGGAATTTATTAAAATTTAGGTATATTCAATTTAGATTTATATGGAATCCCATAAAATTTTAATGTATTAAAAAGTCATTGAATTTATAGATTTCATTTAAGTGATAGATTTGGAAGGATTTGTATAGAATTCATTAAAATTTATATATATTCAATTTATATTTGTATGGAATCTAATAAAATTTAGATGTATTAAAAAAGTCAGTAAATTTACAGATTTCATTTAAATGATAGATTTGGAAGGATTTGTATAGAATTCATTAAAATTTAGATATATTCAATTTATATTTGTATGGAATCTAATAAAATTTAGATGTATTAAAAAAGTCATTAAATTTACAGATTTCATTTAAGTGATATATTTGAATAGATTTTAAAGTGATTTTTATGAAAAAAAAAAATGTATTTTAAAAGTAATTTACTTCACATATTTTATTTAAGTAATGGTTTTGAATGAATTTTAAAATGATTTTTATGAAGAGAAAAAATTATAATAAATCTTACCATTCTCCTAAAAATTTTATTGGATTTCTTAAAGAAATCTAATGAAATCAATATTAAGGGAGTTGCATTCAATCTATATTTTATTAGAGTATGTTAGGAGTTTTTTCAATCATAGATTGTGATTAATTCTATAAATTCCATGGATTCCATCAAATTTTGTTAGAATTATGTTTAAGAGTTTGTTGGAGTATTTAATGGATTCCATTAGATTTTGTTGGAATTTTAATCCATCACAGTTTATTAAATGAAGAAAAATATCTAACTTTCTCTTTGCTTTTTGCAACAACCAAAAACCTCTTCTTCTCTGGTTTAACCAAATCAATTAACCTTTTTTTTCTCTACACACACAACATACACACACACCCACTTCAAATCTCCAAACTTTCCCATAAAAAAAAAAGAAAAAAAAAAACCCTTTTATTTTTTGTTAAAAAAAAAAATTATTTCATGATTCTATTCACGTCTTCACACACACACTCTCTCTCTTTCTCTCGCTCGTTTGACCTATTGCAATCTTTATATATATATATATATATATATATATATTGTAATCTAGTTATTATTTTGTAAACTAAATAAGTTGATTTAATTATGTACACAAATCTACTTTCTAGTTGGGCTTCTTTTATCATAATTTTTGTTGGATTTTGATCTCAATTTTATCATACACTACCGTGGGGTTCTATTGAGGACCTATTTGGGTTTTGGAAATTTTAAACAAAAATTGAATATGGAAGAGAAAAATACTACAAAACATACACTCAATTCATCACCACCAAAAGAGTAATATGTGAGTCTGTTCCAAGAAATATATATATATATATATATATATATATGAAATATAGGAAATCTTTGAGGGTATGGCAAGATTTCAAATGGGCTTTTTTATTTATACCTAGGGTTAAAAAAAATCCATCAAAATCCAATTCCTACAAAATCATTAATTTTTTTTAATACACCTAGATTTATTTGGATTTCTTAAAAATTATAATTTAATCAACTAAAATTTAATTGAAATGCTTATAAATTTGGATTAAATACATCTAAATTTTAATAGACCTCTAAAAAGTCTAGATTCAATACACCCAATTTTTAATAGACTTCTAAAAATTCTAGATTGAATACACCCAGATTTTAATAGACTTCTAAAAAGTCTAGATTAAATACACCCAGATTAAAATCTGGATATATTTAATCTAGATTTTTTAGAAGTCTATTAAAATCTAAGTGTATTCAATCTAGACTTTTTAGAAGTCTATTAAAATTTATATGTATTTAACCAAATTTATAAGCATTTCAATTAAATTTTAGTTGATTAAATTATAATTTTTAATAGATTTCTAAAAGGTCTAGATTGAATACACTTAGATTTTAATAGACTTCTAAAAAATTTAGATTAAATATACCCAGATTTTAATAGACTTCTAAAAAGTCTATATTGAATACACCCAGATTTTTAAAATCCTTTGAATTCCAATAAACTCCTAAGTTGAATATACCACCACCCAACCAAACCGCGCCCCCCCCGCCCCCCCCCCCCCCCCCCCCCCCCCTCCCCGCCCCCCCTTAATTCTACAAAATCTATCGTTTGATATGGGATATTGCCAAAAGATACCCTAGAAATCAAATTAATATAAGTTTACATTAATTTTTAAAAATACTAGCCAAAAAAACTAATGGCCACATTTCTAATGTGTTTTATAAATTAATTTCAATGATGGGATATTCTCTAATTAAAACACAATACCAAATATTCACACTAGAAATTTATGCAAGTATAAACAATCCACAAGTAATATATTGATAAATAAAATATTGTTCCCATGAGAATTATCCAAATCTAGTTAAGTACTAACCTGGTCAAAGCCACACTTTATCCAAACATTCGAAACAATGGATTAAATTAAATTCTAAAACAAAGGAAATAATAAAATAAAGTAAATCACAACCAATGAGAGTAAGATTCTAGAGCTAAAACATCACCCTACCAATCTACCCAAACCATATTTCTATTGTTAATAATTTATTCTCATCATATGTTTAATCGAACACTAAATTATTCACAAGTCTCTTTTGATGGTCAAGGGAATTACCTAAATCAATTAATCGACTGTATTTTTACGATGATTAATTAATCTAAACACATTAAGCATTTGATCACTCATAAAAACCACACAAACTACATTGGTATATTTCTATCTTATGCAATTCATGTTATCCTATTTTAGGTCTAACATATGACTACTTCTTCTGATAATATTCACGTTCCAATTTGACAAACCCCTTCCCTTAGGTGATCTGTCGGCACCCTATGGTGACCCTCCAGCTAGCCCTTTCGTTCAACTAAAGGATCCTCGCAGAATTAAGCTGTAAACCCTCTATTTTTATATTACACAGGTTTCTCAGGAATAGTCCCTAAGTATTGATTAGAGATCCTAAATGGTTTATAAAAAAACTTAAGGTCATAGCGAACCCATAGGGATTGATTTAAACTCAATTGGAGATTAAACGGGAAGTTAAAATAGTAAATGAAATCGAAAAATTTTTAAGGTAAAAAAGGACTAAATTGAAGATAAAATTTAAAATTGTGGTCATAGTATTATTAAGCTAAAGGCTAAGGGAGGAGAATGAAATTTTCTTAGGGCGTAAGTGGAATTATTGAGATTATTGGGGAGGAAATTAGAAGCCAAAAACATTGTTAGTTGACTTTTAAAGTTAAAACAGAAACCAAACCAAAGCAGTCGCGAAATCGCGAAGAAGAAGAAGAAGAAAGAAAGAAGAAGAAAAAAGAAGAAGAGAAGAAGAAGGAGTCGATGCCGATGCCGACGCCGCTGCCGTGCCGTCCAACCACCGAGCTCAAGCGGAAGTGAAGCTGAACTTGCCGCAAACCAGCGCTGATACCGTACTGAATCGTCGGTGAATAAGACCTGATCGGCGTGGAAGAAGATAGCGACGAGCTGCCATCCGGTCACCTGCAGTCCCGCGCGCGTAACCCGTCCGATTTTCCCCCATTTCAGTTGCAACCAAGCTTGTTTTTAGCTTGAAACAGCCATTCAAACCTAACCTAAGAGTAGCTGAAACCGAACCAGAAAAAAAGAAGTGGCTGATCGGAGAAGAAGAAGCAAGGTTTGGCTGGAGAAGAGGAGCCACGTGGAAGAGAAGAAAGAGAAAGAAAATCAGTTCAAACTCAGCTTAGATCTATCAACAAACCAGTCCAAAACCACCCCAAAATCAGCCCCAAATCGAAGTTAACGCGAAAGAAAAAGGGGTGAGTTATTTAAGTTTGAAAATGATGATTTCGTTGGTGTTTAAGTTGATTTGAAATGGGTTTCATTATGATTTGTTTGTTGGTTGTTTTTGAGTGAAAACGAGTTGAAAAATAAGTGGATTTAAGCATATTGGGAGTTTAGAAAACTAAAGAGTTAGAGAGAAACCAAAACGTGCGCTAAACTAGTTTAAAGGGCAATTTTGTAATTTGACCCATATAGCGTTCATTGAGAGTTTGGATGACCCTAATGAGTTTAATTAGGCGTATAGGGATTAATAAAAGTCGAAGATTAAATTAAGGAACCAAGAATGGAGAGTTACGCCTAAAAAGGGTCACTTAGGGACGATTATGTAATTTTTTTTGTTATTTCGAGTTTCCAGAAGTTGATGCAAACGTAAATTTACGTATATATGTGTTATGTAGGTGAAGAGCATCCGACCGGATCACGAGAGGGCTTTTAAAGCTCATCCGAGTTAAGCCCAAGCTTCAGGTGAGTGCACTTTCAAAGAGTTTTCTAAAGTGATTTTATGCTTTTGCATTGATAAACTAGATTTTATGCTTTTGCATTGATAAACTAGATTTTATGCTTTTGCATTGATAAACTAGATTTTATGCTTTTGCATGTATAAGTTCTTGTATTTAAATACATGTATTGTATTTGTAAAGTAAACGAGTCCAAAGACTCAAGTTTAAAGCTTTCAAGTTAAAGTTTTTGTGCTTGTGCACCAAGTATAAAGATTTATAAGGCATAGCATTAGAGAAAAACAAGTTTTCAAAGGCCATAAGTACCCATCAGTTTATCGAGTTCAAACCAGTACGGTATATCCCACTTAGTAAGGCAAGGGTTGGGGGAAATGAGTCACTAACTGTGTGGTTAGAGTTATGAGTGAGTGTGTCGTCCCTACTTTATCGGATATGGTCTCGCACTACGGTTAGCGATGCAGAATTCTGCATGTAGTTGCTGAGTGGTCTCAGAGAGTTGGTTGCGGTGGATGTCAGATACATCGCCTTGTGACCTACCACACCTGCGGCCTTAGCTAAGTCGTCGTGTGGTCAAGAGATTAGGGTTACGAATGATGCTTTTATAAGGTTAAGTTATTTTAAATATGTTCAGATTTATGCTTTCCAAGTTATTATAAGTTGTTTATATTAATGCTATGCAATTGAATGAGATTTATGCTTTAAATATTTTTAAGAATTAGAAACTTTCATTAAAGTTTTCTAAGAAGGAAGTTTTTGAAAAGTAAACTTAAGTTTGTACACTATTGCACTCACTGAGTTTTATAGCTCACTTTTCAAATTGTTTATAAAAACCTCCTCAGGTACTCGTGTGGGTGAAGACTAGTGAAGCCTCCCTCCTTCGTATTCAAGTGGGCGCAAGTGTTGACATTTGCTTCTTGAAGAATGTAATAAGCATATTTTGGGTCTTTTGTATATTGCATATGTTTGTACATTTTGCATAAAAAAAGTTACACCTTTAGAGTGTGTGAAAGTGCATCATTTTGTGCTTGTAAAATCAAGCTTACTAGATTTAAAAGTACATGTTTATATCTTGTCTTTGAAGGTTTCAAATTTTTGTGTTTATATTGATAAACTGGATTGCGAGAAGTTGGGTTGGATTGTGATTATAGTTTGAAGTGTCCAAATTGATTTTCAGGTTTTTGGTTTATCCAAATGGCAGCCGTTATGCTGCCGGTTTTAAGTTTTAAAAATGACTAAATGTAACCCAACCCAAACCATTTCAACTTTAAGGTTTAAAATATTAAGCTTCCGCTAAAGTTAAGTTTTATGTTAAGAGGGTTCGCTCCTTGAATCCCTTTTTCCCATCAAGATGGGCTTAGAGGGATTCATTGGGGTGTCTGGGTGTACCATTCGGATAGGAGCCTAGTGGCGGTCCGGATTGGGGCGTTTCATAAGCTGTGTTTTTCCTAAAACCTTTTTGAAAACAGCGGAAATGCGGAGAAATTTTTCATTTTTATTTCAAACCTTTGTAAAACATTTTATAAAAATTTGGACAGCAACCCATCTGTTTTTTGGATTTTGCCACCCTGCAAATTATAAAATTTAACACTTCTAAAATATCACAATTCAGTTTCCCCCAAACTACAGAGCCTCAGGCTCTCCTTTTTCAATTTAACCACAACCACAATTTCACATTTCTATTTATAAAGTCATTATCAATAAAATCATAAGTCATGCATCAATTTACTTCAAAAACACAATTTAAATCCACAAAAATGATATATACAAAACCACGTGGATATAATAAAATATATACAACATCTTTTAAAATTGAACAAAAATAAGCGTAGGAAATCACATGTGCACTATCGCCGCGGCTGTCAAGTATCGTCTCGGGGTAATCCGCAACTATGGTACCTGTGCTTGGTGAGGTTTATTTAAAAAAAAAATACAGAAAACGTTTGGTGAGCTTTAAAAGCCCAATGAGTGTCATATAATATAATTAAAACCATACTTTCATGAAAACCTCCCTAAAACAGTTTTAATAATTCGAATCAAATCCATTTATTTTAAATGGATAAATCTAATTTTTCCCCTGTAGTTTGATATAATCGCTATGGACCCCCCTATAGTTTGGTATAATCCCATTTTCCCCCTTCTATTAATTTTGTTACTGAACAGTATACCCTAACATTGACACTATGCAAAAAGATGATCTTACCCCTCATATTGATAGACAAAACAAATTGTCAAAAACACTAAAATAAAAATGAAAAAAACACTTCCAATGAAAAAAAAAATTTCGATCCATTTTCCGGCGACTGAAAACCCATTTTTTGGGTTCCCGGCAGCTAGAATCTGGGTTTCCATTTTATTGGGTTTGCTTGGAACTAATCTCCACCAGCAACATCAAACAGACAAACACAGAAACATAAACATTTAATCACCATAGACATCAAATATCATCACCAAGACACCAAGCACAATTACAACAAACATGCAATATACTGCATATAAACCTCATTAAAAACAAAACAAACACAAAAACGCCCAGTACAATCCATCCAATTTCATCTGGGTTCGACCTCCAACCTGGATTTTCATATGGGTTCGATTTCAAACCCAGAAATACACTTCTGGGTTCGATTTCGAACCCAGAAACTCGTGTTTGGGTTAGACCATCTAGGTTCGATTTCGAACCCAGACGCGAGCTTCTGGGTTCGAAGTTGAAACCCAGAAGCTCGCGTCTGGGTTCGAAGTCGAACCTAGAAGCTGGCATCAAGGTTCGATTTCGAACCTAGAAGGTCGCATCTGGGTTCCAAATCGAACCCAGACGCGAGCTTCTTGGTTCAGAAGTCGAACCCAGAAGCTCGCGTCTAGGTTCGATTTCCGAACCCAGATGATGGGGGTTGGAGAAAGAGAATGAGAAGAAGGGGAGAAGGAGAAGAAGAAAAAGAAGAAAAGAAGAAGAATAGACTAGAGAGCGAAGGGGATATCACTAAATTAGAGAGATCAAACAATTACGGATTTGATATCTAACTTAGCAATAGATTGCAACGAATAATAAACTAGTAGGCCTCCTAGTAATTAAACGAGACAATCACGAAAATAATCATAGAAGAATATCTGATACCAAAGGCGTAAATTGAACAATAAAAACAAATTAGATCTCACAATTTTATTGATTCCGAGGCTTCAGTTTCCTTCGACCAACTATAAAAATTAGCCAAGCATGGTCATCATAAAAATTGAAGAAAAATATCAGAGATCAAGGAAGAAGAGATGCCAGTCTAATGATTTCTCCTCTATTTTATACACGGCAATGCCCTTCTCAGAGACTAAAAAAATTGCTAATCAAATTAAACATTGTCCTAAAATAACAAAATTCAAATTTAACTAATTAAGGAAAAAAATAAAAATAGCCTCAACACTAGAAGGAAAGTTGTGATTTCAGTTGGGATTTTCGTGCATCAGATTTGGAAGCTTCCAAAAATAAGTTGCTTCAAGTCAACACATCAAACTTGCAAGCTAAGTAACATTCCAGAACACCAACAGTGCAGGTGCGGCAACGTTAAGCCCGATTTTGACCTTGATGCAGCTAGTATCTCTCAAAACTCAAAACATGAACGTTGTAGAACTCTTTCTTGTCTTCCATACCATTTTGAATCATCTCGATCGGAGCTCAGATGAGAGAGTTATGTCCAGATTACAAACTGATGTCGAAACTGTCTAAAATCGCCCAAAAAGCTCTGTTTTGCTCTTAATGTCTCCATTTGAATTCTAAATCAAAATATAAGAATAGTGAGTTCATTTAGGCACCAAATAAGCATAAGAGACTAAACATTAAGAGAGAAAAATGTGACATTCTACACTCTCATCAAATACCCCCACACTTAACTTTTGCTCGTCCTCGTGCAAAACTCAAATTCATTTTCCCAAAAATACCAAGGTTGTAATGCCATCAGCAAAGAATAACCAAGCTTTTCAAAACTCATAACATATCATGAACAAACATTTTTAAACAACTTACAATTACTTAGTAAGCATTTCATTTTGACGATGGAATAAACTAAATACATAGACCCTCACAGAAACAAACACTCGACTCTCATGTGTTTGAAGGGTATATGTTTCGCTCACATTCATTCCAATGGAAATGATCTACCATAAGCTTGCATATCTTCTCATTCTCCACCACTGTGATCACATGTATAACTCGAATCATAAGGACTTTTCAAAGGTTGTAACATGGTTTAGGGTCAAGGTGGGAAATAATTGGGAATGTAGCTCAAAAGCCATCAAAACTAGTAAAGCAAAAAAAAAAAAAAATGAATCAACTCAAGCTCAAATATATAACTCATGTAAAAACAACCACTCCATTCAGCAACTTCTTTAATTTGGCTTGAACGCATTTAAATCATGTAACACTCCTGCATTGAAAAAAAGATCGTTCAAAGGAACACTTTTCGTTCGCAGCAGGGAGCAGTTCTTTACATAGCTTCCCTCTGTTTTATACATCACATATCAATAGCCTCCTTTCTTGGAATTTTATGAGGAAATATGATCATGGACAGATTGTAATATTAAAAGCAATTTCCTTTCATCGCTCTGGTTTTTTTTTTTTTTCCTTTTTTTTTTCTTTTTTTTTTTTTTTCAAAATTACATCAATAGTGGAACTCATGAATTGAGAAGCAAAACATATTCCATTCCACTAGTCAAAGCCATACTGCAAATCCAGACACCCCCACACTTATTTCTTGCAAATCCATACATATCATAATGATGAACAATGCTCCACTAGCTCTACGGCTTGGGTAAAGGTATTCTTTTCGGGTTTAAAGTTTGTAATGTGATTCACAAAAAAAAAAAACAAAGGTCAATAAAGCTCAAAGGGGTTCAACAAAGGAAAAAAATTAATTACAAGGTAGGCTATTTGGCTCGTGTAGCTTATAAAAAAGAGGGCCTTAATCATGTTCACGCATGCATGTGTCAATATGATCTCAAAGAGAATCAAGGCAAGTTCTAGAGAAACAAATCCATGATAGAATATCACACAGAAAAGAAAATAGTGAGACTGATATAAATGTGTCAGTCTAAAGGCTCAAAATCTCACCAGCTTTTGTCTACTGAATTTAGTCACTACCATTCTCAAGGAAAGAAGATTATTTATTCAATTATGTTATGATTTTTTCAAACTTAACTGACTCCTGCTTATGACATACACAACCAAAAATCGTTGAAAATCACAAAAACAAAGAGTATAAATATTTTTCTTTTTGTTTTTTTTTTTTACTTTTTTTTTTGACAAATTAAACACACTTAAATCCCCTCCCCCACACTTAAAACTTACATTGTTCCCAATGTAAGGTCAAATGTAAAGAAAAGGCAAAGTAACTAAAATATAAAGGCAGAAGTAAGAGGAAAAAAAGAAATGAACTTCCCTTGGGTTGCCTCCCAAGCAGCGCTTTTGTTTATTGTCGTTAGCTCGACTTAATGCTTCCTTTTTCAATTAGAATAAATTGGATCCTCAAGATCCAATTGTGCCACCTTCTCTACTTGGAAACCTTCATAGAAAAGTTTAAGTCTATGGCCATTCACCTTGAACACCTTGGAAGTTGCTAAACTTTGAATTTCTACTGCACCATGAGGAAAAACATTAGTAACAATAAAATGTCCTATCCAACGAGAACGCAATTTACCTAGAAACAAACGCAGCCGTGACTGGTAGAGAATGACTTTTTGACCAACTGTAAACTCCTTTCTAGAGATCATCTTGTCATGGAAAGCCTTCGTCTTTTCCTTGTAAATCCTTGCACTCTCATAGGCATCATTGCGAATTTCCTCTAACTCTTGTAGCTACAATTTCCTGTGTTCTCCACTTTCATCCATCTTCATATTGAAACTCTTAATAGCCCAATAAGCCTTGTGTTCTAACTCAACTGGAAGATGACATGGTTTCCCAAATACTAACCGATAAGGTGACATGCCAATGGGCGTTTTATATGCAGTCTTATATGCCCATAAGGCATCATCCAAGCGCAAACTCCAATCTTTTCTATTTGGATTGATTGTCTTTTCAAGAATGGACTTGATCTCTCTATGTGACACTTCTGCTTGTCCGCTGGTTTGTGGATGATAGGCAGTTGACACCTTATGGGTCACATGGTATTTTTTTAGCAAAGTCTCTACAGTTCGATTGCAAAAGTGAGTGTCTCGATCACTTATTAAAGCTCTAGGAACTCCAAACCTGGAGAATATGTTAGATTTGATAAAATCAATAACAACTTTAGAATCATCAGTCCTGGTAGCTTTAGCTTCTGCCCATTTTGAGACATAATCAACAGCAAGCAAAATATAAATATAACCGAAAGATACAGGGAATGGTCCCATAAAATCGATGCCTCAAACATCGAAAATTTCGCAAAATAATATGGGGGTTTGAGGCATCTCATTCCTCTGAGATAAATTACCTGTCTTCTGACAATGATCACATGTCTTACAAAAAGAGTATGAATCTCGAAATAAAGAAGGCCAATAAAAACCACATTCTAGCACTTTTCTTGCTGTTCTCTTAGCTCCAAAGTGACCTCCACAAGCATAAGAATGGCAAAAGGTGAGAATAGAAATAATTTCATTGTCAGGTACGCACCTTCTTATCACTTGATCTGCACAATGCTTCCACAAGTATGGATCATCCCACACATAGTATTTGGCATCACTCTTGATCTTATCCCTTTAAGCCTTAGACAAACCAGAAGGTAACATATTAGTAACCAAATAATTTACAATATTTACATACCAGGGTAACATCACACTTGCAGAGAACAATTGCTCGTCAGGAAACATTTCTTGTAGGGGAATTCCATCCTCCACATGAACTAAACGACTCAAATGATCTGCGACACAATTTTCTATCCCTCTTTTATCTTTGATCTCTAAACCAAACTCACTCAAGAGAAGTATCCATCTTATTAACCTTGGTTTTGCCTCTTTCTTTGTCATCAAATAACGAAGAGCTGCATGATCAGAATAAACGATGACTTTAGTACCAAGCAAATAAGATCGAAACTTTTCTAAAGCAAAACAACAACTAAAAGTTCTTTTTCAGTGGTAGAGTAATTTCTCTGAGCATCATTCAAAGTCCTTGAAGCATAATAAATGGCATGAGATGCTTTTCCAATTCTTTGACCCAAAATAGCGCCTACAGCATACTCACTTGCGTCGCACATGATTTCGAACGGAATGTTCCAGTCTGGGGGTTGGATAATCGGTGTAGAAGTCAATAGCTCCTTCAACTTATCAAACGCCTTTTTACACACCTCATCAAACTCAAAAGCCACATCCTTTTGCAGCAACTTGCTTAAAGGCAATGCTATTTTGGAAAAGTCTTTGATGAATCTTCGGTAAAAAACCTGCATGTCCAAGAAAAAAACGAACTTCCCGCATACTAATGGGATAAAGTAAGATTGAATAATATCAACTTTAACTTTATCTAC